>JAKOOJ010000015.1:20692351-21207351 GCA_022577455.1 Arizona elegans | reverse complement strand
TTTATGATCCATATAATATCTTCTTTGATGTCTTTCCACTAGATTGTTAAATCCATCACCCATAATAGGGTAAAATAACATGCTGGTGCAACAGTTTGTTCAAAATCTTCAGTCATCTTCTGCCCCCATCAGTAGTAGATATCCTCACACCTGTATAAAAGTAAAAACAACCACCCGAGTGACATTATAATTATGAATATATCCGTATGGTTATAGTTGTGGTATTCATCAGGATTGTTAATTCCCATCATCCTACTGAGTAACATCCAGATCTTCTGCATGCCCCGGCAAAACTCTCCTGCCTTATAACTCAAAGTAGTTATAATATATTTCCAAGAGAAAAAAAAGGTAAATAAGAAAAAATTAGATGATTCAAATCCAACAAAGTGAGGCTCTTTCCACATCCCAAAATCAATACTCTGGTTTCTCTTCAGATCGTATAAATCTTTCGCCTTTAACTACAGACAATTCTCAATGACCATAATTGAGCAGAGAATTAGGGTTGTGAGTCAAGGTGGGTCACCACATGACATCACCTTTTTTGCTGTGGCCATTAAGTGAACACAGCAGTTACTAAATGAATCCATTTTATCCAATTGGCATTTTTTTGCCAGAAACTGGAAGTAAATGCCAGAAACTGACAAAAATTTCTGAAAATTGCTATCACGTGATCACAGGATGCTGTAAACAGCCATAGGCACAATTGCTATCATGATCACGAGACAGCCCTATACACAAGCCAGTTTGGCTGAAGAGGTTGTAGAAAAAAATGCTTTTAAAAGCCTCTGACAATCCCAGCTGAGCCGCGTGATCATCAGAGGCTTTTTTTAACTTTTAAAAGCATTTTTTCGGCCGAAGAGCTTGTAGAAAAAATGCTTTTAAAAGTTAAAAAAAAAAAAAGCCTCTGATGATCACGTGGCTCAGCTGGGCATGTGGGGGGGAGGGGGCGCCAGGATTTTTGCTACCGGTTCTCGGAACCACCCGCCGCCATCGCTACCAGATCGGGCAATCCTGTCCAAACCGGGAACATTTCACCGCTGCAACATCCCCGTTTTAGCTTTGTGACACAAAGTAATTTTATATTCCCTGATTTTATTCCACTTTTCTGTGTGTGGACTAGCTGACGATTAGTAAGTTGTTGTCCCAAATAGGCTGGCTGGGCCCAGGATGCAAAATCAATAACACAGACCAGAGTAGATATTAGGAGGTTTTATTTGAGCTACTGAAGGAGGGGTCAAGAAAAATATACCCCACTGGTTTTTATACAGTTCTTATGAAGCACAATTGGGTTTTTCAAGGAAACAAAATTAAACAAAAACACAATAAAAATCATTACGTCTTTTACACCTTTCTGTTTTTACCATAGAAGTTAATAGCACTTTGTTTACACAGCTTGTTCCATGGAAATTGTCCTGTTGTTTTAATAGTTCCTCACATTTTATTCCCACATGTTTTGCTATCTCTCACCCTCTTTATAATTCTAAACTACAAAAGAAATTCCCTCTGTCCACTGAGCTAATTGAAATAGCAAAGTAGACTATCACCTTGGTTATCAAATGAGATTCCAAAACCTGATATCCTCTGTGTTGTTTCCTAGAGAGGCATTGATAAAGAGTTTTACCTTTTGTTTGGTGTGTTTAATGAAAACCTAAGCTGGTATCTGAACACAAATCGGAAGTATCTGAAATTGGGGAAAGAAGAACTGTTTGAGGATCACATCTTCAAAGAGTCCAATAGAATGCATGGTATGTCGATGTGCCCAATCTGGGGGATGAAAGCAAAGGACCAGCCAATTCAGGATAGGAGGTTGGAAGTCAATTTCTTACTACAGATCAGGGATGTGAGATCTCAGGAAACAGAGCAATGTCACTGCAGAAGCCAAAGTTTGGTCTAGTGGTGAAGGCACCAGGCTGCGAACCAGGAGACAGTGAATTCTAGTCCTGCCTTGGCATTAAAAGCCAACTGATTGACTTTGGCAAGTCACGGCCTCTCAGCCCAGCCCACCGCACAGAGCTGTTATTGTGGGGAAAAAGAGGGAGTATTACATATGTTCATCTTGAGTTATTTATAAAAATAATAAAGAATGGGATATAAACAAAACAAAATAAACTTCCATATAGACAAATCCAAGAATCAGAGCTGAGTGTGGTTGGAAATTGTTTCCCTACTCAAACTCACATCATCATTACGTGACATATCGGGACTTTTTCCCCTTCGCTAAACCAGGTGTGGGCGTGGCCAGCATGTGACGCATCCAGCCCGCCGGCCGGGATTTGACAGCCCTTTTATAGCACGACTAGGCATGGCTGTTCTCCTGAGTGTTGCCTCTTCCTTTGAGGAGCCGCATTTCTTTTTTTTTTTTTTTTTTAATTTGATTTATATGCCGCCCTTCTCCGGAGACTCAGGGCGGCTTACAGTATGTTAAGCAGTAGCCTTCATTCTTTTGTATATTTTATACAAAGTCAGCTTATTGCCCCCACAAACTGGGTCCTCATTTCACCTACCTTAGAAAGGATGGAAGGCTGAGTCAACCTTGAGCCTTGGAGAGATTCGAACCAGCAGAAATTGCAGGCAGCTGTGTTAATAACAGGGTGCACTAAGCCACTGTACTATGAAGGCTCTTTTCATATTTATTTATTTATTTATTTATTTATTTATTTATTTATTTATTTATTTATTTATTTTATTGAATTTCTATACTGCCCTACTCCCGAAGGACTCAGGGCAGTGAACAGCCATGAAATAAAACACATACATATACAAAATTTAAAATTGAATAAAATGAATTAAATAAATTTGGCTGAATTAATACCCATAATTTAAAATACCCATATTGTAAAATACATTAAAATTTGAAATTTGCACTTAAAAGGGAGAAAGATTTAGGCGAGGCCAGCTTGATGAAACAAAAAAGTCTTCAGCTCGCGGCGGAAGGTGCGCAGATCCGGAATCCTCCGTATCTCCAGGGGGAGCTCGTTTCAGATCGTCGGTGCCCCCACAGAGAAGGCTCTCCCCCTAGGGGCCGACAGCCGACATTGTTTGGCCGACGGCACCTGGAGGAGCCCCTCTCTGTGGGAGCGTACTGGTCGGTGGGAGGCTATTGATGGTGGTAGTAGGCGGTCCCGTAAGTAACCAGGTCCTAAGCCATGGAGCGCTTTAAAGGTGGTAACCAGAACCTTGAAGCGCACCCGGAAGACCACCGGGAGCCAGTGCAGCTCGCGCAGGAGAGGTGTTACATGGGAGCTCCACGCCGCTCCCATAACCACCCGCGCGGCCGCACTCTGTGCCAGTTGGAGCCTCCGGGTGCACCTCAAGGGGAGCCCCATGTAGAGAGCATTACAATAGTCCAGGCGGGAGGTGACGAGGGCATGAGTGACTGTGCGTAACGAGTCCCGATCTAGAAAGTAGATCTATGATCTACTTGCTGGGTACCGAAAGGCAAGAGCAGAATTCTGAAGCCCAATTCTCTTCCAGTTCAAAGTCTGACTCAACAAACAGGCTCATAACCTTAAGATATTAATTATAG
The DNA here is from genome assembly GCA_022577455.1 of Arizona elegans. Taxonomy (NCBI): domain Eukaryota; kingdom Metazoa; phylum Chordata; class Lepidosauria; order Squamata; family Colubridae; genus Arizona; species Arizona elegans. Next base: position 21,203,825 of record JAKOOJ010000015.1, on the reverse strand, counting down.
CAACTCAAATTTGTAATGGTGGATGCAAATATTTGAACAAATTGACAATGAATGGTTGTTTACGTAGGTCGACCTCATCCTTTTTCTTGAGGAAAAGTTTCAGGACATCCTTCAAAGAAAAGCTTGAAAGCAACAGCTTTCTCCATTATTGCTTGTACAATGACAATCTGCAAATTAAAAGCAAACATAGACAATTCATAGAGCTCATAGTCAACAGTAGACTTCCTCTCCTCTTTCTGTTATGCTTGACCCGATTTCTATCCTTGCTAGCCAGCATCACTAATGCCCACCTTGGGTGAAAATTAGAGGAATTAAAATCCAGCATATGGAGGTCCCAAATTTAGGAATCCTGGTTTTCCCACTTTCTGGTTTCTCAATTAATGCCTAAGTTTTCATCTTACAGCAGTGAAATCCAGACAAGAATTACACTTCATTGCTTGGATGAATTTCTGTAGAAGTCCGTGGGGGTCTTCTGCTTTGAGTTAGAAGTCTTAGATTCCTTCAGATGTTCTCCAGTGCTGTGTTCCAGGCCAGCAGCAGCCTCAACTCTGATTGGCTGCAGAGCCTATCTGTCCCTTCCCTCCTGCGGTTACTGCCTGGACAGTCATTTTATCCTGGGCTGCTGATCTCCTATGTTTTAGGCTGGTCAGCAATTGCCATTTTTAAATAACTTCATGTTGATCCAGCAATGGCCCATTAAGTCAATGAAGTATCCTCACTGGCATTTGTTCACCTTCTCTAGAACCTCATTGCTCCATCTCCCAGTGGGCATCCTTTCAGTTTCTGCCCAGACTGGGCAAAGTGTACCACCCCATGCTCCCAGCCTCTCCCTTATTTTATTTCATTTTTGACATCTTTAAGTTGCCATGTAGAAGTCCTGTTGCTTTGCTTCTGAGAAGCTGAACTATTTATTCTTCCTTGCTATCAGCAAGTTATCCTGGATTTGGAGAGGCTGGTAGGAAGAACTACTGCCTTGATTGTGGCAGCATCAGAGCAATAAAGGGCAAAAGGAAAGTAGAAAGGTCCGCATTGGTATAAAAAGAGGAGGGTGGGGAGGCTGTGGAGGCATCCATGGGCAAATATCTGCAAAGCAAAGCAAAGAGGCAGGGATTGGTAAATGGGCAAAGCCCCCAGGGGAAAAGGCAGGAAGGGGAGCAGCAGGCAAATGGCCCCACAGCCATTTGCCTTCTATTGCCCCCACCATCCTTCTATTGCCCCTGCCAGAATCGATGAAACTTCTTGGATGAGAAGTGAAAGTTCTTCTTTTTCTTTCTCAAGGAAAAAAACACTCCAGTTGCCCTTTAAGGCAGCCCCACAGCTCTTGCAGTGGCCACAGCTCAGGCATTTGGCAATCCTCTCCCCACACTCCTTTTCTCAGTTTTTGATTTCTGGAGTTTGAATCCTGTTTTCTACTCAGTTTGAGCATTCCCAAATTATCACTGGATGAAATGTCCCCTGAAAACTGAGCCCACTGTTGATTTTTCCCTTTTTTCTTTTGCATTGAAGCCATCAATGGATTCCTCTTTGGAAATTTGCCTCTCCTGGATATGTGCAAGGGAGATACCATTTCCTGGCACCTGCTGGGCTTTGGCAGTGAAACTGACGTTCATGGGGTTGTTTTCCAAGGAAATACCATCTTGATGAATGGGATGAGGCGAGATACAACCAGTCTCTTCCCTCACACCTTCGCCACAGCCCTCATGCAGCCTGATAACCAAGGTAAAGGCTTAATTCGGTGCCCTCCCTTCCCTCTCTCAGGATTGAGAAACTTGGCCCTTCACAGTGTGAACCACAGCTCTCCATATTGTCCCTCACTTTTGGCCAGACTGGCTGCACTTTCCAGAGGCTCTAGAATTTCCAGATCTGATCTTAACTCCTTTCCGTACTAAGTTTAAGATGAAGGCAAAAGCGTAACAGCTGCAGAGCAGTGTGGAAAGCACTTGGATACTATTTTGTTTACCTATTGAGAGATGGTCTGCCTCCCTTTGCATCTAGGAACTCAAGGAAAAGAGGAAGTTGGTGTTGTAGGTTGGGCTGAGCAAATGCCAAGTGAGCGCCATAATTGGGAGAGAACTTTTACTGCAGTTTTTGGAGTAGTGATCTAACAGATTAACTACTACCCTGTATTTGCTCTCAGTAAATTCAGAACAAGCAAACCCTTCTTGAGAACTCTCCAAGCATGGCAACTACTGGTGTCTGAGAAGTGAACAAATGCTTCTACTCCCATCCCCAGTCCCTGGAAAAGTTTAAGCATCTTGTTCTATTTCTTTAAGCCAGAAGATGCACACATATGGTGTTTAAAAAATGTTGGCCTGTTGCCAGATCTGAGAGAACTTTGATCTGCCTTTCCCAAAGTTGGTAGAGAAGCTTCAAGGGTGTCTTTACCCCCATCCTGATTCCGGGCATCTTCTCAGTAGCTTTGTTTGCCTCCTTACAGGCACTTTTGGTGTGTACTGTCAGACCAGCAACCACTACCAGAATGGAATGAGAGGCAGTTACTCTGTTTGGCAGTGTGGGGAAAAGGCCTATTTTCCAGACCGACAGCATGGGACAGTGAGAACCTTTTACATTATGGCGGAGGAGACGGAGTGGGACTACGCTCCAGACCGCAGCTGGGAGTCGGAAAGGCACAACAGCTCTGGAGAGGAAAGGTATCAGTGCTGTTTCTGAGATAACTGCTTCTGGTGATTCGTTTCTGGGAAATGGGATGCAGTCAATCGTATTGCTCTATGTTTTGGGGGAATTCTCATGAAAGATGTTTAAATCAATTAGACTTATAGGCTAGAATTTTAAAAGAGAGGTAGGTCAATGGGGAATGATCCTGAGGAAGGTAAAGAAGCTGATTAGTGGGATGAGAAGAAGCCCTAGAAAATTAGCCTGGAGAAGAGCCAATGAGGAGCTGAAGGACTTTCCTCAGAGGAGGTGAAGGGCTATTCTCTGTTGTCTCATGCTGGAGGATCCTCAGTTACTGGAGGATTAATTTTTGCCTGAGTATCAGCAAGAGAAGACAGCTCAGAGAAGCGAGCAATTATCTAGTGGTTCTAACAGAATAACAGGAAAGGATCTTGGCGGTCTTTTCGTCTAATCCCCCGCTCAAGCAGGAGACCCTGTACCATTTCAGAGAAATGGCTGTCCAGTCTCTTCTTAAGAGCCTCCAGTAATGGAGCACCCACAACTTCTGGAGCGAAGTCATTCCACTGGTTAATTCTTCTCACTGTAAGGAAATTTCTCCTTAATTGTAGATTGCTTCTCTCCTTGATTAGTTTCCATTCGTTGCTTCTTGTCCTGTCCTCAGGTGCCTTGGAAACTACTGTGTTTCCTCGAAAATAAGACAGGGTCTTATTTTCTTTTGACCCAGTCCCCCAAATAAGGGTTTGGCCTTACTATCGGGAGTCTTATTATTTTGGGGGTGCAGGAGGCGGCAAGTGTGGGACTGGATGTCCTGTCACTGTCGTTACCTCCCCTCCCTGTTCTTCACGCCGGTCGAGCGGCCCAACACAACCCACCCCACCCCAATAGCAACAGCTGCTTCCCTTCCCCGCTGTCTCTTTATCAAGAGGGATGGCAGGTGGGGTGGGGGAGAAAAGCGAGACGCATGGAGCGAGATGTGGCTCCCCTTGCCATTTCTTCTTCCCTTCTTGCCGGGCATGACAGGGCTCCTGCCCCTCGCTTAGCCACCCCCCCTTTAGGGATGCAATTTGGGGGTGGCAGGAAAACTCGCAAGGTTTTCCTTTACAGTGTGTTTCCTGGACACAATGGCGAGGAAAGTGACAGAGCTTGAAAGGTAAGACCTGTGTTCCGCTTCTCGCCCACCCCACCTGCCATCCCCAAATTGCATCTCTAAAGGGGGCGGGTGGCTAAGCAAGGAGCAGGAGCCCTGCCATGCCGTGCCATGCCCAGTGAGTGGGGGGAGGAGAGAAGAGACGGCAAGGGGAACCACATCTCGCTCCACGCGTCTTGCTTCTCCCCTGCCCCACCTGCCACCCCTCTCGATAAAGAGATGGCAGGGAAGGGAAGCAGCCAGGCCGCTGTTGCCATCGGGATGGGGTGGGATGTGTTGGGCTGCTTGGCCGGCGTGAAGAACAGGCAGGGGAGGGCCTGTCCCCCCTTTTCCCCCCCTCCGGCCTCACCTCAACTCATTTTGGTTGCGCAGCAAGCAACCAGAGGAAATGGTGGGACCGGATGTGCATGCGTGTAAGTAGTTGGTGGGGGGGCTTATTTTGCGGCAGTGGCTTATATTATCGCATGTGCTAAAAAGTCCGATTGGTCTTATTGTCCGGACATATCTTATTTTTGGGGAAACACAGTAAGTTGATCCCCTCCTCTTTGTGGCAGCCCCTCAAATATTGGAACACTGCTATTATGTCACCCATAGTCCTGTCAGGTTCTGTAAAGATTGGAAAAATAAACCTCAATACGCAAAAGCAGTAGCCAAGTTTGTTTATCCTGATATCAGTACTAACTGACCACCTTAAATTGTTACAGAAAGGAATCTTTTTTGGAGCTGACGTTCCATGCTCCCCATAATCTTTTAATCAGCATATAGCTCCACCCAAGTGCAATCACTCAATTATGCAATTACCCTGTGTCCTCCCTCTCCCTGCCCAACCCATCACAAGCCACTTCAGTTCTTCTGCCTGCTCATCTTTCCTTAACGTGATAAGGTTGATAAACTGCTTCAGTGCATAACCCTGTTGTCATCTAGTATGTGGCTGGGAAGTCGAAGTGAGAGGCCTGCCTCGGAGCTGTTGACCCAGGAGACCAGGCACAGTAAGGGTTGTTGGCGAAAGTGTGCAGCAGCAGCAGAATGGCGATCCCCACACGAATGGTGGCCCCAAATATTGTCGCAGGGCTGGGGCTGACAAGTCCTTTTTTTCACTAGACTAGACATACCCAATTCCTCCAACCGTTCTTCATATGTTTTAGCTTTCAGTCCCCTAATCATCTTTATTGTTCTTTTTTCTAGAGTATCAACACTTTTTTATATTGTGGTGGCCAAAACTGGATGCAATATTCCAAGGGTGGCCTTACCAAGCCATTATAAAATGGAATCAACACTTCACATGCTCTTGATTCCATCCCTCTGTTAATGCAGCCGAGGACTGTGTTGGCTTTTTTGGCAGCTGCATCACACGGCTGGCTCCTACTTAAGTGATTGTTCACCAGGACAGTGGTCCCCAACCTCCGGGCTGCGGCCTGTTCGGAACCGGTCCATGTGAACAGCGGGCAAGCGTGTGCAGCTGCACTTGTATGAGCAGCGGGTGTTCGCGCTCACTCACAAAGCTCCATCTTTGTGAGCAGAAGGCGTGCATTCCCGCCATTCGCACAAATGGAACCTGCCTCTCACACAGAACCATCCCCTCCCCCCCCCACCGGCCTGGCCGCCAAGTTGGAAAGGTTTGGGGCCACTGCACTAAGGACTCCCAAGATCCTTCTCACAGTTATTGCTGTTGAGCTAGGTACCACCTATTCCGTACTTGTGCATTGGGGTTTTTTGCGTAAATATAGAACTTGACTTTTCTCACCATTGAATTACATGTTGTTAGATAGAGCCCAGTGTTCAAGTGTTTTAAGATCCTTCTGTATCTTGAATTACCTTCTGGAGTGTTGGCTATTCCTGCCAGCTTGGTGTCATCTGCAAATTTCCCCTTTATGCCCTCATCTGAATTATTGATGAAGATATTAGGTGGTCACCTAGCCAGGTGGCTCTGTGGCTAAGACACTGAGCTTGTCGTTCAGAAAGGTCGGCAATTCGGCGGTTCGAATCCCTAGGTCTCCTGCATGAGCAGGGGGTTGGACTAGATGACCTCCAAGGTCCCTTCCAACTCTGTTACTATTATCTGTTATATTGTACTGGGCCTAAGACAGAGCCTTGGGATACCACACTGCATACTTCCCTCCATGTAGATGCAGTTGTATTACGGACTACGCGTTCCCTTATTTGAATTTTCTGAAACGGGGGACTTTCTGCAGCTTTCTATTTAGTTTTGCTCCTCTGACCTCTAACCTCCACCCAGCACACTCTTGAGTGTTGCTCCTTTTTACACTTTGCATCTTAATGTGTGGAAGCTGGATAGAGCACAAATGGGACTGCAGGCCTGATCATTGCCTCCTCCCAGCTTGTATCTTGGCAGAGGCCCGATGATGCTTTGAGTTCTTGCCCCTGGCCATTTCTCCTCCAACTCCCCAGGCCCTCCAGAAACTTCTTCCTCCTTCAACTTCTGCTGGGCTTTCAGTTCAGCCTCTGAGGCTGGAGCACAGGCATCTACAAGGGAAAAGGGCTACAGGTCCTATTGGGGGGAGCTGCCTCTTTATTCCTCCGCTAGGAAGAGAAGTTGGTTGTCAGTCCCTTCCTTTGCCAAGGCCTCGATCTCCCTCCTGCAGCAGAAACCACTTGACCCCCCCAGCAGAGGTGTCCACAGGGAGTGAGTCAAAAACCTCAATATGGTAGCCACAGCCATGTATTCAAAGCCCTGCCCCTTTATACCACAAACACTGTGACAATGTCAAAAAGGATTTGATTGTGTGGCTTTGACCCACCTCTTGACTTTCTTGACCCTCCCCATATATCCCTGCCACCCTCAGAGCCACCTGTGGTCAAATGCTAAACCTATTCCAGGGAAAAGCCTCCATGGGGTAACCATCTCAGATGTCAGGAGGCAAGACACAAAACGGAACAAAGCAAGAGTCATTTCCCTGAGATGGCTATAGAAATTGAATAAATAAATAAATAAATTGGAAAAAAACCCAAAACTTCTTTGGAGGTATTTGATGTCTTGATATTTCTATATAAGAATTATTGTAATTTTCAAAATCTTAGACCAAAAGGCAGAGCCTGAAATTCCCTGGGCCACATCAGGAATCAAAAATCATATGTAAAATTTGCAGAAATATTTTTGAACTTTTTACATCTGTCTGATTTCCCTACCAGCTTTCCTGTCAGCCAGCTCCAGATCAGTTAAAGCCAGATTTCCTTGAGTTAAATCTGCCCAAAGCAATGAATGATAATCTGATACACACCATTGTAAATTGTTCATTTGTGCTAACCATGCATCTTTTGTGTGTAAGTTGTTCATTTGTGCTAACCATGCATCTTTTATGCAAAAAGAGATTTTGAAATTCACAGGTATGGTGACATATTTCTCAACCATGAGAATGGACGACTGGGCTCCCGGTACAAGAAAGCTGTTTATAGGGAATATACAGATGGGACATTCAAGATCCCGAAGAATAGAATAGATGCTGAGCAACATCTGGGGATATTAGGTAACCCATTGAAACTTTCAGATTTGACTTTCATTCCAGCTAGTAGAATTTTAAACTCTTTCTGGCATTATTTTCAAGAGTGCATCTTTTTCATACACTCCCGATAAGCTTTGCAGCTTCTCAACCAAGATATTTCCATCCCAGAAATGAAGATTATCTTTGAAATACGGATAAGATGAACAACCATTTGTCGAGGATGGAATAAGGACTCCTGCCCTGGGCATCTCCACATGGCTCTCGGGTTGGGGGGGGGGAGATAATTTGGATGGGGGGCGCTCAAGATAGTCCTCGGCCTGCAACCATTCATTCAGCATCTATTCAAAGTTACGATGGCATGAAACAAATTGTGGTTCACAACTAGTCCTTCGAGTTCTGGCCATCCCAGGGGCCCTGAAGTCACATGACTGCGATCTGAACACTCGGCAGATCGTTTCTACTTCTGACCAACTGCAGCGTCCCGCAAACCCATGATGGCTATTTGCAATCTTTCCTTCTGGCTTTCCCAGAAAGTGAAAGGGGAAACCAACATCCAAGTTCTCAAGTCACTGGGGTAAGTCTCTCCCACCCACCCCCGCCCCACAGTGTTTCTGCGCCTGTGGCATGCCTGTTCTTTGGGCACCTTTGGGTGCCCTTCCCGACTTGGACCATCTTTGTGACAGAGGTTCCAGTCCCAATTTCCATCATAAATTCAGGACTACCTGTAAAGGGTCCCCTTCATTTGCACTGAGAATGCACTTCAGCTTCTCTCTGCTTTCCCCCCTCCCCTCCTCCCTTTCCAAAACCACAAGAGCTTCTGCATTGGCCTCATGCCTGGGGAAAGTTAAGCATGTCGGAGTGGACAGAGAAGTGTCCATGAAACAATTTTTGGTCAGCACATCGGATCCTTTGGAGACGTCCCTACTGGCTTTGGGGAAGTGTGATGGACAACAGGTCTTTCTGGATTCTCTAGCACAGCTTATCAAAGCCTGGGAAGAAAGGGCCGGAGAAAGCCTGGCTAGTGTCCTAGGGCTGCAAGGGACCTTGAAGGTCTTCTGACCCAACACTCTGCCCAAGGCAAGAGTCCTTAGACCATCCTGGACAAACGGTTATCCAATCTTTCTTTGAAAACCTCCAGTGATGGAGCATCCACAACACTGAGAAGCAAATTGTTCCATTGATTCATCGTTCTGCCTAATCGTTTCTCCTTACTTCCAGGTTGAATCTTCCTCTGACAAGCTCCCATCTCTTGCTTATTGCCTTGCCTTCAGGTGCTTTGGAGAGTAATCAGGTGTCCTGAGCCATGGGGTCCAGTGGAGCTAAGCAAAGCGCTGGCTCCTTCTCTCAGAAGCAAAGTGGTTATGTTGCTCTATGAAGCTGCTTGGAGGGGGCTACACATTGCTGTTCACCAGAAACCCCCCCCCCCGAAGTTTTGCAAACTCCCAGTCATCTTCTTTTGCTTTATCCTTCTCGCCTCCAGGTCCCTTTATTTGGGCAGAAGTGGGAGATGTGCTGAACATAGTTTTTAGAAACAATGCCACGCGGCCTTACTCCATTCATGCCCATGGAGTCCTGGAAAAGAACAACAGAGACTCCAAGACAGCAGTGCCTGGTGAGTCTTGCCGGCATTTCCTTGGCAACCTATATGCCTGAGTTTTGTTTCTTCATTTAAATGTATTGTGTTTGTGTGTCTGTGTACCAAAAAGTCCACAACTGCATCATCTGCCCTAAAATGAGGACAATCTTCCCTAAGAATTTTCAATGCAGTCCTAAAACTGTAGCTTCCGGATGGACAGGGTGGTGAGAAACTCAGAAATTCCTGGTGAGGAAGATGCTAATACTTCTTTCCTGCCTATAATTATCTTTCCTGATTCAAAGAATCCAGAGTATCGGGTTGATGAAGAGACATATAAAAAGGAGAGGGTCTTTCTGTGGTCATGGTGGTCATCTTGATTTTTTTCACCTGTCCTTTGTTCATGCTCCTTCTCCCATCTTTTCCCCAAGGACTGGGGATATGCTTCTCTTTTTGTTTTGGTCAGTGACCATAATAAAGATTATAGAACTCCCTTTTTTTATACTAGTGTTTCTAAACGTCAGCAACTTTAAGATGTGTGGACTTCAACTCCCAGAATTCCTCGGCCAGCTAGAATTCTGGGAGTTGAAGTCCACATATCTTAAAGTTGCCAAACTAAAGTTGAGAAAGATTGAAGTATACCATAGTCCAGTGAGGGAGTTTAGGTTGCGAGTGGAAACTTGGTCCAAGATCAGCAGTGAGCCTTGTGGCTTAATAGAGTCTTGATCTCAGATTTCCCCAGTTGTCATCTGAAAACTAATTTTGGTGTCCCACCGGCTCACATAATAACACTAGTTGTATTATTTAGTCTCTCTTCATCTGCAATTGCTGTGAAAGTCAGCAAGAGCCCCCAAAGTCTCATTTGAGCAAACAATTTATGAAAACTGAATAGCGCCAATAAATATCTTAAAAAATGCAGAAGTATTTAAAATAAAGTTATATTTAAATAAATACAGAATAGAGTCAAAACATGGTTTGTGAGCAACAGCTAAAAAGAACATTATTGTAGAAGAAAAACTCACACACCCCAATCAAATACGTTTTAGTTGCACAATAGCAGAGAACAATATTCTTAACCAGTCAACTAGGTAGCACTGTGCTGGTAGAAGCATTTAAGCTAATAATCTTAGTAAAATGTAAATTTGGTTTGTGAAAATTAGCACAGATCAAAGAACACAGGCAGACTATTGTTCGAATAAAGGTATTGTTGAATCAACAATGGGACAGTCCTGGATATTAGCCGATGCCCTGTAGTATGTCTCTGTATAGTAACTTAGGTCTGCTGATAAACATGCTGGTTTTCTAATGGCTTGTGCTCTCTTTTGTAGCTTGGTGTTCATGAGGAGGGCAGCCTCATGAACACCAAGGGCAGCCTACAATCTGCCTTTATAACTGAAGGCCTTAATTTTCAGCTGCACAATCCTCTGTAGCTAAAGTTCCTAACAAAAGTGTTGAAATTTCTCACTCCTAGGAGAAATTGTAACCTATCAATGGGATGTTCCTGAAAGATCTGGTCCAGGACCAAACGATTCAGCCTGTTTGAGTTGGATCTACTATTCCACAGTGGATCGTGTCAAGGTGTGTGTATTTCCATTTCTCGTTGTTGATGTTCTCTCCCAGGATGGGATGGAGCTGCCCAAGGAAATGTTAGTGGTCAAGATGGAGACTAGGAATGCCTGAAGCCCACTCCAGCCATGGCAGCTGCCTGGGCGACTTGGAGACTGTCGTTCTCCCTCAGCCAAGACTACCTCATGGACTGGCGGCTGTGGGGAAAATGAGGGAGGGAGTCTCATCCATGCCATCTTGAGCTCACCGAGGAAGTTGTGTTTGTGGGTGGGTGTTTCTGTGTGTGTGTGATATACCCGTCACAAACAAATCGGCAGGCTAGAAGCTGTTTAGTCACTTCACAAAAATAAGTAATAAAGCAAAAGAGACATGAACACACATGAGGCTCCTCAAAGCAGTTTTCCTACCTTAGCTTTTCTCTTCCTTTTGTTCTTCCTACATGGAAGATGAAGGAGCAGCTTCTCCTTTCCAAGAATTCTGACCTGCAGTTTATGTAAGCTACCTTTCCTTCTCCACTGGACTTAGTCCCTGTTACATCACATTAGGTCCTATTGTTGCCATCATTGAGCCCTGAATTAGTCATAAATCATGCCAGTTGTTAAGCAGGTCACTATGTGACCACACCCAATTTGGTCGTTAAGCAAATGTCTTTGTAAACACTATAGTCATTAATACTGTGGTCATTAAACTAAACCATTGTCATTAATGGGCGCTTTCTGCCGGAAACCAAAGTAAATGCTGGGTTCTGGCAAAAATGTAAATCGTGGTCATGTGATGCTACAAAAGGCTATAAATGAAGGCCACTTGCCAAGCACCCACAATGGGACTCCCCAGGCCCGCAGAAGGTGGGCAGTCGTCAGAACTTCAAATCCAGGTTATAAATAGTTAGGCTGGAAAAGTCCGTTGTAACTGCTGGTCAGTTGAGGGCCACTTTAGCATTGGCTGAGGCAAAACAAGCTGAATAGAATTGGACTGAGTTTCAGTCTTCCTTTGTTCTGGTGTGTCACACCTATTTAAACAGTTTAAGGCCTTCCCTGATGCAGCTGAATGTGCACTGGTGTGTTAATGAAAAGTGTGAAGAGTTCTAGCAAATATATGCGAAGAGTTTTTGCTACTTCCTTTTCTGGCAGGATTTGTACAGTGGCCTCGTTGGCCCCCTGAAAGTTTGTCGTAAAGGGACCCTGGATTCTAACGGGAGAAGGAAAGGCGTGAGCAAGGAATTTGCCCTCCTCTTTTTGGTTTTTGATGAAAATCAGTCTTGGTACCTTGAGGAGAATGTGAAGATTTATATCCAAGGGGAATGGAACCGTTCCCACCAGCAGGACGAAGAATTTATGGAAAGCAACAAAATGCATGGTTTGTAGATCTCTTATGCTTTTTGTGTTAGCACCAATGATGTCTTTGCACATTGCAAAAAGAAAATTGCCTCTCTTTCTGAAAAACAAGACCCTTCTAAAAACAATTTGATTGTTCCACATGCCCATTGCGCTTGAGAGTGGTGGCAGATTTCTGGAATACCAATATGCATACAGTACCACTTTAATTTCCTTAGGAAGAGCTCATTAGATAGAGGTTTTGTCATAAAAAAATCATTTTTAATAGAAGAAGATATCTGTAATTCAGGGTTGGACTGTGGAGTCCTTGTTGCTCTCTGAGCTTAGTACCGTGATGGGGAAACCTATGGCACGCAGAGCCGTATCTCCTGGTAAGCGCGGCGTCGCCCGTTCCTCTTCCCGGTTTCTGGTGCGCATGCACACACGACGATCAGCTGGCCTTTGTGCGTGCAGCACTGCCGGAAACCGGAAGTACCTTATCCAGCGCACCCATGCCCCCTGGGTAGCTTCTCTTCCTGGTCTGGCCCTGACAAGTGCAAAGTGCTCTCTTTTCAGCATTTGGTGCTGAAAAGGTTCGCCATCACTGCCCTAGTAGGTAACCTCATCAGTAGAAGTGAGTGTGGAGTTTGTTCTCTGGAGGTGTGTGGTTTTTCCCCTTATTTATTATTTATTTATTAATTCAATTTGTATGCCGCCCCTCTCTGAAGACTCAGGGCGGCTCACAATGCATTTAAAATCATTATAAAAAACATTTAAAAATTAAAAACATTAAAAACATTAAAACTCATTCACGCCATTCATGGCCGGATCTCGCCAGATCACAAGAGCGAGATCAACGGCCCCAGGCCTGCCGGAAAAGCCAGGTCTTCACTGCTTTTTGGAAGGCCAATAGAATGGGGATGGTCCGGACCTCAGGAGGTAACTGATTCCAGAGAGCCGGGGCAGCCACAGAGAAGGCCCTCCCCTGCGGGCCCGCCAGCCGGCATTGTTTAGCTGACGGGATCTGGAGGAGACTAACTCTGTGGGATCTTACCGGTCGTTGGGAGTTATGCGGTAGAAGGCGGTCTCAAAGATAGCCTGGCCCTGAGCCATGTAGGGCTTTAAAGGTAATAACCAACACCTTGAATTGTGACTGGAGACCAATAGGGAGCCAATGCAGCTCGCGGAGAATTGGTGTAATGTGGGTGTACCTAGGTGCACCCACGACAGCTCGTGTGGCTGCGTTCTGGACCAACTGTAGTCTCTGAACACTTTTCAAGGGTAGCCCCATGTAGAGCGCGTTGCAATAATCTAACCATGAGGTGACAAGGGCATGAGTGACAGTGAGGAGAGCCTCCTGATCCAAGTAGGGAACTTGATAGTTTCCTGATTACAGTATTGTTTCCTGAGGAGAAATGCAAAGGCTCACTTTGGAAGGGTGAGTGGTTCTTCATGAGACAAAAGTCCTGCCATTATTAAGCAGAGATCTCTTCTTTCCTTAGCAATCAATGGTAAAGTATATGCAAACTTGCCAGGGCTGGAGATGTGTGAAGGAGACTGGGTGAACTGGTATCTGCTGGGAATGGGTCAGGAGATTGACGTGCACACCGTTCACTTCCATGCAGAGACATTCATCTACCGGGTGAGACTCTCCCCAAACTGATGCAGAGGCTCCCTCCACCCACCCCCCTTAAAGAACAAATCTAGGGAAAGAGTCTGGAGGCTCCTGTCTTGCAGTTAGTTTGCGTGTCCCAAGTTGGCAGGTTGGCTTCTTTCCTCTCCCCAGGCCTCTCCAAGCCAATTAAGTTGAGAAAATTTATAAAACACCTAACTCTCTGGCCATGGAATTGGTAGTGGGTAAACATTACCTCTGGCTATCACGCATTCTAGATTTTCACTTATTGTCCTTCCATTTTGTGTGTCAGAATGGCAAGAGTTACCGGGCTGATGTGGTGGATCTCTTCCCTGGGACCTTTGAGATGGTGGAGATGCAGGTTGGCAATCCTGGCACCTGGCTTCTTCACTGCCACGTGGCTGACCATATCCATGCTGGCATGGAGACACTTTTCACAATCCTACCCCGCCAAGGTAAGAAGAAAGCTTGTGGTGCAAGTGGGGCTCAATCTGTTTGGGGAGCGGTGCCCATCAAAACCATTCAGTGGCTCCAAGGCACATCCAAGCCCCTTGGAAACCAAGGATGAAATTCCAGAACTTAGAAAGCTTCAGGATAAGCGATAGATCAGTAGGGAACAGCAGCTGGAAGGAGCAGAAAAGCTAATGCTGTAGCAGAAGTGCTCGCTTAGCGGTGAACTGTGAACAGAGAAGAATGAGATAATTGGGAATCAGGGTCTGGACCTCTCTTATCTAAGTCCAGTCCAGATCCATTCCAGTATTCGATTCAGTCAGAAGCCATTCAAAACTTCAAACTTGGTCGCTAATCCAGTAGCACAAAGGAGTTCTGGGGATGGACACTAATGTCTGTTTGCCTGAAACAGTGCTGAACATCACGATGCTAAGGAAAAAGAAGACCTGGATTAACTTCTTTTTGTAAAAGCTGGATTCCATGCATGGATCTCTTGTGCTGCTTTGGGTGTCCTCAGTCTCCCTTTGGGCCTCACAAAACAGTCCTGATTCTGCAATTTATTTCTTTTCAGATGCAGAACATTGCAGATACCATGTATTCGAAATTACTGTGTACTGTGTTATCATGTTTATTTTCAGATACCTTTAATAAAAAGAAGGACTAGAGGTAACATGATAGCAGTGTTCCAATATCTCAGGGGCTGCCACAAAGAAGAGGGAATCAAGCTATTCTCCAAAGCACCTGAAGACAGGACAAGAAGCAATGGATTGAAACTAATCAAGGAGAGAAGCAATTTAGAACTAAGGAGAAATTTCCTGACAGTTAGAACAATTAATCAGTGAAACTACTTGCCTCCAGAAATTGTGAATGCTCCAACACTGGAAATTTTTAAGAAGATACTGGATAAACATTTATCTGAAGTGGTGTAGGGTTTCCTGCCTAAGCAGGAGGTTGGACTAGAAGACCTTCCAACTCTGTTATTCTGTTTATCTCTTTCAGATATCATGATTGATAGAGATATTCCAAGTTTGAAATCTTTTCTCTCTTCCATTGTTCTTGTCCTATGGTCCCAAATAGTCACTCTCTGGAATCATCCTGAAATATTGCTAATCTCTTACAAATCAGGATTCCAACTTGGCACACCCTCCAGCAATTTTCCTCTTATCTTCTGGCAATTCTCTTCTGAATATTAACTGGTGAATCCTTATTTAGCATTGCTTATGCTAGCAAGTTTGCATCTTACCCATTTCAGGCTGTGGTTTAGATGAAACTGCTGGGACGTAGCTATGGCGCTTTGGCTGAAGTGCCGTTAAACATCATTCTCAACCATGCTGGACTTGAATCCTATACAAACAAGCTGGTTCAGGCCTTGGCTTTGGCTTGCCAATTTCAGGAAAACCAGGGACTAGTGTAATGTATGAATCCACGCTTAAGCTCAAGAATGACACAACTGGAAGAGATTCTGTTCAGTCAGCTCGGTTCAATCCCAAATTTTAAACGATTCCACAGGATTTCCAGTTTAGCCATGTTCCTCATTTAGTTTTCCAACCATAGGGAGTTTTTGATTTACTTGAGTCAGCTATTACCCAATTATCGCTGTTGTTCTCCAGTTTTCAATGGCTTAAGTTATTGAATTCCTCTTGGTCCATAGTTTGACTTTTCCATAATTTGTTTGACTTCTAGCAGAAACATCTGAGGAGGTAACTGGGGGTCCTTCTGAAGAAGACCATGTGGAAGCTTCTGAAGAAAAAATTTCCCATGACATCATTTTGTTTGGCTCAAGGCTAGACCACGGGCATGTAGAAGCAGCAATTATTACTCTTGCTGTCGCTGGGGTGGTGCTCTTCATCACTGCAAGTGTTCTTCTTGGTGTGATCGTTCGCCTCAAGAGACAAAAGAAGTTGAGACGCAACAAGCGGTCTATATTGGACGAAAGCTTCAAACTGATGCGTAGTCAAAAGAATGATCTTTAGAGAAGAATGGAAGAGGTCTTGGGAGTTTTTAAGCCAGGCAGTAGTGAAAATGGCCCAAAATAGGATTCAGCAATCATTTTCTGAAAATTCAATAAGAAATTTTACTAGCAAGTCCTTCTGCCTATTATATCCCTCTACATTTTAAGGTTTCAGGTATCCCAAGTCTCAAATGAATTCCCAGATCCTTGTACCCTTATTCACTGAAGGACAGGACAGAACCTCAGGTAAATCTCCCCAGAGTTATGGGCAGTCAATAAATTTGATAAATAAATAAGTAAATAAACCCAGACTGGATACTCAGTCAAAAATCCTCTGGTCAACAGTTTCCAGCATCTTGCATCAGTACAACCTGAGACCTAGATCTCCTGCATTCCTTCATTCTTGAGGCAAGTCACCATTCTGTGAGATTAGCCAATGACAGTTTCTGCCTGTTGAACGTAACACCTGGTTGGGGAGAAGTAACAGGCACAGAGAAGTTTTTTCAAGAGGGCAGCGCAACAAGCATTCCTTTGAAACAGGTTTCAACCATGAATGGTGGAATTTCCTTGCTTTGAACTCCTTTCATTCCTCAGCAGTGCTTCTTTCAAACAAACTCCTGTTTAACTCAACCAAAATAGGACTTTCCACCTAAAAGGCCAGTGATTTCCCTTGTTTGAAGAAGAGGTGGCTTCATCGGGTAGAATTTTAAGAGACACATAAAGGACAGCCTCATATGAAAAGAAAAATGGTTTGGAAAGTATTACCTGGGTGAATGTGTACGTGCGAATGTACCCTGACCTGGATTTGTGCAAGTGCAAAAGGAGCCTGACCTGGGTGTGTACACTCGTGCAAATGGAGCATGCTCTGGGTATGCGTGAATGGAGCCTGACCTGGATGTGTCCAAGGGTAAAAGGAGTCTGGCCTGGGTTTGTACAAATCTGTGAATGGAGCCTGACCTGGATGTGTCCAAGTGTAAAAGGAGTCTGGCCTGGGTTTGTACAAATGTGTGAATGGCTGTCTACAAGAGCAAACGGAGCCTGATCTGGGTTTGTGTGTGCATGTGCGAATGGAGTCTGACCTGGATGTGTGCACATGCGAATGACATGGATGTGCACACATGCGAATGGAACCAGACCTGTCTGTGCGCATGTGCGAATGGAATTTGACATGGATGTGCATTCATGCAAATGGAGCCTGACCTGGGTTTGTACGCATGTGCGAATGAAATCTGAGCAGGGTGTTTGCAAGTGCGAATGGAGCCCGACCTGGGTGTGTGTGCATGTGCAAAAGGAACCTGACCTGGTTGTGTGCAAGTCTACACCAGGATCACTTTTGACCTCCATGGGAGCCAGAAATGCTGTAGATGACCAATTGCCAAGAAAATGTAGTTTCACTGACAATTCAAAGTCTTAAGGAAAAGGGCCCTCTAGGCATAAAGAGGCATTCTTTATCCTTCATTTTAGGCATTCTTTGTTTTTTTGTTCTTCCAGATGATTTACATTGTGTGTCTTATAAGACAAAGCAGACAACATGATGCCATGCCATGCCAAGCCATACCATACCACATCACAGTATAGTATCTTGAAAGAGAAAGTTGTGGAATGAATTGTAGTGTCTCAAATGCACCATTGTCATAGCTTGATAGAAATGTGCCATTTCAATTTTTTGGTTTACTCATTTGGTTCACAAGAAAAAAAAAGCATGAAACTCAGGGACTTGGTTTGGGGTAGAGGCAGAATTGCCTTCCTTCAGCAAAAGCAGCAACAGAGAACAGTTTTTGTCAGGCAAAATATCGAAGGCAGTTTTGGTTCAGATTCTGCAGCCTTCTAGGCCACTCAATCCGGTTTATAGGGAGTGCAGCAGAAATGCATGTTATACGAGGACTGGACGGAAGCAGCTCTGGAAAGCCACTGTTCTGAAGAAAAAAAATGCCGGGGTAATGATTAGAATCAACATTTGCTTCTTATTTTGCCACCATGTGTTTAAGAATGAAAGATTTTCTTGTTTTCAGCATTTAGGCTCTTCTTCTAGCATCCATTCTGAGATGGGAGGTTGGCTTTTGCAGGAAAGTGACAAGTCAGATCCACGTACAAGGATGTCAGCAAATGCGCTCCCCAAGAAGAAATAAAGAAGGTTCAGTTTCTATAGCAATTGTAGAAACCCTGGAGCATAAAGAGAAAACCATTCTGCCATCTCTTCCAAGAACAGCTAACCCATTCCACAAGAGCCATGGATAGGTTTGAAAGGAGAAGTAATAGGAAGTCATGGGGTTTAGGTATTTTCTAAAAGGCAGAGAGAGATTATTGGGCACCCGCCACCAGATAAAGACGTTTTAGCCAGTTGGCAAGCATCCAAATTTTTATTACGTGACCCACGAGGATGCTGCAAGTGTTGTGAAAATTGGTCCTAAATCCCTTTTTTCAGTGCAGTTGTAACTTTGAATGGTTATTAAATGAATGGTTGTTAAATTGGAGTACCTGTATTGAGAAAGAGTAGCAGTTCAGCTTCCCCTGGGGGGGTGGGGTAGGTTGTCACGTTAGGAAGAATGCTGAGATTGAGATTTTTTTCTTCTGCTGCTAATAAATCGCTTTTGAAAATACATAAACCTGCATGTTTTTGTTGGGTCCCCTGGGAGCCACTTTCTCCTCCCCCCTTATCAGGAAGGACTCAGCTAAGAGGTCCAGCGGCAGCAAGTAGCCAAGGGGGAGAGAAAGAGGGAAGGAGAGTTTTGTGTAGTGAGGCAGTGTTCCAAGGGCTGAAAAAAAAAAGAGATAAACATGCTTTTTGGTACAATTATGTTTTATTGCTTAGGAAAAAAACAAAACATGGCGGGCAACGTACTGACAATCGAGAAGCGAAGCTTCACAGTGCAGAGCGGCAGCAAAAGCACCGCAACTCTATGCTCCTCTGAAAGGGAAGAGCGGCTTCCGTTGGCCGGCTTCGAACAGCCGCCGGCTTCTTCCTCTCCAGCAGGGGTGGGCAACAGGGGACAGCGAAGCTGTCTCAGGAATTCTGGGAGTTGAAGGCCACAGGTTGTAAAAGGGCCACAGTTGCCCACCTCTGATCTCCAGTCATCTCCGAGAGACCTTCCCGGCATGACGGACTTCCTCTCCTTCACCGCAACCCTCCCCCCTCCACCCCCATTGCCTTCGGAAAGAACCTTCCTGTGGTGGCCGACTTCCGGTCCATTCTTCTTACTTTTCCCCTACTTCCTATTACCACGATAAAGTCCATGCATCTGAATCATCCCTCCAACTTCCTTGCGCAGCGACCTTAGCACGACTAACTTCCTGTCCGTTCACCGCGACCGTCCCCCAGTGCCTTCGAAAAGGAGTTTTCCATCATGGCTGACTTCCTGTCCATCCTTCTTACTTTTCCCATACTTCCTCCTACCACGATAAAGTAAGATCTTGATAGCTTCAATGGTATTGTTAAGTGACAGAAAACAGTGCCCTCCTGTGGTCCGAGCAGGTAGAGCAGCCACAAAATGAAAAAAAAAAAAACCCTTTTTAATGGCATTTAAAGATTATTATTCCATATCTTTATTATTAAAAGCCTTATTAATATTAATAGTGCAACGGAAGGCCCGGGAGCCACACAACAGGTACAGAAGAAAGAATATTACTGTTTCAAAAGCCTTACACCGAGGTAAAAAGGTCTATGACGGTCTCAATGCTAAAGCTAAAGGATAGATAGAAAACAGTGTCATCCTGTGGTCAAAACAGGTATAAAAGAAATAAACTTTTTAAAAGGCATTTTAAGGTTATTCTTTATTATTAATCCCTTATTATTAATATTAATAGATTATTAATATTAATAGACCTTATTAACTCGGTTTAAGGCTTTTATTTATTTATTTATTTATTTTTCATATTTGTATACCGCCCTACTCCCGAAGGACTCAGGGCGGTGAACAGCCATAATAATTACAAATACATATAGAAGTTAAAAACTATTAAAAAACAGATTAAGTAATTTGGCTCAAAGATTAAAACATCCAAATTTATCTAAAAGAGGTCTAAAACCTGATTTAAAAGCCAATTTAAAAGCCAATTTAAAAGGGAGAGTTAGGCCAGACCAGCTTGTTGGAATAGAAACGTTTTCAGGGCACGGCGGAATATGCGTAAGTCTTGGATGTTTCGTAACTCAGGGGGAAGCCCGTTCCAGATGGTAGGTGCCCCCACAGAAAAGGCTCTCCCCCTGGGGGCCGTCAGTTGACATTGTTTGGCCGACGGCACCCTGAGGAGCCCCTCTCTATGGGAGCGAACTGGTCGGTGAGAGGCTATTGGTGGCAGGAGGCGGTCTCGTAAGTACCCTGGTCCTGAGCCATGGAGCGCTCTAAAGATAGTAACCAAAACCTTGAAGCGCACCCGGAAGACCACTGGGAGCCAGTGCAGCTCGCACAGGAGGGGGGTTACATGAGAGCGCCACATTGCTCCCATTACCACCCGCGCGGCCGCATTCTGGACCAGTTGAAGTCTCCGGGTGCTACTCAAGGGGAGCCCCATGTAGAGAGCATTACAATAATCCAGGCGTGAGGTGACAAGGGCGTGAGTGACCGTGCGTAACGAATCCCGATCCAGAAAGGGACGCAACTGGCGAATCAGGCGAACCTGATAAAAAGTCCTCCTGGCCACGGCCGTCATATGCTCTTCTAAAGACAGCCGCGAGTCCAGGAGGATGCCCAAGTTGCGAACTCCATCTGTGGGGGCCAACGACTCGCCCCCAATAGTCAGAGATGGCGCCAACTGACTATATCGGGACGACGGAAACCACAGCCACTCGGTCTTGGATGGGTTGAGTCTGAGTTTGTTCCTCCCAATCCAGATCCATACGGCCTCCAGGCACCGGGACATCACCTCGAGGGCATCATTGGGGTGGTCTGGGGTGGAGATGTACAGCTGGGTGTCATCAACGTACTGATGGTACTTCACCCCAAAACCACGGATGATCTCACCCAGCAGCTTCACATAAATGTTGAATAGAAGGGGCGAGAGGACCGATCCTTGTGGCACCCCACATATAAGGGGCCTCGGGGTCGACCTCTGCCCCCCTGTCAACACAGACTGCGACCGGTCAGAGAGAAAGGAGGAGAACCACAGTAGAACAGTGCCCCCCACCCCCAACCCTTCCAACCGGTGCAGCATGATATCATGATCGATGGTATCAAAAGCCGCTGAGAGGTCTAGTAGGACCAGGACAGAGGAGCAACCCCTGTCCCGAGCCCTCCAGAGATCATCAACCAATGCGACCAATGCTGTCTCTGTGCTGTACCCGGGCCTGAATCCCGACTGGAACGGATCTAGATAATTCGATTCATCCAGGTACTGAGGCAGTTGTCGTGCAACCACACTCTCAACAACCTTTGCAACAAAGCGAAGGTTGGAGACAGGACGATAATTTGCTAATACAGCTGGATCCAGGGAGGGCTTCTTGAGGAGGGGCCTCACCACCGCCTCTTTCAAGATGGTGGGAAAGACACCCCCACTCAAAGAAGCATTTATAATCTCCTGGAGCCAGCCTCGTGTCACCTCCCGGGAGGCCAGTACCAACCAGGATGGACACGGGTCCAATAAACATGTGGTCGCATTTAGTCTGTTCAGTATCCTGTCCACGCTTTCGGGAGTCACAGGATCAAACTCTTCCCAAATAATATTCTCAGGACCTGCCCCTGTCATCTCCTCTGGATCAATCCAGTCAGAGTCTAGCTGTTCACGAATCAGGCAGGTGGTTTCCGTCGTCCCGATATAGTCAGTTGGCGCCATCTCTGACTATTGGGGGCGAGTCGTTGGCCCCCACAGATGGAGTTCGCAACTTGGGCATCCTCCTGGACTCGCGGCTGTCTTTAGAAGAGCATATGACGGCCGTGGCCAGGAGGACTTTTTATCAGGTTCGCCTGATTCGCCAGTTGCGTCCCTTTCTGGATCGGGATTCGTTACGCACGGTCACTCACGCCCTTGTCACCTCACGCCTGGATTATTGTAATGCTCTCTACATGGGGCTCCCCTTGAGTAGCACCCGGAGACTTCAACTGGTCCAGAATGCGGCCGCGCGGGTGGTAATGGGAGCAATGTGGCGCTCTCATGTAACCCCCCTCCTGTGCGAGCTGCACTGGCTCCCAGTGGTCTTCCGGGTGCGCTTCAAGGTTTTGGTTACTATCTTTAGAGCGCTCCATGGCTCAGGACCAGGGTACTTACGAGACCGCCTCCTGCCACCAATAGCCTCTCACCGACCAGTTCGCTCCCATAGAGAGGGGCTCCTCAGGGTGCCGTCGGCCAAACAATGTCAACTGACGGCCCCCAGGGGGAGAGCCTTTTCTGTGGGGGCACCTACCATCTGGAACGGGCTTCCCCCGGAGTTACGAAACATCCAAGACTTACGCATATTCCGCCGTGCCCTGAAAACGTTTCTATTCCAACAAGCTGGTCTGGCCTAACTCTCCCTTTTAAATTGGCTTTTAAATTGGCTTTTAAATCAGGTTTTAGACCTCTTTTAGATAAATTTGGATGTTTTAATCTTTGAGCCAAATTACTTAATCTGTTTTTTAATAGTTTTTAACTTCTATATGTATTTGTAATTATTATGGCTGTTCACCGCCCTGAGTCCTTCGGGAGTAGGGCGGTATACAAATATGAAAAATAAATAAATAAATAAATAAAAGCCTTAAACCGAGTTAATAAGGTCTATTAATATTAATAATCTATTAATATTAATAATAAGGGATTAATAATAAAGAATAACCTTAAAATGCCTTTTAAAAAGTTTATTTCTTTTATACCTGTTTTGACCACAGGATGACACTGTTTTCTATCTATCCTTTAGCTTTAGCATTGAGACCGTCATAGACCTTTTTACCTCGGTGTAAGGCTTTTGAAACAGTAATATTCTTTCTTCTGTACCTGTTGTGTGGCTCCCGGGCCTTCCGTTGCACTATTAATATTAATAAGGCTTTTAATAATAAAGATATGGAATAATAATCTTTAAATGCCATTAAAAAGGGTTTTTTTTTTTTTTCATTTTGTGGCTGCTCTACCTGCTCGGACCACAGGAGGGCACTGTTTTCTGTCACTTAACAATACCATTGAAGCTATCAAGATCTTACTTTATCGTGGTAGGAGGAAGTATGGGAAAAGTAAGAAGGATGGACAGGAAGTCAGCCATGATGGAAAACTCCTTTTCGAAGGCACTGGGGGACGGTCGCGGTGAACGGACAGGAAGTTAGTCGTGCTAAGGTCGCTGCGCAAGGAAGTTGGAGGGATGATTCAGATGCATGGACTTTATCGTGGTAATAGGAAGTAGGGGAAAAGTAAGAAGAATGGACCGGAAGTCGGCCACCACAGGAAGGTTCTTTCCGAAGGCAATGGGGGTGGAGGGGGGAGGGTTGCGGTGAAGGAGAGGAAGTCCGTCATGCCGGGAAGGTCTCTCGGAGATGACTGGAGATCAGAGGTGGGCAACTGTGGCCCTTTTACAACCTGTGGCCTTCAACTCCCAGAATTCCTGAGACAGCTTCGCTGTCCCCTGTTGCCCACCCCTGCTGGAGAGGAAGAAGCCGGCGGCTGTTCGAAGCCGGCCAACGGAAGCCGCTCTTCCCTTTCAGAGGAGCATAGAGTTGCGGTGCTTTTGCTGCCGCTCTGCACTGTGAAGCTTCGCTTCTCGATTGTCAGTACGTTGCCCGCCATGTTTTGTTTTTTTCCTAAGCAATAAAACATAATTGTACCAAAAAGCATGTTTATCTCTTTTTTTTTTCAGCCCTTGGAACACTGCCTCACTACACAAAACTCTCCTTCCCTCTTTCTCTCCCCCTTGGCTACTTGCTGCCGCTGGACCTCTTAGCTGAGTCCTTCCTGATAAGGGGGGAGGAGAAAGTGGCTCCCAGGGGACCCAACAAAAACATGCAGGTTTATGTATTTTCAAAAGCGATTTATTAGCAGCAGAAGAAAAAAATCTCAATCTCAGCATTCTTCCTAACGTGACAACCTACCCCACCCCCCCAGGGGAAGCTGAACTGCTACTCTTTCTCAATACAGGTACTCCAATTTAACAACCATTCATTTAATAACCATTCAAAGTTACAACTGCACTGAAAAAAGGGATTTAGGACCAATTTTCACAACACTTGCAGCATCCTCGTGGGTCACGTAATAAAAATTTGGATGCTTGCCAACTGGCTAAAACGTCTTTATCTGGTGGCGGGTGCCCAATAATCTCTCTCTGCCTTTTAGAAAATACCTAAACCCCATGACTTCCTATTACTTCTCCTTTCAAACCTATCCATGGCTCTTGTGGAATGGGTTAGCTGTTCTTGGAAGAGATGGCAGAATGGTTTTCTCTTTATGCTCCAGGGTTTCTACAATTGCTATAGAAACTGAACCTTCTTTATTTCTTCTTGGGGAGCGCATTTGCTGACATCCTTGTACGTGGATCTGACTTGTCACTTTCCTGCAAAAGCCAACCTCCCATCTCAGAATGGATGCTAGAAGAAGAGCCTAAATGCTGAAAACAAGAAAATCTTTCATTCTTAAACACATGGTGGCAAAATAAGAAGCAAATGTTGATTCTAATCATTACCCCGGCATTTTTTTTCTTCAGAACAGTGGCTTTCCAGAGCTGCTTCCGTCCAGTCCTCGTATAACATGCATTTCTGCTGCACTCCCTATAAACCGGATTGAGTGGCCTAGAAGGCTGCAGAATCTGAACCAAAACTGCCTTCGATATTTTGCCTGACAAAAACTGTTCTCTGTTGCTGCTTTTGCTGAAGGAAGGCAATTCTGCCTCTACCCCAAACCAAGTCCCTGAGTTTCATGCTTTTTTTTTCTTGTGAACCAAATGAGTAAACCAAAAAATTGAAATGGCACATTTCTATCAAGCTATGACAATGGTGCATTTGAGACACTACAATTCATTCCACAACTTTCTCTTTCAAGATACTATACTGTGATGTGGTATGGTATGGCTTGGCATGGCATGGCATCATGTTGTCTGCTTTGTCTTATAAGACACACAATGTAAATCATCTGGAAGAACAAAAAAACAAAGAATGCCTAAAATGAAGGATAAAGAATGCCTCTTTATGCCTAGAGGGCCCTTTTCCTTAAGACTTTGAATTGTCAGTGAAACTACATTTTCTTGGCAATTGGTCATCTACAGCATTTCTGGCTCCCATGGAGGTCAAAAGTGATCCTGGTGTAGACTTGCACACAACCAGGTCAGGTTCCTTTTGCACATGCACACACACCCAGGTCGGGCTCCATTCGCACTTGCAAACACCCTGCTCAGATTTCATTCGCACATGCGTACAAACCCAGGTCAGGCTCCATTTGCATGAATGCACATCCATGTCAAATTCCATTCGCACATGCGCACAGACAGGTCTGGTTCCATTCGCATGTGTGCACATCCATGTCATTCGCATGTGCACACATCCAGGTCAGACTCCATTCGCACATGCACACACAAACCCAGATCAGGCTCCGTTTGCTCTTGTAGACAGCCATTCACACATTTGTACAAACCCAGGCCAGACTCCTTTTACACTTGGACACATCCAGGTCAGGCTCCATTCACAGATTTGTACAAACCCAGGCCAGACTCCTTTTACCCTTGGACACATCCAGGTCAGGCTCCATTCACGCATACCCAGAGCATGCTCCATTTGCACGAGTGTACACACCCAGGTCAGGCTCCTTTTGCACTTGCACAAATCCAGGTCAGGGTACATTCGCACGTACACATTCACCCAGGTAATACTTTCCAAACCATTTTTCTTTTCATATGAGGCTGTCCTTTATGTGTCTCTTAAAATTCTACCCGATGAAGCCACCTCTTCTTCAAACAAGGGAAATCACTGGCCTTTTAGGTGGAAAGTCCTATTTTGGTTGAGTTAAACAGGAGTTTGTTTGAAAGAAGCACTGCTGAGGAATGAAAGGAGTTCAAAGCAAGGAAATTCCACCATTCATGGTTGAAACCTGTTTCAAAGGAATGCTTGTTGCGCTGCCCTCTTGAAAAAACTTCTCTGTGCCTGTTACTTCTCCCCAACCAGGTGTTACGTTCAACAGGCAGAAACTGTCATTGGCTAATCTCACAGAATGGTGACTTGCCTCAAGAATGAAGGAATGCAGGAGATCTAGGTCTCAGGTTGTACTGATGCAAGATGCTGGAAACTGTTGACCAGAGGATTTTTGACTGAGTATCCAGTCTGGGTTTATTTACTTATTTATTTATCAAATTTATTGACTGCCCATAACTCTGGGGAGATTTACCTGAGGTTCTGTCCTGTCCTTCAGTGAATAAGGGTACAAGGATCTGGGAATTCATTTGAGACTTGGGATACCTGAAACCTTAAAATGTAGAGGGATATAATAGGCAGAAGGACTTGCTAGTAAAATTTCTTATTGAATTTTCAGAAAATGATTGCTGAATCCTATTTTGGGCCATTTTCACTACTGCCTGGCTTAAAAACTCCCAAGACCTCTTCCATTCTTCTCTAAAGATCATTCTTTTGACTACGCATCAGTTTGAAGCTTTCGTCCAATATAGACCGCTTGTTGCGTCTCAACTTCTTTTGTCTCTTGAGGCGAACGATCACACCAAGAAGAACACTTGCAGTGATGAAGAGCACCACCCCAGCGACAGCAAGAGTAATAATTGCTGCTTCTACATGCCCGTGGTCTAGCCTTGAGCCAAACAAAATGATGTCATGGGAAATTTTTTCTTCAGAAGCTTCCACATGGTCTTCTTCAGAAGGACCCCCAGTTACCTCCTCAGATGTTTCTGCTAGAAGTCAAACAAATTATGGAAAAGTCAAACTATGGACCAAGAGGAATTCAATAACTTAAGCCATTGAAAACTGGAGAACAACAGCGATAATTGGGTAATAGCTGACTCAAGTAAATCAAAAACTCCCTATGGTTGGAAAACTAAATGAGGAACATGGCTAAACTGGAAATCCTGTGGAATCGTTTAAAATTTGGGATTGAACCGAGCTGACTGAACAGAATCTCTTCCAGTTGTGTCATTCTTGAGCTTAAGCGTGGATTCATACATTACACTAGTCCCTGGTTTTCCTGAAATTGGCAAGCCAAAGCCAAGGCCTGAACCAGCTTGTTTGTATAGGATTCAAGTCCAGCATGGTTGAGAATGATGTTTAACGGCACTTCAGCCAAAGCGCCATAGCTACGTCCCAGCAGTTTCATCTAAACCACAGCCTGAAATGGGTAAGATGCAAACTTGCTAGCATAAGCAATGCTAAATAAGGATTCACCAGTTAATATTCAGAAGAGAATTGCCAGAAGATAAGAGGAAAATTGCTGGAGGGTGTGCCAAGTTGGAATCCTGATTTGTAAGAGATTAGCAATATTTCAGGATGATTCCAGAGAGTGACTATTTGGGACCATAGGACAAGAACAATGGAAGAGAGAAAAGATTTCAAACTTGGAATATCTCTATCAATCATGATATCTGAAAGAGATAAACAGAATAACAGAGTTGGAAGGTCTTCTAGTCCAACCTCCTGCTTAGGCAGGAAACCCTACACCACTTCAGATAAATGTTTATCCAGTATCTTCTTAAAAATTTCCAGTGTTGGAGCATTCACAATTTCTGGAGGCAAGTAGTTTCACTGATTAATTGTTCTAACTGTCAGGAAATTTCTCCTTAGTTCTAAATTGCTTCTCTCCTTGATTAGTTTCAATCCATTGCTTCTTGTCCTGTCTTCAGGTGCTTTGGAGAATAGCTTGATTCCCTCTTCTTTGTGGCAGCCCCTGAGATATTGGAACACTGCTATCATGTTACCTCTAGTCCTTCTTTTTATTAAAGGTATCTGAAAATAAACATGATAACACAGTACACAGTAATTTCGAATACATGGTATCTGCAATGTTCTGCATCTGAAAAGAAATAAATTGCAGAATCAGGACTGTTTTGTGAGGCCCAAAGGGAGACTGAGGACACCCAAAGCAGCACAAGAGATCCATGCATGGAATCCAGCTTTTACAAAAAGAAGTTAATCCAGGTCTTCTTTTTCCTTAGCATCGTGATGTTCAGCACTGTTTCAGGCAAACAGACATTAGTGTCCATCCCCAGAACTCCTTTGTGCTACTGGATTAGCGACCAAGTTTGAAGTTTTGAATGGCTTCTGACTGAATCGAATACTGGAATGGATCTGGACTGGACTTAGATAAGAGAGGTCCAGACCCTGATTCCCAATTATCTCATTCTTCTCTGTTCACAGTTCACCGCTAAGCGAGCACTTCTGCTACAGCATTAGCTTTTCTGCTCCTTCCAGCTGCTGTTCCCTACTGATCTATCGCTTATCCTGAAGCTTTCTAAGTTCTGGAATTTCATCCTTGGTTTCCAAGGGGGTTGGATGTGCCTTGGAGCCACTGAATGGTTTTGATGGGCACCGCTCCCCAAACAGATTGAGCCCCACTTGCACCACAAGCTTTCTTCTTACCTTGGCGGGGTAGGATTGTGAAAAGTGTCTCCATGCCAGCATGGATATGGTCAGCCACGTGGCAGTGAAGAAGCCAGGTGCCAGGATTGCCAACCTGCATCTCCACCATCTCAAAGGTCCCAGGGAAGAGATCCACCACATCAGCCCGGTAACTCTTGCCATTCTGACACACAAAATGGAAGGACAATAAGTGAAAATCTAGAATGCGTGATAGCCAGAGGTAATGTTTACCCACTACCAATTCCATGGCCAGAGAGTTAGGTGTTTTATAAATTTTCTCAACTTAATTGGCTTGGAGAGGCCTGGGGAGAGGAAAGAAGCCAACCTGCCAACTTGGGACACGCAAACTAACTGCAAGACAGGAGCCTCCAGACTCTTTCCCTAGATTTGTTCTTTAAGGGGGGTGGGTGGAGGGAGCCTCTGCATCAGTTTGGGGAGAGTCTCACCCGGTAGATGAATGTCTCTGCATGGAAGTGAACGGTGTGCACGTCAATCTCCTGACCCATTCCCAGCAGATACCAGTTCACCCAGTCTCCTTCACACATCTCCAGCCCTGGCAAGTTTGCATATACTTTACCATTGATTGCTAAGGAAAGAAGAGATCTCTGCTTAATAATGGCAGGACTTTTGTCTCATGAAGAACCACTCACCCTTCCAAAGTGAGCCTTTGCATTTCTCCTCAGGAAACAATACTGTAATCAGGAAACTATCAAGTTCCCTACTTGGATCAGGAGGCTCTCCTCACTGTCACTCATGCCCTTGTCACCTCATGGTTAGATTATTGCAACGCGCTCTACATGGGGCTACCCTTGAAAAGTGTTCAGAGACTACAGTTGGTCCAGAACGCAGCCACACGAGCTGTCGTGGGTGCACCTAGGTACACCCACATTACACCAATTCTCCGCGAGCTGCATTGGCTCCCTATTGGTCTCCAGTCACAATTCAAGGTGTTGGTTATTACCTTTAAAGCCCTACATGGCTCAGGGCCAGGCTATCTTTGAGACCGCCTTCTACCGCATAACTCCCAACGACCGGTAAGATCCCACAGAGTTAGTCTCCTCCAGATCCCGTCAGCTAAACAATGCCGGCTGGCGGGCCCGCAGGGGAGGGCCTTCTCTGTGGCTGCCCCGGCTCTCTGGAATCAGTTACCTCCTGAGGTCCGGACCATCCCCATTCTATTGGCCTTCCAAAAAGCAGTGAAGACCTGGCTTTTCCGGCAGGCCTGGGGCCGTTGATCTCGCTCTTGTGATCTGGCGAGATCCGGCCATGAATGGCGTGAATGAGTTTTAATGTTTTTAATGTTTTTAATTTTTAAATGTTTTTTATAATGATTTTAAATGCATTGTGAGCCGCCCTGAGTCTTCAGAGAGGGGCGGCATACAAATTGAATTAATAAATAAATAATAAATAAGGGGAAAAACCACACACCTCCAGAGAACAAACTCCACACTCACTTCTACTGATGAGGTTACCTACTAGGGCAGTGATGGCGAACCTTTTCAGCACCAAATGCTGAAAAGAGAGCACTTTGCACTTGTCAGGGCCAGACCAGGAAGAGAAGCTACCCAGGGGGCATGGGTGCGCTGGATAAGGTACTTCCGGTTTCCGGCAGTGCTGCACGCACAAAGGCCAGCTGATCGTCGTGTGTGCATGCGCACCAGAAACCGGGAAGAGGAACGGGCGACGCCGCGCTTACCAGGAGATACGGCTCTGCGTGCCATAGGTTTCCCCATCACGGTACTAAGCTCAGAGAGCAACAAGGACTCCACAGTCCAACCCTGAATTACAGATATCTTCTTCTATTAAAAATGATTTTTTTATGACAAAACCTCTATCTAATGAGCTCTTCCTAAGGAAATTAAAGTGGTACTGTATGCATATTGGTATTCCAGAAATCTGCCACCACTCTCAAGCGCAATGGGCATGTGGAACAATCAAATTGTTTTTAGAAGGGTCTTGTTTTTCAGAAAGAGAGGCAATTTTCTTTTTGCAATGTGCAAAGACATCATTGGTGCTAACACAAAAAGCATAAGAGATCTACAAACCATGCATTTTGTTGCTTTCCATAAATTCTTCGTCCTGCTGGTGGGAACGGTTCCATTCCCCTTGGATATAAATCTTCACATTCTCCTCAAGGTACCAAGACTGATTTTCATCAAAAACCAAAAAGAGGAGGGCAAATTCCTTGCTCACGCCTTTCCTTCTCCCGTTAGAATCCAGGGTCCCTTTACGACAAACTTTCAGGGGGCCAACGAGGCCACTGTACAAATCCTGCCAGAAAAGGAAGTAGCAAAAACTCTTCGCATATATTTGCTAGAACTCTTCACACTTTTCATTAACACACCAGTGCACATTCAGCTGCATCAGGGAAGGCCTTAAACTGTTTAAATAGGTGTGACACACCAGAACAAAGGAAGACTGAAACTCAGTCCAATTCTATTCAGCTTGTTTTGCCTCAGCCAATGCTAAAGTGGCCCTCAACTGACCAGCAGTTACAACGGACTTTTCCAGCCTAACTATTTATAACCTGGATTTGAAGTTCTGACGACTGCCCACCTTCTGCGGGCCTGGGGAGTCCCATTGTGGGTGCTTGGCAAGTGGCCTTCATTTATAGCCTTTTGTAGCATCACATGACCACGATTTACATTTTTGCCAGAACCCAGCATTTACTTTGGTTTCCGGCAGAAAGCGCCCATTAATGACAATGGTTTAGTTTAATGACCACAGTATTAATGACTATAGTGTTTACAAAGACATTTGCTTAACGACCAAATTGGGTGTGGTCACATAGTGACCTGCTTAACAACTGGCATGATTTATGACTAATTCAGGGCTCAATGATGGCAACAATAGGACCTAATGTGATGTAACAGGGACTAAGTCCAGTGGAGAAGGAAAGGTAGCTTACATAAACTGCAGGTCAGAATTCTTGGAAAGGAGAAGCTGCTCCTTCATCTTCCATGTAGGAAGAACAAAAGGAAGAGAAAAGCTAAGGTAGGAAAACTGCTTTGAGGAGCCTCATGTGTGTTCATGTCTCTTTTGCTTTATTACTTATTTTTGTGAAGTGACTAAACAGCTTCTAGCCTGCCGATTTGTTTGTGACGGGTATATCACACACACACAGAAACACCCACCCACAAACACAACTTCCTCGGTGAGCTCAAGATGGCATGGATGAGACTCCCTCCCTCATTTTCCCCACAGCCGCCAGTCCATGAGGTAGTCTTGGCTGAGGGAGAACGACAGTCTCCAAGTCGCCCAGGCAGCTGCCATGGCTGGAGTGGGCTTCAGGCATTCCTAGTCTCCATCTTGACCACTAACATTTCCTTGGGCAGCTCCATCCCATCCTGGGAGAGAACATCAACAACGAGAAATGGAAATACACACACCTTGACACGATCCACTGTGGAATAGTAGATCCAACTCAAACAGGCTGAATCGTTTGGTCCTGGACCAGATCTTTCAGGAACATCCCATTGATAGGTTACAATTTCTCCTAGGAGTGAGAAATTTCAACACTTTTGTTAGGAACTTTAGCTACAGAGGATTGTGCAGCTGAAAATTAAGGCCTTCAGTTATAAAGGCAGATTGTAGGCTGCCCTTGGTGTTCATGAGGCTGCCCTCCTCATGAACACCAAGCTACAAAAGAGAGCACAAGCCATTAGAAAACCAGCATGTTTATCAGCAGACCTAAGTTACTATACAGAGACATACTACAGGGCATCGGCTAATATCCAGGACTGTCCCATTGTTGATTCAACAATACCTTTATTCGAACAATAGTCTGCCTGTGTTCTTTGATCTGTGCTAATTTTCACAAACCAAATTTACATTTTACTAAGATTATTAGCTTAAATGCTTCTACCAGCACAGTGCTACCTAGTTGACTGGTTAAGAATATTGTTCTCTGCTATTGTGCAACTAAAACGTATTTGATTGGGGTGTGTGAGTTTTTCTTCTACAATAATGTTCTTTTTAGCTGTTGCTCACAAACCATGTTTTGACTCTATTCTGTATTTATTTAAATATAACTTTATTTTAAATACTTCTGCATTTTTTAAGATATTTATTGGCGCTATTCAGTTTTCATAAATTGTTTGCTCAAATGAGACTTTGGGGGCTCTTGCTGACTTTCACAGCAATTGCAGATGAAGAGAGACTAAATAATACAACTAGTGTTATTATGTGAGCCGGTGGGACACCAAAATTAGTTTTCAGATGACAACTGGGGAAATCTGAGATCAAGACTCTATTAAGCCACAAGGCTCACTGCTGATCTTGGACCAAGTTTCCACTCGCAACCTAAACTCCCTCACTGGACTATGGTATACTTCAATCTTTCTCAACTTTAGTTTGGCAACTTTAAGATATGTGGACTTCAACTCCCAGAATTCTAGCTGGCCGAGGAATTCTGGGAGTTGAAGTCCACACATCTTAAAGTTGCTGACGTTTAGAAACACTAGTATAAAAAAAGGGAGTTCTATAATCTTTATTATGGTCACTGACCAAAACAAAAAGAGAAGCATATCCCCAGTCCTTGGGGAAAAGATGGGAGAAGGAGCATGAACAAAGGACAGGTGAAAAAAATCAAGATGACCACCATGACCACAGAAAGACCCTCTCCTTTTTATATGTCTCTTCATCAACCCGATACTCTGGATTCTTTGAATCAGGAAAGATAATTATAGGCAGGAAAGAAGTATTAGCATCTTCCTCACCAGGAATTTCTGAGTTTCTCACCACCCTGTCCATCCGGAAGCTACAGTTTTAGGACTGCATTGAAAATTCTTAGGGAAGATTGTCCTCATTTTAGGGCAGATGATGCAGTTGTGGACTTTTTGGTACACAGACACACAAACACAATACATTTAAATGAAGAAACAAAACTCAGGCATATAGGTTGCCAAGGAAATGCCGGCAAGACTCACCAGGCACTGCTGTCTTGGAGTCTCTGTTGTTCTTTTCCAGGACTCCATGGGCATGAATGGAGTAAGGCCGCGTGGCATTGTTTCTAAAAACTATGTTCAGCACATCTCCCACTTCTGCCCAAATAAAGGGACCTGGAGGCGAGAAGGATAAAGCAAAAGAAGATGACTGGGAGTTTGCAAAACTTCGGGGGGGGGGGGTTTCTGGTGAACAGCAATGTGTAGCCCCCTCCAAGCAGCTTCATAGAGCAACATAACCACTTTGCTTCTGAGAGAAGGAGCCAGCGCTTTGCTTAGCTCCACTGGACCCCATGGCTCAGGACACCTGATTACTCTCCAAAGCACCTGAAGGCAAGGCAATAAGCAAGAGATGGGAGCTTGTCAGAGGAAGATTCAACCTGGAAGTAAGGAGAAACGATTAGGCAGAACGATGAATCAATGGAACAATTTGCTTCTCAGTGTTGTGGATGCTCCATCACTGGAGGTTTTCAAAGAAAGATTGGATAACCGTTTGTCCAGGATGGTCTAAGGACTCTTGCCTTGGGCAGAGTGTTGGGTCAGAAGACCTTCAAGGTCCCTTGCAGCCCTAGGACACTAGCCAGGCTTTCTCCGGCCCTTTCTTCCCAGGCTTTGATAAGCTGTGCTAGAGAATCCAGAAAGACCTGTTGTCCATCACACTTCCCCAAAGCCAGTAGGGACGTCTCCAAAGGATCCGATGTGCTGACCAAAAATTGTTTCATGGACACTTCTCTGTCCACTCCGACATGCTTAACTTTCCCCAGGCATGAGGCCAATGCAGAAGCTCTTGTGGTTTTGGAAAGGGAGGAGGGGAGGGGGGAAAGCAGAGAGAAGCTGAAGTGCATTCTCAGTGCAAATGAAGGGGACCCTTTACAGGTAGTCCTGAATTTATGATGGAAATTGGGACTGGAACCTCTGTCACAAAGATGGTCCAAGTCGGGAAGGGCACCCAAAGGTGCCCAAAGAACAGGCATGCCACAGGCGCAGAAACACTGTGGGGCGGGGGTGGGTGGGAGAGACTTACCCCAGTGACTTGAGAACTTGGATGTTGGTTTCCCCTTTCACTTTCTGGGAAAGCCAGAAGGAAAGATTGCAAATAGCCATCATGGGTTTGCGGGACGCTGCAGTTGGTCAGAAGTAGAAACGATCTGCCGAGTGTTCAGATCGCAGTCATGTGACTTCAGGGCCCCTGGGATGGCCAGAACTCGAAGGACTAGTTGTGAACCACAATTTGTTTCATGCCATCGTAACTTTGAATAGATGCTGAATGAATGGTTGCAGGCCGAGGACTATCTTGAGCGCCCCCCATCCAAATTATCTCCCCCCCCCCCAACCCGAGAGCCATGTGGAGATGCCCAGGGCAGGAGTCCTTATTCCATCCTCGACAAATGGTTGTTCATCTTATCCGTATTTCAAAGATAATCTTCATTTCTGGGATGGAAATATCTTGGTTGAGAAGCTGCAAAGCTTATCGGGAGTGTATGAAAAAGATGCACTCTTGAAAATAATGCCAGAAAGAGTTTAAAATTCTACTAGCTGGAATGAAAGTCAAATCTGAAAGTTTCAATGGGTTACCTAATATCCCCAGATGTTGCTCAGCATCTATTCTATTCTTCGGGATCTTGAATGTCCCATCTGTATATTCCCTATAAACAGCTTTCTTGTACCGGGAGCCCAGTCGTCCATTCTCATGGTTGAGAAATATGTCACCATACCTGTGAATTTCAAAATCTCTTTTTGCATAAAAGATGCATGGTTAGCACAAATGAACAACTTACACACAAAAGATGCATGGTTAGCACAAATGAACAACTTACAATGGTGTGTATCAGATTATCATTCATTGCTTTGGGCAGATTTAACTCAAGGAAATCTGGCTTTAACTGATCTGGAGCTGGCTGACAGGAAAGCTGGTAGGGAAATCAGACAGATGTAAAAAGTTCAAAAATATTTCTGCAAATTTTACATATGATTTTTGATTCCTGATGTGGCCCAGGGAATTTCAGGCTCTGCCTTTTGGTCTAAGATTTTGAAAATTACAATAATTCTTATATAGAAATATCAAGACATCAAATACCTCCAAAGAAGTTTTGGGTTTTTTTCCAATTTATTTATTTATTTATTCAATTTCTATAGCCATCTCAGGGAAATGACTCTTGCTTTGTTCCGTTTTGTGTCTTGCCTCCTGACATCTGAGATGGTTACCCCATGGAGGCTTTTCCCTGGAATAGGTTTAGCATTTGACCACAGGTGGCTCTGAGGGTGGCAGGGATATATGGGGAGGGTCAAGAAAGTCAAGAGGTGGGTCAAAGCCAGACAATCAAATCCTTTTTGACATTGTCACAGTGTTTGTGGTATAAAGGGGCAGGGCTTTGAATACATGGCTGTGGCTACCATATTGAGGTTTTTGACTCACTCCCTGTGGACACCTCTGCTGGGGGGGTCAAGTGGTTTCTGCTGCAGGAGGGAGATCGAGGCCTTGGCAAAGGAAGGGACTGACAACCAACTTCTCTTCCTAGCGGAGGAATAAAGAGGCAGCTCCCCCCAATAGGACCTGTAGCCCTTTTCCCTTGTAGATGCCTGTGCTCCAGCCTCAGAGGCTGAACTGAAAGCCCAGCAGAAGTTGAAGGAGGAAGAAGTTTCTGGAGGGCCTGGGGAGTTGGAGGAGAAATGGCCAGGGGCAAGAACTCAAAGCATCATCGGGCCTCTGCCAAGATACAAGCTGGGAGGAGGCAATGATCAGGCCTGCAGTCCCATTTGTGCTCTATCCAGCTTCCACACATTAAGATGCAAAGTGTAAAAAGGAGCAACACTCAAGAGTGTGCTGGGTGGAGGTTAGAGGTCAGAGGAGCAAAACTAAATAGAAAGCTGCAGAAAGTCCCCCGTTTCAGAAAATTCAAATAAGGGAACGCGTAGTCCGTAATACAACTGCATCTACATGGAGGGAAGTATGCAGTGTGGTATCCCAAGGCTCTGTCTTAGGCCCAGTACAATATAACAGATAATAGTAACAGAGTTGGAAGGGACCTTGGAGGTCATCTAGTCCAACCCCCTGCTCATGCAGGAGACCTAGGGATTCGAACCGCCGAATTGCCGACCTTTCTGAACGACAAGCTCAGTGTCTTAGCCACAGAGCCACCTGGCTAGGTGACCACCTAATATCTTCATCAATAATTCAGATGAGGGCATAAAGGGGAAATTTGCAGATGACACCAAGCTGGCAGGAATAGCCAACACTCCAGAAGGTAATTCAAGATACAGAAGGATCTTAAAACACTTGAACACTGGGCTCTATCTAACAACATGTAATTCAATGGTGAGAAAAGTCAAGTTCTATATTTACGCAAAAAACCCCAATGCACAAGTACGGAATAGGTGGTACCTAGCTCAACAGCAATAACTGTGAGAAGGATCTTGGGAGTCCTTAGTGCAGTGGCCCCAAACCTTTCCAACTTGGCGGCCAGGCCGGTGGGGGGGGGGGGGGAGGGGATGGTTCTGTGTGAGAGGCAGGTTCCATTTGTGCGAATGGCGGGAATGCACGCCTTCTGCTCACAAAGATGGAGCTTTGTGAGTGAGCGCGAACACCCGCTGCTCATACAAGTGCAGCTGCACACGCTTGCCCGCTGTTCACATGGACCGGTTCCGAACAGGCCGCAGCCCGGAGGTTGGGGACCACTGTCCTGGTGAACAATCACTTAAGTAGGAGCCAGCCGTGTGATGCAGCTGCCAAAAAAGCCAACACAGTCCTCGGCTGCATTAACAGAGGGATGGAATCAAGAGCATGTGAAGTGTTGATTCCATTTTATAATGGCTTGGTAAGGCCACCCTTGGAATATTGCATCCAGTTTTGGCCACCACAATATAAAAAAGTGTTGATACTCTAGAAAAAAGAACAATAAAGATGATTAGGGGACTGAAAGCTAAAACATATGAAGAACGGTTGGAGGAATTGGGTATGTCTAGTCTAGTGAAAAAAAGGACTTGTCAGCCCCAGCCCTGCGACAATATTTGGGGCCACCATTCGTGTGGGGATCGCCATTCTGCTGCTGCTGCACACTTTCGCCAACAACCCTTACTGTGCCTGGTCTCCTGGGTCAACAGCTCCGAGGCAGGCCTCTCACTTCGACTTCCCAGCCACATACTAGATGACAACAGGGTTATGCACTGAAGCAGTTTATCAACCTTATCACGTTAAGGAAAGATGAGCAGGCAGAAGAACTGAAGTGGCTTGTGATGGGTTGGGCAGGGAGAGGGAGGACACAGGGTAATTGCATAATTGAGTGATTGCACTTAGGTGGAGCTATATGCTGATTAAAAGATTATGGGGAGCATGGAACGTCAGCTCCAAAAAAGATTCCTTTCTGTAACAATTTAAGGTGGTCAGTTAGTACTGATATCAGGATAAACAAACTTGGCTACTGCTTTTGCGTATTGAGGTTTATTTTTCCAATCTTTACAGAACCTGACAGGACTATGGGTGACATAATAGCAGTGTTCCAATATTTGAGGGGCTGCCACAAAGAGGAGGGGATCAACTTACTGTGTTTCCCCAAAAATAAGATATGTCCGGACAATAAGACCAATCGGACTTTTTAGCACATGCGATAATATAAGCCACTGCCGCAAAATAAGCCCCCCCACCAACTACTTACACGCATGCACATCCGGTCCCACCATTTCCTCTGGTTGCTTGCTGCGCAACCAAAATGAGTTGAGGTGAGGCCGGAGGGGGGGAAAAGGGGGGACAGGCCCTCCCCTGCCTGTTCTTCACGCCGGCCAAGCAGCCCAACACATCCCACCCCATCCCGATGGCAACAGCGGCCTGGCTGCTTCCCTTCCCTGCCATCTCTTTATCGAGAGGGGTGGCAGGTGGGGCAGGGGAGAAGCAAGACGCGTGGAGCGAGATGTGGTTCCCCTTGCCGTCTCTTCTCTCCTCCCCCCACTCACTGGGCATGGCACGGCATGGCAGGGCTCCTGCTCCTTGCTTAGCCACCCGCCCCCTTTAGAGATGCAATTTGGGGATGGCAGGTGGGGTGGGCGAGAAGCGGAACACAGGTCTTACCTTTCAAGCTCTGTCACTTTCCTCGCCATTGTGTCCAGGAAACACACTGTAAAGGAAAACCTTGCGAGTTTTCCTGCCACTCCCAAATTGCATCCCTAAAGGGGGGGTGGCTAAGCGAGGGGCAGGAGCCCTGTCATGCCCGGCAAGAAGGGAAGAAGAAATGGCAAGGGGAGCCACATCTCGCTCCATGCGTCTCGCTTTTCTCCCCCACCCCACCTGCCATCCCTCTTGATAAAGAGACAGCGGGGAAGGGAAGCAGCTGTTGCTATTGGGGTGGGGTGGGTTGTGTTGGGCCGCTCGACCGGCGTGAAGAACAGGGAGGGGAGGTAACGACAGTGACAGGACATCCAGTCCCACACTTGCCGCCTCCTGCACCCCCAAAATAATAAGACTCCCGATAGTAAGGCCAAACCCTTATTTGGGGGACTGGGTCAAAAGAAAATAAGACCCTGTCTTATTTTCGAGGAAACACAGTAGTTTCCAAGGCACCTGAGGACAGGACAAGAAGCAACGAATGGAAACTAATCAAGGAGAGAAGCAATCTACAATTAAGGAGAAATTTCCTTACAGTGAGAAGAATTAACCAGTGGAATGACTTCGCTCCAGAAGTTGTGGGTGCTCCATTACTGGAGGCTCTTAAGAAGAGACTGGACAGCCATTTCTCTGAAATGGTACAGGGTCTCCTGCTTGAGCGGGGGATTAGACGAAAAGACCGCCAAGATCCTTTCCTGTTATTCTGTTAGAACCACTAGATAATTGCTCGCTTCT
Source organism: Arizona elegans (assembly GCA_022577455.1). Classification (NCBI taxonomy): domain Eukaryota; kingdom Metazoa; phylum Chordata; class Lepidosauria; order Squamata; family Colubridae; genus Arizona; species Arizona elegans. The sequence goes on along the minus strand of JAKOOJ010000015.1, from coordinate 21,164,872 downwards.
CTGAGCTGTCTTCTCTTGCTGATACTCAGGCAAAAATTAATCCTCCAGTAACTGAGGATCCTCCAGCATGAGACAACAGAGAATAGCCCTTCACCTCCTCTGAGGAAAGTCCTTCAGCTCCTCATTGGCTCTTCTCCAGGCTAATTTTCTAGGGCTTCTTCTCATCCCACTAATCAGCTTCTTTACCTTCCTCAGGATCATTCCCCATTGACCTACCTCTTCTTTTAAAATTCTAGCCTATAAGTCTAATTGATTTAAACATCTTTCATGAGAATTCCCCCAAAACATAGAGCAATACGATTGACTGCATCCCATTTCCCAGAAACGAATCACCAGAAGCAGTTATCTCAGAAACAGCACTGATACCTTTCCTCTCCAGAGCTGTTGTGCCTTTCCGACTCCCAGCTGCGGTCTGGAGCGTAGTCCCACTCCGTCTCCTCCGCCATAATGTAAAAGGTTCTCACTGTCCCATGCTGTCGGTCTGGAAAATAGGCCTTTTCCCCACACTGCCAAACAGAGTAACTGCCTCTCATTCCATTCTGGTAGTGGTTGCTGGTCTGACAGTACACACCAAAAGTGCCTGTAAGGAGGCAAACAAAGCTACTGAGAAGATGCCCGGAATCAGGATGGGGGTAAAGACACCCTTGAAGCTTCTCTACCAACTTTGGGAAAGGCAGATCAAAGTTCTCTCAGATCTGGCAACAGGCCAACATTTTTTAAACACCATATGTGTGCATCTTCTGGCTTAAAGAAATAGAACAAGATGCTTAAACTTTTCCAGGGACTGGGGATGGGAGTAGAAGCATTTGTTCACTTCTCAGACACCAGTAGTTGCCATGCTTGGAGAGTTCTCAAGAAGGGTTTGCTTGTTCTGAATTTACTGAGAGCAAATACAGGGTAGTAGTTAATCTGTTAGATCACTACTCCAAAAACTGCAGTAAAAGTTCTCTCCCAATTATGGCGCTCACTTGGCATTTGCTCAGCCCAACCTACAACACCAACTTCCTCTTTTCCTTGAGTTCCTAGATGCAAAGGGAGGCAGACCATCTCTCAATAGGTAAACAAAATAGTATCCAAGTGCTTTCCACACTGCTCTGCAGCTGTTACGCTTTTGCCTTCATCTTAAACTTAGTACGGAAAGGAGTTAAGATCAGATCTGGAAATTCTAGAGCCTCTGGAAAGTGCAGCCAGTCTGGCCAAAAGTGAGGGACAATATGGAGAGCTGTGGTTCACACTGTGAAGGGCCAAGTTTCTCAATCCTGAGAGAGGGAAGGGAGGGCACCGAATTAAGCCTTTACCTTGGTTATCAGGCTGCATGAGGGCTGTGGCAAAGGTGTGAGGGAAGAGACTGGTTGTATCTCGCCTCATCCCATTCATCAAGATGGTATTTCCTTGGAAAACAACCCCATGAACGTCAGTTTCACTGCCAAAGCCCAGCAGGTGCCAGGAAATGGTATCTCCCTTGCACATATCCAGGAGAGGCAAATTTCCAAAGAGGAATCCATTGATGGCTTCAATGCAAAAGAAAAAAGGGAAAAATCAACAGTGGGCTCAGTTTTCAGGGGACATTTCATCCAGTGATAATTTGGGAATGCTCAAACTGAGTAGAAAACAGGATTCAAACTCCAGAAATCAAAAACTGAGAAAAGGAGTGTGGGGAGAGGATTGCCAAATGCCTGAGCTGTGGCCACTGCAAGAGCTGTGGGGCTGCCTTAAAGGGCAACTGGAGTGTTTTTTTCCTTGAGAAAGAAAAAGAAGAACTTTCACTTCTCATCCAAGAAGTTTCATCGATTCTGGCAGGGGCAATAGAAGGATGGTGGGGGCAATAGAAGGCAAATGGCTGTGGGGCCATTTGCCTGCTGCTCCCCTTCCTGCCTTTTCCCCTGGGGGCTTTGCCCATTTACCAATCCCTGCCTCTTTGCTTTGCTTTGCAGATATTTGCCCATGGATGCCTCCACAGCCTCCCCACCCTCCTCTTTTTATACCAATGCGGACCTTTCTACTTTCCTTTTGCCCTTTATTGCTCTGATGCTGCCACAATCAAGGCAGTAGTTCTTCCTACCAGCCTCTCCAAATCCAGGATAACTTGCTGATAGCAAGGAAGAATAAATAGTTCAGCTTCTCAGAAGCAAAGCAACAGGACTTCTACATGGCAACTTAAAGATGTCAAAAATGAAATAAAATAAGGGAGAGGCTGGGAGCATGGGGTGGTACACTTTGCCCAGTCTGGGCAGAAACTGAAAGGATGCCCACTGGGAGATGGAGCAATGAGGTTCTAGAGAAGGTGAACAAATGCCAGTGAGGATACTTCATTGACTTAATGGGCCATTGCTGGATCAACATGAAGTTATTTAAAAATGGCAATTGCTGACCAGCCTAAAACATAGGAGATCAGCAGCCCAGGATAAAATGACTGTCCAGGCAGTAACCGCAGGAGGGAAGGGACAGATAGGCTCTGCAGCCAATCAGAGTTGAGGCTGCTGCTGGCCTGGAACACAGCACTGGAGAACATCTGAAGGAATCTAAGACTTCTAACTCAAAGCAGAAGACCCCCACGGACTTCTACAGAAATTCATCCAAGCAATGAAGTGTAATTCTTGTCTGGATTTCACTGCTGTAAGATGAAAACTTAGGCATTAATTGAGAAACCAGAAAGTGGGAAAACCAGGATTCCTAAATTTGGGACCTCCATATGCTGGATTTTAATTCCTCTAATTTTCACCCAAGGTGGGCATTAGTGATGCTGGCTAGCAAGGATAGAAATCGGGTCAAGCATAACAGAAAGAGGAGAGGAAGTCTACTGTTGACTATGAGCTCTATGAATTGTCTATGTTTGCTTTTAATTTGCAGATTGTCATTGTACAAGCAATAATGGAGAAAGCTGTTGCTTTCAAGCTTTTCTTTGAAGGATGTCCTGAAACTTTTCCTCAAGAAAAAGGATGAGGTCGACCTACGTAAACAACCATTCATTGTCAATTTGTTCAAATATTTGCATCCACCATTACAAATTTGAGTTGCTATAATTAATATCTTAAGGTTATGAGCCTGTTTGTTGAGTCAGACTTTGAACTGGAAGAGAATTGGGCTTCAGAATTCTGCTCTTGCCTTTCGGTACCCAGCAAGTAGATCATAGATCTACTTTCTAGATCGGGACTCGTTACGCACAGTCACTCATGCCCTCGTCACCTCCCGCCTGGACTATTGTAATGCTCTCTACATGGGGCTCCCCTTGAGGTGCACCCGGAGGCTCCAACTGGCACAGAGTGCGGCCGCGCGGGTGGTTATGGGAGCGGCGTGGAGCTCCCATGTAACACCTCTCCTGCGCGAGCTGCACTGGCTCCCGGTGGTCTTCCGGGTGCGCTTCAAGGTTCTGGTTACCACCTTTAAAGCGCTCCATGGCTTAGGACCTGGTTACTTACGGGACCGCCTACTACCACCATCAATAGCCTCCCACCGACCAGTACGCTCCCACAGAGAGGGGCTCCTCCAGGTGCCGTCGGCCAAACAATGTCGGCTGTCGGCCCCTAGGGGGAGAGCCTTCTCTGTGGGGGCACCGACGATCTGAAACGAGCTCCCCCTGGAGATACGGAGGATTCCGGATCTGCGCACCTTCCGCCACGAGCTGAAGACTTTTTTGTTTCATCAAGCTGGCCTCGCCTAAATCTTTCTCCCTTTTAAGTGCAAATTTCAAATTTTAATGTATTTTACAATATGGGTATTTTAAATTATGGGTATTAATTCAGCCAAATTTATTTAATTCATTTTATTCAATTTTAAATTTTGTATATGTATGTGTTTTATTTCATGGCTGTTCACTGCCCTGAGTCCTTCGGGAGTAGGGCAGTATAGAAATTCAATAAAATAAATAAATAAATAAATAAATAAATAAATAAATAAATAAATAAATAAATAAATATGAAAAGAGCCTTCATAGTACAGTGGCTTAGTGCACCCTGTTATTAACACAGCTGCCTGCAATTTCTGCTGGTTCGAATCTCTCCAAGGCTCAAGGTTGACTCAGCCTTCCATCCTTTCTAAGGTAGGTGAAATGAGGACCCAGTTTGTGGGGGCAATAAGCTGACTTTGTATAAAATATACAAAAGAATGAAGGCTACTGCTTAACATACTGTAAGCCGCCCTGAGTCTCCGGAGAAGGGCGGCATATAAATCAAATTAAAAAAAAAAAAAAAAAAGAAATGCGGCTCCTCAAAGGAAGAGGCAACACTCAGGAGAACAGCCATGCCTAGTCGTGCTATAAAAGGGCTGTCAAATCCCGGCCGGCGGGCTGGATGCGTCACATGCTGGCCACGCCCACACCTGGTTTAGCGAAGGGGAAAAAGTCCCGATATGTCACGTAATGATGATGTGAGTTTGAGTAGGGAAACAATTTCCAACCACACTCAGCTCTGATTCTTGGATTTGTCTATATGGAAGTTTATTTTGTTTTGTTTATATCCCATTCTTTATTATTTTTATAAATAACTCAAGATGAACATATGTAATACTCCCTCTTTTTCCCCACAATAACAGCTCTGTGCGGTGGGCTGGGCTGAGAGGCCGTGACTTGCCAAAGTCAATCAGTTGGCTTTTAATGCCAAGGCAGGACTAGAATTCACTGTCTCCTGGTTCGCAGCCTGGTGCCTTCACCACTAGACCAAACTTTGGCTTCTGCAGTGACATTGCTCTGTTTCCTGAGATCTCACATCCCTGATCTGTAGTAAGAAATTGACTTCCAACCTCCTATCCTGAATTGGCTGGTCCTTTGCTTTCATCCCCCAGATTGGGCACATCGACATACCATGCATTCTATTGGACTCTTTGAAGATGTGATCCTCAAACAGTTCTTCTTTCCCCAATTTCAGATACTTCCGATTTGTGTTCAGATACCAGCTTAGGTTTTCATTAAACACACCAAACAAAAGGTAAAACTCTTTATCAATGCCTCTCTAGGAAACAACACAGAGGATATCAGGTTTTGGAATCTCATTTGATAACCAAGGTGATAGTCTACTTTGCTATTTCAATTAGCTCAGTGGACAGAGGGAATTTCTTTTGTAGTTTAGAATTATAAAGAGGGTGAGAGATAGCAAAACATGTGGGAATAAAATGTGAGGAACTATTAAAACAACAGGACAATTTCCATGGAACAAGCTGTGTAAACAAAGTGCTATTAACTTCTATGGTAAAAACAGAAAGGTGTAAAAGACGTAATGATTTTTATTGTGTTTTTGTTTAATTTTGTTTCCTTGAAAAACCCAATTGTGCTTCATAAGAACTGTATAAAAACCAGTGGGGTATATTTTTCTTGACCCCTCCTTCAGTAGCTCAAATAAAACCTCCTAATATCTACTCTGGTCTGTGTTATTGATTTTGCATCCTGGGCCCAGCCAGCCTATTTGGGACAACAACTTACTAATCGTCAGCTAGTCCACACACAGAAAAGTGGAATAAAATCAGGGAATATAAAATTACTTTGTGTCACAAAGCTAAAACGGGGATGTTGCAGCGGTGAAATGTTCCCGGTTTGGACAGGATTGCCCGATCTGGTAGCGATGGCGGCGGGTGGTTCCGAGAACCGGTAGCAAAAATCCTGGCGTCCCCTCCCCCCCACATGCCCAGCTGAGCCACGTGATCATCAGAGGCTTTTTTTTTTTTTAACTTTTAAAAGCATTTTTTCTACAAGCTCTTCGGCCGAAAAAATGCTTTTAAAAGTTAAAAAAAGCCTCTGATGATCACGCGGCTCAGCTGGGATTGTCAGAGGCTTTTAAAAGCATTTTTTTCTACAACCTCTTCAGCCAAACTGGCTTGTGTATAGGGCTGTCTCGTGATCATGATAGCAATTGTGCCTATGGCTGTTTACAGCATCCTGTGATCACGTGATAGCAATTTTCAGAAATTTTTGTCAGTTTCTGGCATTTACTTCCAGTTTCTGGCAAAAAAATGCCAATTGGATAAAATGGATTCATTTAGTAACTGCTGTGTTCACTTAATGGCCACAGCAAAAAAGGTGATGTCATGTGGTGACCCACCTTGACTCACAACCCTAATTCTCTGCTCAATTATGGTCATTGAGAATTGTCTGTAGTTGACTTCCCTCTGGATATACATTTAATTATTTAATTATTAAAATCTCCGATGGCAGCCTTAATGATTCTATCTTGTTATTAAACGGAGCTAAGACCCAACCACTTAAACAGAATATTAATTTAGTGCATATCAGCAATTTTTATTATATACCAACTAATAGATCTAGGTTTATAAAGCAAAGGCATCATTTTTGCACCAGGGTTTTACAACAACTAGAAAGAAGGCAGAAAAGATATTATTCAATTATTATCCCTAAATAGTTAGATTTGTTTACAGCATGCTTCTTTATCTACTTTATCTAATAATATTTGTAGAGGACTCAAACAAGTTGGTATTCAACACATCTGGCAAACAGATGCAGCCAAAGCAAAAAACACACACACACACACACACACACACACACACACACACACACACACACACTGTGGTTTACAGCATGTATTAGAACAGTAGCTGCAGTCTGCCCCAAGAGCAAATCTGGCTCTGAGGCCTCCCCAGCCCTGAGAATGCATGCTAGTGCTGACCTGGGCTTCTTACTCCAAAACAGATGCTCTGCCTTTCATTTATAAGCCTTCCCTCACAGGTTGCATGATTTCTCCACTTGTGATAGGCATGACCAAACAAGACAAAGTACCTGCTTGTTTCTCTCATTGAGCGTGCCAGGCCTACAGATGAGTAAGGGCCCCACTAAGCCAGAGTTAGTGTCTCTTGTGGGATCCACTGCAGAAGAATACATCCAGGTCAGGCAGGGAGGGTCAGAGGCTGTGGGGCCAACATGTGGTGGTAGCACCCAGAGATATGTGAAGTTGCCAAATGGCTTGATGGATGCTCCATTTTTGAATAGGTCTTTAAAATGAAGGAGAAAAAACCCAGTTATTTGTACATTTTCGGTCACTGGTCCATCAAAACATCTCATAGAATGCACTATGGGAACAGATGTTCCTGGCTGTTTCCATCTATGGGCATATCACCCTGTACAAAATGGCTATCACGGAGAGGGAGCACCCAAATATGTCTGCCAAGATAATAATCACTAATCATTGCAATATCCATTTACTGGAAGTCAAGGGTATGTTAGCTTAATTTCCATTTCATCCTTTCTTGGGGGAAGTGAAGATAGACATATTTTCAAAGGAAGTGTTGGGTTGCAACTATCAGTCATTGTTATTTTCAGAAGTTCTCAGAGGGGTTAATGAAATAAGGCAGATTAAGAATGCTTTTTTGCATTTTTTGCTAAAGCATTTTTGCATAAAAAGCTTTTAAAGCAGGAAGTTGTAGAAGCCTTCACAACTTGGCTTCCTTCACCTCCCATAATTAATACTGACACAGAGGACACCAGGTTGGAGTATAAAGTGGCCAGTGTTCCACATGAAGGCATCCTATAAAACTGCTTCTGTTTCTCAGCCCAAGAACATAATTTGCCTGACCTGTTTTCTGACTGAAAGGATCACGCCTGTTACATATGTGTTTCATTCTGGAAGAGATTAAAAAATGAGCACAAAGAGGTTAGAAGAACGAACCATCCTGGTGTGGGGCTTCTTCCCATGACTTCTTGTAAAACCCACCATGGGGCTGGATGCTGAAAGGCCATGAGGCTTTGTTGGCAAAGGTCACCTGAATGGTGTCACCTACTTCGGCTTTGATCACTGGACCTGCAAGGGAAAAGAGAGGAGGGGCTGGATGAGCTACAACTACAACGGAACCAGCTTCAGAGAACCTAGATCAGTGATGGCTAACCTTTTTGCCATCGCATGCTAGGAAAGGGGGGAGCGTGGGGGCTGTGTGCCCACACCCATAATTCTATGCGGCCCGTCCCCACGCATGCGCACCCCCCCCTCCCCGCTCCTGGCACACGATGGCCCAGTAGGCCTGTTTTTTTCTCTCACAGCAAAAAATGGCCTTCCGGTCACACTGGAAGTTGGCAAATGGGCCGTTTCCAGCCTCCGGGGGGGCGGGGGGGAGACCATTTTCACCCTCCCCAGGCTCCTAGAAAGGCTCTGGAGCCTGGAAAGAGAGAAAAACGGGCCTTCCCCACCACTCCCTGAGGCCCTCCGGAGGCAGGAAACAGCCTGTTTCCCTACTTCTGGTGGTCCCAGAAGGCCCAAAAATCAGCTGCTGAGCTCACGTGCTACATGTGCCACCTGTGGCACGCGTGCCATAAGTTTGCCATCACAGACCTAGGTGAAACCTGGGTAGCAAAGAAAAACATTTTGACCCTAGAGTGCCCAGTCAGGGCCCCCAGAGCCACCCCAAAGCTTTTGGTAGGGCCCCAGAACATGCTAACATTGCTCTCAAATTGTTGTGTTTAATGTGATAAAAAGGAGGAAATAGAAAGGATTAGACATTGACAAGAGGCATCATAATTTATTTTAATGCAAGTGTGTCCAACCAGCAGCCCAGGAGATCATGTGGCCCTGGACAGCTAGCAATGGGGTCCCACAAGATTATAAAAAAAATTTAAAAATAAAGGAAGTTTGTTATTTATATACACTAGGACAATTCCTCTTCATTCAACATGGCCCAGAGCAAGACAAAAGTTTGGACAATCATGTTTTCATGGATGCAAGTTGATAGAGATAATTTGAAATTATTTCACTTACTTTTTTGTCCTGACATGGTCAGCTTTTTTGAGTGAAATCCCAGCTTGTCTTTCAAATACCAAGTGCAATTCAAAGACCTCCCACCTCCCCAAATTATTCATGACCCAAAAAAATTTTAAAAAATAATTCAGCATCTGTTTTGGTGGATCCAAGAAAGTTTATGTTATGGTAACATTCATTTTAAGTTTTTAAGAACTTTATGTTTACAGAGTTCTGGCCTGCTGGTTATTGTTTTCAGTAAAAACAATTCAATCAAAGGTCATCTGCTGAGGTCCAGACACAAAATATTAGATGTTATTTAAAACATTAATTAAAGAGGAAATTCAGAATGAAAGCCCCTATCTTACAAGGTTTAATAATACCTTTCAAAGCAGAAAAGTTGAGTTAGAGAAGTTAAGCCGAACAAGGATGTTCGGTGGGCTGGAATTCTCCCCAAATTGCAGAGGCATGGGCAGGATGTAGTCCCAAAACTCAAGATGGAGGCCTGGTGAAACTTTGACTACACCATCTTGGCTGCCACCTTCACATTTTGACCACAACTGCTGACATCGCTGCAGAATCATGACAGAACCTCCTAAATCTGTTGTACAAGTCCAAATTCAAAACTTTTCCCAGGTTTGGATCATCCACTTCCTTGGACTTGGGAGAAAAGCTGTCTGGAACTGTCACCCTCCTGTCAAGCACAAGCCAAGTGAATTTCCTCTTTGTTGTTCTGTTTTTCTTCCCGCTTCTGACTAGATGAACTGCCAGCTAATAATTCCAAAGTCTGTCTTTCTTCATCACTGCATTATCTCCTGAAGCATCAGCAAAGGTGGTTCGTTATTCATTCTTATTCTGCTCTCATTCCTTTTCACTTTAAAATATCAGAATAGGGCTATTTCACTACCCAGAATAAAAAGCAAAAAGAATAAAAAGAAATAATCACACAGCAATGGGCTGCTTTCTTTCTTTCTTTTAAAGTTTTTTTTAACAAACATATCAAATCAATGCGTGAACATAAAACTAGTAAAATTAATCATAGTTATTAGTCAATCAATTTATTTATTTATTTATTTATTTATTTATTTATTTTATTTATTTATTTTTCATATTTGTATACCGCCCTACTCCCGAAGGACTCAGGATATATATATATATAAACTTATATATTTCTAATAATGATTCACAATTATATTAAGTTGCAATCTGTCATTATTCAATTATTCCATGTTTTCTCTTATTATTACTTTTATTTTATTATATAAAAGCGTATACACTACTATTCCTCCTCCTCTTATTTCTGTCACTTATTCTAACTTTTAATCATGTCACCCTTTACTAAAAACATTTTCTTTCTATCCTACCTAATTTCTAATCATGTCACCTACCTAAAAAAGGAAAAGCAGGAGAGAGAAAAGGAAAGCAAATCAGAACAACAAAAAAGAAAAATTACCTATCCATCGTCTCTTGCCCGCTTCAATACTTTCATTGCTATGCTTTTTTTGACTTGCCTCCCAAATTCCTCTCTTGAATTTTTATCTCTGTCTGCCTCTGCTTATTGACTATTCAATCTAGGTATTTCTCCTACTTCTGCCCTCTTCTACTGCCTAGTTTCCAAAATTTTTGCCCAGGCACCTATCAAAAGTATCTTCCAACTCTCTTAATATATTTTTCCCCTGGTTTAATTCATCAATCACTGTTATTTTCATTGTTAACTCCTCTTTGTCTTCTTTTTCCTTCATTTCTTCTGTTGACTCCTCCCTTTCTTGGGCGTCTTGGTCTTTATTCATCATCCCTTGTATAGTATTTTCCATTTTTTCCATAATCTCCTTAAATCCTTTCTCCATGATGTCTTTTGTGTTTTGAAAAAGTAACACCATCTCCTTGAAATTCTGTTCATTTCTTTCTTATAAAGCATCTTATTTTGTTTTAAAGGAATCAGCTTTTGTCCAGCAGTCCAAGAACTATTTATTCAGTCCTTAAGTTACCCTTTAAGGAGTGCATTAGTCCCAGTTCTTTATATCCCATAGGTAAAGAGTCAGTTCCATTTAGATAATCCCAGAAGTTATCAAAAGTCTCTTCACATCCCCTTTACAGGTTCAATCTTCTAGTATAACATACAGGGGTTCCTTTAATTAAATAAATTCCTTATTTTCATATTTGAGTCTCCAGTAGTCATAAGATAGTTAAAGATAATCCAGTAGATATTTTCACAGTCCTTCATATAGGTATTCCCAGACTTCTGTTTTTCCTTTCATCAGCAGGTGGCACTCTCAACTTAAGTTTCAGTATTGCCACTAGTCAAATGTTAGTTGTAAAACAATTACAAAAGCAGAATAAGTTTTGCAAGTAAATGATTCCAGCATTTTAAAATGCCTTCCCAGTACCACGTCTTCCCAGTTTAAGAGTCCAATTTTCTGTGGGTTTCAAAATTTATTATTTTTCCTCTCCTCCTCCTTTCACTTTCGATCTGGTATTTTCTCAGAATGCTCAGATGCCACTTTAACAAGTAATTCTGAGCAAATAGTTCTAAATTGTTCCTTGGGGTTAAATTTAAAGCAAAAGGAAATCCTCTCCCCCAGTTCCAGTCACTGTTCACCTACTTCGCTCCAGCACCAGTCATAGTTGTTCATTGGTTGTCCCAGCTTTGTGGCAGCCATCTTTAGGCTGCTTCTTCCTCTTGCCGTGGCTGAGTGGGGAAAACAACCCCTGGGTCAAGCAGGAGAGCTGCAACTCTCCTTGACCTCACAGGGTGCCTCTCTTTGCTTCACCACCCCTACAAAATGGCATTGGCTCCTCTTGGAGCCCACAAACAGGGAGAAGTCAGCACAGTGAACGCGGAGACCCATTCACCCATTCGCTGTGACATCAACCGGAAGTCAGCAATGGGCTGCTTTCTAAAGGGCTTCTGACTAATGTTTTAATTGTACAGTTACCCTGTTTGCTGACTGAATTTTATTGGCAGCACAGACTGAAGCTGATGGCCCTCCTGCATTTATAATCCTGCCATATGTTACCAGCATTGTAGTTGGGAGGCATGTATGGTGATCATCACCTGGCATTTGGGCGATCGGGAGGAAAGGAATTTGACCAGTCAAAACCAGCAAATAAGAGGTGCTCAGCTGCACATTTATAAAACAAATAAATAAACAAATAAAATAATAATAATAAAATAAAAAAATAAAAAAACCTTCCTCACCAACTGCACCAGTGCCTCCACATCAAACCTACCATGCCAGGAAAACACTCCATTGTCAAACCCCCACCCCAAAAAAAGGAGATCTCTACCGATGACCCACACGACTCCTGCTTCATCTGCACAGGATCTTTCGAGGAGGATGAAAGTACAATGAAGTGCTCCCCATGCGACATGCATACTTACCACAAATACTTGGGATTAACCAAAAGTGTAGCCCAATTCCTACAATCATCTTAACTTAAAACCTCCCAGTTTGCATTTCCACTTTTCTGCCCTCATGCAGACCCAAACTGGACAAATTTATAGTCCTACTTGAAAGGGTCAACACCATAGAAGCATGATTAGCATCCCTTGAAAAAAAAAGATATAACACAGAAAAGCAAAGAGCCACCATCCTGAAATCCTATCCCAACCCAACAACCACAGGAAACCGCCAACCCTGTGAGTAACATCTCCATCCTCGTCAAAGATGCAATTGAACACGAACAGAAGCATCCCAACGCTATCTTATTTGGACTTGAGGACACCAATGAATCTGATGACATCACAAAGGTTTGCAACATCATCAGCAACTTTCAGGCATCAATCATCTCTCCTGATAAAATCATCGACGTTTTCCATGACAGTCCTGAGTTCAAGAACAATGACGGCTTGGCCCCATGCTTCAGCAGAGTCATTTGCAAAAGTGAGACCAGCAAATGCAAATTCATCTCCACAGTAAACTCACTCACCAAAAGCTGTACTAACCATAAGAAACTTCGTTCATGGCCCAACCTGTCCATACTGCAACGTGCCCATGCCCGCGAGCTCCTCTCGGAGCTCAAAACATGCCAGGATCAAGGAGACACTGACCTATATACATCGACTACCATGCTGACTGTATCAAATGCAAGAACAACGTCCCACTTCTTGCATCCCAACAACCCCCCCTCCCAACCAACCAAAACTAGGCATGCACACCCCCAACTTCCTCTAGGTCCATCACTATAGACCTTAAATGCAAGCTATTTAACACAAGAAGCCTCGGAAACAAAATGCCTGAATTCCTACTACTGTCAGCGCCTCAGCGCTGGCATAGAGAGGAGAGAGATAAGCTCTGAACTTTTGCCTGCTAAATCCCTTTGAAGCCGGGTTGTCGTGGAAATGAGGAGGGGGGAGACATTCCTGGGAAATGACGAGACAAGAAGTCTGGAGAATGACTTGGAAGATAGCCAATGAGAAACAGAGATTTGGGGATCGGAAAGGGAGGGATTGGGGGGCAAAAGGTCAGTCTTGTCCGCATCGAGTCATGATCCGGTTGCTGTGCTCAATTAAAGAAAATATTTCCTTAAAGATTGGCAGTTTGGAAATTCATTTATTTTGAGATAGCATTGAAGTCTGACAGACGGACTCAACTTTCCAAGCCAAATACAGCCCTATTCAACCTTATTTTTGTCTGCGAGTTGTGGTTGAATGTATCCTTTCCAGACTCCATTACCACCGTAAGTAACTATTATGTTTACCAGTCTGACCGTGAAAATCGTAGAGGGCGTGGGGGTTGCTATCTTCTATAAAAAGTCACTAGATTTGAAAAAGATTAAAGTTACACAGGAGCTTGCTCTTCCTGACCATTGTCTGCGAACTGTCCCTAAATACCACATTTCGCTTCTTACTATGTTACAGAGCCCCTGATTATGACCTTGGTCATATGAACAAGCTGACTGAATTACTAACGTGGGCAGCCCCCTGCCCTCACCCCCTTATCTTTCTTGGTGACCTCAATTTACGTCTTATTAATTGGTCCCTAAACGAATATACAACTGAACCTATACATGCAACCCTGCACAATACTGTCACAATTCTGGGGCTGGATCAATTGAACAACACTAGGCTCAACAACTGCCTTGATCTCATCTTCTGCAATAGTTTAAACTCAATTTATGGTCTACAAGTTAAAGAACCTTTTTCCAAAAGTGACCACAGCATGACTGATTTTTGTCTTAATTTACATCCATGCAAAGAGGGTCATAATGATGGGACACCAAATTATAACTTTAAAAAAGCTAACTATGATCTCATAACTGCCGACCTCACATCTCTTGATTGGCACCTTCTGTACACTGGCTATAATACTGCAGAAGACCATTATAACACTTTTTTGCTTGAAATCAATAGTGTCATTAAATTATATGTACCATTAATAACCCCCAAAGCCAAAAAAAAACATTACCCATAACAATAAGAAAGCTTCAATCCCCAAAAAAATCTCTTCAGAGAAAAAACAAAACTGACTACGTAGCTAATTTTAAAAACCGCTACAAAACCTTATGCCGCCAGATAAAGACAGAATGCACCAGTTACCATTGCAAAGGAAGAGCTGTTACACTTGAAATCCACCTGAGCCTTCTATAATTTTGTAAACGCCAAACTTAAAGACTTGAAAACTATCCCAACCCTAAAAGGGCCTAATGGGGAAGACTATAATAATGAAGCCATTAAGGCCAACCTGTTGTGGCCTGCCAGATTCAGACAGTGAGGTTGGGGAGGAACGTGGGCCAGTCCTGGAGTCTGGGGAAGGCTCAGACAAGGGCTCTGCGTCAGAGGCAGGGAGGGGGCCAGGACCATCTGGGAGTTATATGCTGCCTCCGGAGCCTCCGGAATCTGACATCAGCGAGGCAGAAGAACAGTGTAAACCTATTCCCAGGGTGCGCATGTGCAGAGCTGCCAGAAGGCAAGACCAATTAAGAAAAAGAAGGGCAACTTGGGAGTAAGGCTTGGAGATGATCGGCCCCTCCCATAAGACATAAAAGAGGAGCAAACAGACGTGAGCCTTTGCAGGAAGCAATTAGTTCATATAGTCAATTCAAGCTCTGAGAAGTCCGTTTGACTCTGTGCTCCGTTTGGCCTTGCAAAACTAATTGACAATTAGGTCTCTGGCAGTTTTTCAAGGGAGATAAAGATGGGTGCTTATCAACATTACCCTGAAAGACTGTGTCAACTCGAGCACAAATCTGTCGAAATCTTCACAGATTGTTTGTGAATCATTGCGGGCTGTGAATGACCATAATTCACAGCCGTCTCAATAAAAGAGGTTTTGGGGACTAAGATTGTGATTTATGCTTTCTCAGAAAGCCTAGGTCAGAACACAACCTCTTCAACACGTTCTTCAGCTCAGTCTTTGTCAACAGCAATGGCTTCTGCCTGGGGGTGAAATCTAAAATTTCTTACTACCAGTTCTGTGGGCATGGCTGGGGGGGGGGGGGGGGGGGGAGTGTTGGGTTAATGTGACTGGGTGGGCATCACCAAATTTTTTTTTTACTTTTAAAACCATTTTTTCTACAACCTCTGCTTAGAGGTTGCAAAATAATGTTTTCAAAAGGCTCTGATGATCTAAGCTGAGTTCCCTGATCGGCAGAGGCTTTTTTAAAAAAAACCCTTGTTTTCTTTTAAATGCTCTGACGATCCCAGCTGAGTTCCCTGATCGGCAGGGGCTTTTTTAAAAAGCCTCTGCCGATCAGGGAACTCAGCTGGGATCGTCAGAGCATTTAAAAGAAAAAAAAAGGGGTTTTTTCTTTTAAATGCCTTTGACGAGCTGCATGATCATCAGAGGCTTTTTTTTTTACTTTTGAAAGCATTTTTTCAGCCGTAGTTGAAGAAAAAATGCTTTTAAAAGTAAAAAAAAGCCTCTGATGATTGTGCAGCTCAGCTGGGCATGGGAGGCAGGGGAGCGGGGATTTTTGCTACCGGTTCTCCGAACCACCCACCTCCATCGCTACCGGATCGGGCGATCCGGTCCGAACCAGGAGCATTTCACCCCTGCTTCTGCCCCACATTTCCTAGTCGTACCACAACTAATTACAACGATCTGTTACACATTGATTTTACAGTAGGCAACGTTGAAAAGGCACTATACAGCCTAAAGCCATCTCTATCTACTGGCCCTGATGGATTATGTGCCTACTTTTTGAAAAAGCTCTCCATTGCCATAGCCGAATCTCTAAGCACAATCTATGAGGTATCTTTCAGAACCAGCTCCTTGCCTGACCTATGGTCATTAGCCACGGTCATTCCTATCTTCAAAAAGGGAGACCCCAGCCTAGTAGAAAATTAGAGACCAATCACTTGTAAAGTCATGGAATCAATTATAAACCAATCCATCACCCTCCACTTAGAGACAAACAATCTGCTTTCTAACAAGCAGTTTGGTTTCACGAAAAATTTGTCCTGTAATCTACAACTCCTACACTGCAAAAACATTTGGACCACATAACTCGCCCAGGGTAAGGCAATAGATGCAATTTACATAGACTTCTGCAAAGCCTTTGATTTAGTGGTAAACGACAAACTAAGCTCTAACAGTATTTCAGGATCCCTGTACACATGGATAGACGCGTTCCTGTCAAACAGGCAATAGGAAATGCCCTATCAAATCCAGCACCAGTTAACAGCAGTGTCCCCCAAGGCACCGTTTTAGGACCCACACTCTTTCTGATTTACATAAATGACCTTTGCGATTATATTATAAGCAGCTGTGTCCTCTTTGCTGATGACATAAAACTATTTAACACCACTGACAATGCTGCTGCCCTACAAAGAGACCTTGACTATGGTCGTGCAATTGGCAACCCCAAATCTCAACTAACAAATGCTCTGTCTTACACATTGGCAACGAAAATCAGAACACCAAATACAAGCTGGGCGGATACAATCTCGTAGATGACCCTTACTCTGTCAAGGACCTAGGAGTGCTCATCTCAGATGATCTAAGCCCCAGAACTCACTGTAACAGCATTGCCAAAAAGGCATTAAGAGTTGTTAACCTAATTTTGTGAAGCTTCTTCTCCAGTAACATTGTACTGCTAACTAGGGCATACAAAACCTTTGCCAGACCAATTCTCTAATACAGCTCGTCTGCCTGGAATCCACACTGTATATCGGACATTAATACAATTGAGCGGGTCTAGAGGTATTTCACGAGAAGAGTACTCCACTCCTCCTCACAATAGAATCCTTTATGCCACTAGGCTCGAAATTTTGGGCCTGGACAACCCGGAACTATGCCACCTTCGTCTGACCTAAGCATAGTACACAAAATTGTCTGCTACAACATCCTACCTGTCAACAACTATTTCAGCTTCAACCTCAATAATACTTGGGCAAACAATAAATACAAACGCAAGATAAACCACTCCAAACTCGACTGAAGAAAATACGACTTCAGCAACGGAGTGGAATGCTCTGTCTGACTGCATTGTTACATCCTCAAACCCCCACAGCTTCAACCTTAAACAGTCTACTGTGGACCTCACCCCATTCCCAAGAGGTCCATAAACGGGGCACGCATAAGCATACCAGCGTGCCTACCATCCCTGTCATACTGTCCCCATCCTACTGTACTCATTTCCTATGTTCATGTCCATGTTTATAGTTATACCTGTTATCTTGTACATGTTTGACAAAATAAATAAATAAATAAATAAATAAATAAATAAATAAATAAATAAATAAATAAATATTTTCTGTCTTTTCTTTTTCCACAAAGAAATCCATTAACCACAAAAAAATAACCATTACACAATATTTTGGGGGGGAAAGCAAATTTGTGAGTTTTGATTTGGATGAATTTCTTATTCCATACTATTTTTAAATAAATTTGCATAAAATTGTATGCATTTGCTAATATAGTTATTAAATATGTCCAACAAGTTCTTCACGAGGTCTATTCTTAACATGAATATTATGTGAACTATAGTTGCACATAATTGTGAGCTATATTGCCATCTGAGAAAAAAGTTCCACCTATCTATATAGAAACTTTGTTTTCCTCAAAATGGAACTGAATAAATCCTTACCATTCTTTAGTTAGAAGTACTTTACTTGGAAACATTTTTATTTAAATACAGCTTTTAGAATTTTTGTTCTTCACTGAAGATTTTCAGGCTGCCTATCATGCATTTATTTATTAAATTTGTATGCTACCCATCTCAATATCACACAAATCTGGGCTGCTCACGGTATCATAAAAGCAATATACACAATTAAAATACTATATAAATATTAGAACATCAAGCCTTAAACTTGAAACATTGACACTCACAGTAAATTAAATAAATGATCAGTATATAAGTGGGATTCTTTTTGTAAAATATGTTATTGTAAAAAATGTCAGATTCCTAAATTGTAACTGGATTACATATTGCTTGGAGAAGTTGAAGGGATGGAACAATGAACAGATACGGGCAGTGTTTCTCAACTTGGCAACTGTAAGATGGATTTCAACTCCCAGAATTCCCTAGCCAGCATGCTGGGATCCTGGGAGTTGAAATCCACACAGTTTAAAGTGGCCAAGGTTGAGAATCACTAATATGGGTGATCAGTTAAGAAGAACTCCCTACTCAATTAGAGATGTAATCCTGCCCCATTACCAAGTATCCCGAGGTGCTTTTCTTCCTCCGTCTGCTCTTTCTCCACACGAAAAGTCCCATCTGTATATTCAACATATTTGGCTTTCCAATATGTCCCTCCAAGTTGACTGGCATTTTGCTTAAAGAACAGCTGTGAGAAACTGAACACAAATAAGCCCACAATGACTTCTTGCATTTCTTAAATCTCAGAGCTTTTAAAAGGCAGATTTGTTACAGAGTATTTAAATCTGACTCTATAAAGAATGGCAGTGAGTTTCATTTTGAACTGTGCAAATAGCACAATAGGTTAATGGCAAATTAACCTTTTGTGTTGCTCTTTTAGTTCACAGAGTACAATACAACCAAGTGCAAATTGATACACAGGCAGACTCAACCGTCTTTTAACATCTGGAGTAGGCTGTGAGTAGCCTCTATAGCTTTCCCTGCTGACATCTGAGCTTCCCTGTGGTTACTATGCAAAGCTAGGCCAGTTAGGCAAAGCCCAGTTCAATTAAAAACTGAGCACCTACAGGAAAATGTCACCACCAGGCTCCCTTTTTTGGCTCTTTCTCCAGGACTCAAGGATCAGTTTGAGATTTCCTGGTCTAGCAGGATTGGAAACAGTGCCTGGGTTGGCCATCTGGTAGGTAAGAGGACACCTGTTTTGCATTCAAGGGAGTTCAGGTTCGATCCCTGACGTTTTCTGTTAATGCCAGAAAAGTGTATGTCATAAAAGAGGAAGGATGGCGCATCCTGAATTGCCCTGCCCTCCTCCAATATCCTCTCTGTGGCTCCTCAGGAGTTTCACCGTGCACACGAGTATATAGCTGTGCATCATTTTTCTTAATCAATGAACAAGTATTTATTTAATTAGATTGTCTTTACCTAGTTTTAGGACTTGTGCGGATCATATATCACATTGTAAGCCATATTTATGCAGAAATATTGAAAATTCAAAAGAATTCACAGGTTTTAAGTACTACCATAGTTGTGACTGTTTTGTAACTGTAATGAACTTTGTAGAACAGTGTGTCTCTCTGTGTCTGTCAAAAATACCAAAATGATGGCTGCAAACAATGTGCCCCACATCTGAAAAAGTGTAGGAGCTTTAATCACATGACATCACATGCAGTCTTTATTTTCCTGACCCCTCCCTGCAGACAAATATTGCCTTGGGTCACTGGAATTTTCAAGCTATGAAGTTCTGTCAAGAATCCTTGACCCAATTCTGCCACTCTGTGTCTGAAAGGAGACCAGCTGGGCATTATCAGAGGTCCTTTTCAAGTGGAGGGGACAGTGGTACAGGTAGTCCTCAACTTACAACAGTTCATTTAGTGACAAAGTTACAACAGGTTGAGTCACTTGGCAACTGACTTCTATTTAGGAGGATTGCAGGGACCCAAGATTATACGATCACCTTTTGCAACCTTCTGATAAGCAAAGCAAAATGGGGAAGCCAGATTCGCTTAACAAATGTGTTATTATCTTAACTGCGGTGATTCACTTTTAATTTATTTATTTTTTTAATTTTTAATTTGATTTATATGCCGCCCTTCTCTGGAGACTCAGGGCGGCTTACAATGTGCTCCTTTTGTATATTTATACAAAGTCAGCTTAACCACTGTGGCAAGAAAAGTCATAAAATGGGGCAAAACTCACTTAACAAATGTCTCACTTAACAACAGTACTTTTGGGCTCAATTGTGGTCATAAGTCGGGGACTACCTATCTAAGATGAGAGGCTCTCAGATAAAGTTGTATTGGAGAATTCTTCTCCAACCACTCCTGGAAAACTAGCCAAAAGCTGCAGCTGGAGCTTCATCCAATCCAGGGGAAGCCCAGGGCCGGTTCTGTCTTCCTGTAGTGGGTGGGCGGCTTGTGCTGACTGAGGAGGCAACTGTAATGGTTGAGGGTGGGGGCTGAAGATGGCCATGGAGAGACCTGACATAACACGATGAGGCCCATCTCGCAGAAAGACAGGGCCAGGATTATTCTCTGGGTTTAACGTGAGGGCGGATTTGAAACAAAACTTGCTAAACCTATTTTAGACAGATGCTACAGCAGTGGTCCCCAACGGCTTGGCAGCCCAGCTGGGGAGGGAGGGAGGGGGGAACCAGGTCATGCGAACAGGCTGGCCTGCGCACACAGCTCGACTGCAAGTAGAGCTGTGCATGTGCATGCACACCGGCCTGCCGCTCATGTGAGTCGAGCTGCATGCGTGTGCACTGGCCTGCCACTCGTATGTGTTGAACTGTGCACGCATGAGTATGTGCCAACCCGCTGCTGCCCGATTGCAAATAGTCCATGGGCCACAGGCCTAGATTGGCGACCCCTGGGCTACAGTTTCACAGCTCCCAACTGGAGAACTGAAAAGAGACCTGAAATTCAGCAGAGCAGCTGAAGAGAGCCTGAAAGGCACATGCAACCTCTGAGGTTTAGGCTATCTACACTGCCCTGGGGCCTTTGGCCATTATGAGGACCCCTATACAGTAGAGCCTGCCTATGTATGTATGTATGTATGTATGTATGTATGTATGTATGTAATCATTTATCTAAATGTATGGAGATCCAGGTCATGGTTGTCCCAAAGGTGCTTTTCTCAACTTCGAAACAGAAGTTGGATCTTTCCGTTTCTCAGATGGCCACACAGTGTGGGAGGGGGAAAGTCTGGAATGTCAGCCCAGACAACAACAACAGATCTTCTGTCGGTGCCATCCGTGCCTTCTGCCATCTGTCGGTGAAGCATCAGGGGCGGCTCAGGAGTTCATGGCTTCCATGACGGCCATGGACCTGACCCAGTTAGTTCATGGCCCTACCCACATGGGGGGACACACTCTGGACTTATGTTTTGTCTCAGGTCAGTGGTTGAGTGATCTAGAAATAGGGGATATAGTTATTGAACCCTTGTCGTGGTCAGATCACTCACTCTTTCAACTTGACTTTCGTACCACCACACCCCGCCGCAGGGAGGCGGAACCAACTAGGTGGTTCCGCTCCAGGCACCTGATGGATCCAGATAGGTTCCTGACAGAGCTTGGGCCATTCCCTGAGGCTCTGGCTCACGACTTGACTGAAGAACTGATGGCCGCTGGAGCTTTGGCGTCGTGCCTTTGCGGCCTCTGACCTGGTGCCGATCCCAGGTGGCTCCCTGGTTCTCCGAGGGAGATGAGGGAGGGAGATGAGGGAGATGAAGCACCGGAAAAGACGCCTGGAGAGCGACTGGAAGGCCAGCTGCTCCGAATCTGACTGAACACTGGTGAGGTCTCATATTAAGATCTACCTAGTGGTGAAAAGAGCAGCAAAATCTAACTATTTTTCCGCTCTTATCTGGTCTGCAGAGAACCGCCCAGCAGCCCTGTTTAGGGTGACCTGCTCCCTCCTTCATCTGGGAGCAAGGGAAGACCCCTTGCAGGGCAGGGCTGAGGATTTTGTGCAATTCCTGCATGACAAAGTCACTAAGATTCGGGAAAGCCTGGACTCAAATTGGGTAGATCCAGATGGAGTGACAGAGGTAGGTCTTCTGAATGTTATCTGGGAGGGATTTGACCTTGTGACTCCTGAGGACGTGGACAGGAATCTGGGTAGGCTTAGCGCTGCCACATGTTTATTGGACCCGGGTCCCTCCTGGTTGGTGCTGGCCTCCTGGGCGGTTACACGAGGCTGGCTCCAGGGGATTATTAATGCTTCTTTGAGTGAGGGTTTCTTCCCTCCCTCTCTGAAAGAGACGGTGGTGAAGCCCCTCCTCAAGAAGCCCTCCCTGGACCCGGCTGTATTAGTGAACTATCGTCCAGTCTCCAACCTTTGCTTTGTTGCGAAGGTTGTTGAGAGTGTGGTGGCACGACAACTTCCCCAGTACCTGGATGAAGCTGTCTATCTAGATCCATTCCAGTCGGGCTTCAGGCCAGGGTACAGCACGGAAATGGCATTGGTCGCATTGGTTGATGATCTCTGGAGGGCTCGGGACAGGAGTTATTCCTCCGTCCTGGTCCTATTAGACCTCTCAGCGGCTTTTGATACCATCGAGCATGGTATCATGCTGCGATGATTGGAGGGGTTGGGAGTGGGGGCACCGTTTTGCAGTGGTTCTCCTCCTTCCTCTCCAACCGTACACAGTTTGTGTTGGCAGGGGGACAGAGGTCGACCTCGAGGCACCTTGTTTGTGGGGTGCCACAAGGATCAGTCCTCTCGCCCCTTCTGTTCAACATTTATGTGAAGCCGCTGGGTGAGATCATCCGTGGTTTTGGGGTGAAGTTCCACCAGTACGCTGACGACATCCAGCTGTACATCTCCACCCCGGACCATCCCAATGATGCTCTTGACATGATGTCCCAGTGCCTGGAGGCCGTGCAGATCTGGATGGGGAGAAACAAGCTCAGACTCTACCCTTCCAAGACCGAGTGGCTGTGGCTCCCAGTGTCCCGGTATAGTCAGCTGGTTCCATCACTGTCTATTGGGGGCAAGATCTTGGCCCCCTCAGAGAGGGCTCACAACTTGGATGTTCTCCTGGATGCACGGCTGTCTTTGGAAGATCATATGACGGCTGTGGCCAGGAGAGCTTTTTATCAAGTTTGCCTGATACACCAGTTGCGTCCCTTTCTGGACTGGGATGCCCTGCGCACGATCACTCATGCCCTTGTCACGTCACGTCTGGACTACTGTAACACTCTCTACATGGGGCTCCCCTTGAAGAGCATTCGGAGGCTCCAACTGGTCCAGAATGCGGCCACGCAGGTGATTATGGGGGTGACATGGCGCATCCATGTAACACCTCTCCTGTGCGAGCTGCACTGGCTCCCGGTGGTCTTCCAGGTGTGATTCAAGGTGTTGGTTACCACCTTTAAAGCACTCCATGGCCGAGGACCGGGGTATATACGAGATCGCCTTCTGCCGCCGATAGCCTCCCACCAGCCAATAAGCTCCCACAGAGAGGGGCTCCTCAGGGTGCCGTCGGCCAAACAATGTCGACTGGCGACACCCAGGGGGAGAGCCTTCTCTGTGGGGGCATCAGCCCTCTGGAATGAGCTGCCCCTAG
This sequence comes from Arizona elegans, assembly GCA_022577455.1. Lineage (NCBI taxonomy): Eukaryota > Metazoa > Chordata > Lepidosauria > Squamata > Colubridae > Arizona > Arizona elegans. The sequence goes on along the minus strand of JAKOOJ010000015.1, from coordinate 21,141,593 downwards.
AGGTTCATATGATCCCCGACCTGTGTACCTTTCGCCGCCCCCTGAAGACTCTTTTATTCCAACAAGCCGGGCTGGCCTAATAAGAATTTTTAAATTGGGTGTTTGTTAGTTTTTAATTTCGTGGGCCAAATTTTATATATTTGTTTTTAAATTGTTCTTAAATTTAGTGGTTTATATGTGTTTTAATATGGCTGTACACTGCCCTGAGTCCTTTGGGAGAAGGGCGGTATAGAAGTTCAATAAAATCTAAATCTAAATCTAAATCTAAATCTAAATCTAAATCTAAATCTAAATCTAAATCTAAATCTAAATCTAAATCTAAATCTAAATCTAAATCTAAATCTAAATCTAAATCTAAAATCTTCCCATGGGAACCAAGATCACCTCAACCGGTGCTGGCCAGAGACTGAGGGGAGTTGCCAAGGAGATGCCAGAATACCTGATTGGACAATGTGACTTGTGACCATGGGGGAGGGAAATAACTGTTCTTTAATTATACTGAAACCGCAGGAAATATTTAGAGCTGGTTTTCTTTTCATTCATGCAAAAATGGTGTACTCAATAAAACGGTTCTTTGAGAAAGCTGAAAGTCTGGGAGTTGAGTTCATTATTTGGAACCTTGACAGCTTTTTCTTGACAAAGGACCTTTGGGACAATCATTTATTGCTTAACGCATTGTAAGCCGCCCTGAGTCTCCGGAGAAGGGCGGCATATAAATCAATTTAAAAAAAAAATTATCTAGCTTCCCACCTCACAACTGATCCCTTCCTCTTGGAAGGAAAGTGGATCTGTCAACTTTGCAGGTGAGAAACAATCCTGCTGTGTTTTCGTTTACACTTGTCAAAGTTCATGTACAATCAAAGCAACATTAACACTGCAGTCCCAAAAGTGCTTTTTCAAGAGGCAACTGGACTTCCTTTGTTTTTCCTTGAAGACGTTTCTCCAGTTCTGAATCAGAAGCTGAACTGAAGAAGCTTCTTGGATGAGAATCGAAATGTCTTCAAGGAAAAACTAAGAAAGTCCAGTTGCCTTGTGAAAAAGCACCTTTGGGGCAACCATGACCTGGTTGACTGAGTAGCTCCACATTAACATTGCGGTTTTCAATCTGTGCAAAGCTTGTTCGGAAGACACCATTGTGTGACAGTCTCAACATGCATCAAAAACTAATTCTCCAGACGTGGATGTCAGCAGGGATTCTAACAGTGGCTCGGCTAGGTAATGCTCTCTTTGGAGCCAACCTGAACTCATCTGCCTTTCTGGTAAGTTATCATTGTTAAGCCAGTTTCGACATTCATTAAAACAGCATCTGCGTCACACATATTCTCCCAACTCAGGTAGTGAATTTAATTACTCAGCCCATTCTTTTATTGCAAAAGTACAGTCAGCAGCTGAACAATCCAGTTTTTCCATGATGCTCCTTACAGCACTGCAGATGCATACCTGGCTGAAGTATGTAGGCTTTGGAAACCACATTTGAAGTCTTGGATCAAAGAGACTTACCTATTTGGCTCACGCAGACTTTTCCCTGTACTTGGGTCTAGTCCAGAAGGCCCATAATTCCACCGCACCTCTTTGGCTGCTATGTAGTATTGCCGTAGTTTCCCTTTTAGGGCAGGTCCTGAATCCTGATAGGAGCAACGCTTGACTTCATAGAGAGCCTCCATTCCCGCTGTGGAAGCCAATAAGAGACCATGAGAGACTGAGACTCAATTTCCATTTTGTCAATTTGTGGAGAATTTGTGGGGGAGAAAAGAGAATAGTTCAGAGGATGCAGAAAAAGAATTTGTATAAATTGGGCTAGCAGATTGGTGATGTGATTCACCAGATCTACCATGTTTTTTAAAAAATAATTATCATGCTCTTTTTATGCTGTTATTTGTACTAAATGTTACCCAGAATCAGATGGGTCATGCCTAAATTGAATGAATTAAATTGGGTTGTTTAGTTTTCCAGATACAAGGAACTTGACAATCTATCTGCACATTAGAGTCGTACAAACAGAGCAACTTTGGAACTTAAATGTTCAACTCAGAAATCCAATACTGATTTGATAGATTAATCAGAAAGTCATTAAGTAATCTCTTTGATTCGCCAGTAGACTGTCCTCTCCACTTCTGCTCATAGCTGGATTGTGTTGCCTGCATTAACAGCGCAGGGACTCCTCTACCTTTTTTTTATATTCTTGGAACATATACACAAAATTTGGAACATTAATTTATTTTAAAATATGACGATGATGTGGATATGAGATGTCAAAGAAGATATCAACACTAGAAAAGCAGAATGACTCTGGATTTATGGTTTTAAGAGAAATGTTCCCACCTTTCTCTTAAATAGACCCTACTGACACAAGTAGAAGACTAGTGCATTTTATCTTGTGTGACCAAGCTTTTAATGATTGATTTAACAATTAGGTTGGGTGAATTATATCTGATGTCCTTCTATGTAACAGGGTTATATATTTGTATTGAGAAGAAATCTGGGTACCTTTTAATTTCGCGTGTTGTTTGTTCTTTTTTACATTAAAAAAGTTCTATCCTGTAAGCAGTTATAAAAAGCTTGGCTTTCACACTGCCTATTTGATAACTTTATTGATTGTTTACATGAAAGGATCAACCTTTTTTCTTGTACATGAGTGGTTTTGCAATGCATTATTGGAGGTTGCTTCTATCAATAACATTTCTGTTTATGGGCTACCATAGAAGAAGAAAATAAAAACATGGAACATTTAGCTGACATTATGAGAACACTGCTTTTAGTGACAATGTTGTTTCTCTCCCTTATTTTTTTCTATTAATTTCTCCTAAAAGTGGTCTGATATTCTAAACCCCCTCAATCTTAGTCCCTGCTTCCTCCATCCTTGCTTGTATTTGTACTTCCGCAACTGAGAGTTGTGAATATTTTGTAAAATGAAAGAGCTGCAGAAGCCCTTCAGGCATCCCTGAGAAGTAGCTGCCCAGGCCCCCTTGCACACCTCCATGCCTCTCTGGACTGAATCATTGGTTCCTCTGTTGAACTGCAGGCAGTTTGTTAATCTATTTTTTCCAAACAATCAAGGAGAATTTGCCTAACTTAAATCCGTCACTCCTGCTCTGAACTCTGGAAAAGCTTTTGGCTTCTGTAATCTCCTTTCAAGTATTTGAAAAGTTCTAGCACATCTTCTCTCAGTTGGCTTTGATCAGGGATGAACATACCTAGCTTGTCCAATCATTCTTCATAGATTTCAGTTGACAGTCCCCTAATAATTGCTTCTGTCCTTCTCACAAATTTGTCCCAATTTCTGTGAGTCTCACGCTGTTGTGGTTTAGGAGATCAGCTAAAACCTGGCTTTTAAAGATGGAATCTAGTTAAAGTTAGATGCCACATCCTTGTTTGTGCTTAAATGTGTCTGTCCACAGCGGCCTAGTTTCTTTTTCTAAAAAATATAACCAGTGATATTATTTTATACTATTTCTGTATTTAAACCAAAGAAGAAAATTTAAGGATCTGGCTGGACTGCCGGGACATGGTGTCCAGGGGAGCATAGGATAGATTATATTTCTTTCTTTGAAGGTCAAAATAACGATTTCCTACTCTGCAGCCACCTCATGACATTGGCTCAAGTTCTGTATAGAATCAGCCACTTTTCCTTTATCACTAATATAATTACTGAACCCTGTTTCCTTCATCCTCTATCTGTGCATTTAGTTTTTATTTTCTTAGTGTATTGTGCTTATTTCTGCTAAATTTTATTCTATTTCTTTCATTTTCTACCCTACGAAGATCATTCTGAATTTTATGCCCATTTTCTAAGGCTTTCGTTGCCCTATCCAACTATTTGATATCATTGGAGTACTTGGTAAGTATTTTCTCTACTTTGTATTTACTTCATTCATTGTATTCATGTATTCACTCATTTATGAAAACATTTATCATGCAAAAATCATACTTAAGACATGCGAAGCTGCAATTTATATTCTAGCTTTCCTTCCTTCCTTTGGTGTTTCCCTTGAGTCATTTTTAGTTGTTGTTTTTTTTTCTGTCTTTGGGAAGAGGGATCTTTCCTAAAAGCATTAGAGCTAGAAAAACTAGAAAATGTTTTAGATCTAGAAAATGTTCACAGTGTGATACTATTCATTTCTGGAACAACTGTGGTATCTAATTGTTTTCAGACAAAAAAAGAAGACCCACTGCACTATCATCTCTTTCATGGTTTATAAAGTACTTCCTCAAAGATACTAAAATGTCCTCAAAATATGATCAAAAACTTGAGATGGCAGCTGTGATGATGGTCTGATAGAAGCCACCCATGAAAAGAACAGCTTCTTGCCCTGCAGTGTCACAGCTGCCATCTTGAGCATATCTCACAGGCGATTGTGAGAGTAGTTGTCTCAGGAATAAACAAACTTCTTTCAGAGCAAGGCCCCGAAAGAAAAATATGTTATGGGTTTGGTTCAGCTCTTCCCTCTCTTCTCAAGGACTTCTATCCCATGCTCCTGCTCAACGGAGAAGAGCTTGGTTCTTCGTTGTGGTGGGTGACTACCAAGGGCTGGGGTGCTCACCTTGCAAGTGGTCAGAGACCTCACAGGTCAACAGCCATTTCCCAACATTGTGAGGGACCATTTCAGCTGCCACAAAGGTTGCTGGGAAAAGGGAGGCCACATCGGACCTGTGTCCTCGGCTAATCAGTGTCTGTCCATGGAAGAAGGCAGTGTGGACATCAATCTCACTGCCCATCCCAAAGAGATGCCACGAGACCCGATCTCCGGCACACATTGTGATCTCAGGGAGGTTCCCAAAGACGAAACCATTAATGGCTGCAGAAACAGAAAGAGAAAAGTAGCAGTGCTGGAGGGGATTCCCAGGGTTCACCCCTGGATAAGGCAGGACAGGACTGCCATGGGTCTTTTCCTTAAAAAAAAAAGAATTATAGTTGCATTTTCCTTAAAAAAAATGTGTCTTAATAACATTTAATAACAAACACACAGTATATGTAACCTATAGATTATTGTAAAACAAATTATATTCTTAAAAACAATCGAAAAGTTTTTAAAAACCCACCAAGAAACAAAGGAGAAAAAAGAAGACATAGGCAAAAACAAATAAACAATAAAACACAAGTAGACCATTCAAATTTTAAAATCATATTACTGTTCTAAAGTTTCACATATTAACACACTATTACACCACTCCCCTTTTCAGTAATGAATTGGACCGCATGGATTCCTCTTGTCTGATCTTGCCTCTCCCTTGAGGAAAAGCCAGATAAGAGGTCCCCGAGTGCATGAAGCCAACTTTTAGAGTCTGAAGTACAAACGTCTCTCTAGGAATACAGGATCACCTTCTTTGTATGGGTCTAAGCATAATGTTTTCCAATGGTCTTCATAAACTGAGAATTCCCAAATGTTTACAGTATAATTTAATATCACTTTAACATTTTTACTCTTAACTTCCTTCAAGAAATCAATTCACTATGATACAATTTTACCAATGAAGAATTGCTAGTTGACATGTCCATATTCTAAGGTTCCTTGGCATCTGGGACCAAGGAAGGATGATGGCCGACTAATAAACTTTCTGGATATTTTTTGTTAAGTGGGTTTTATGAAATATATTGTACATTCCTTAAAAACTAAAGCCAGTGAAGAATATTTCAATTCTCTATTCTAAATACATATGAATTAAGTAATGAATTACTTAAGTTTTATTTTTATGACATTTCTATACTTATGATAATAATACATTGTGAACTTAGTTTCTATGAAGACCTCCTCCAATTCACACAGGCTCCCCAGAGTTTCAAAAGCTGCAATGAAGCCAACAATGAACATATGAAACGTTTAAGATGTTTAGTTTTCCATTTGGCTCTTTTATTTTTTATTTTTTTGCAAGATTTCAAATATTTTATATGTTTCTTGATATCTGAATAACAGCAAAAATCCCATTTTTGACCTTTGTTTTCCACACACACGCAAAAGCATTTCCAGCCATCTAAAAAGAAGAAGAATTAAACATTTTTCCCAAGACAATTGCAGTCAATTTTATGTTTTGACTTGCTGCCTTCAGTGCTGGAAAAATGATCACAGACAAAACCAAGAATTTGAAGGCTTGAGTCAAGAGAGCTAAATAATAACTCTCTAGTTAAGCACACAATGCTAAATGCTATGATCAGTATCAGTTTCATTTCAGTACATTATTGAAGTTATATCCTTTAAAATTTGGAAAATTAAAGCCACCACCATCATATGGGAGTCATAGCTTTAATAGTGAAATCCTGAGTATTTGTTCTTTTCATCAAAAACTAATCACCAGGGGCACTGCTCTCAAAAAATACATCAGAGGATGCATTTCATTTTCATTTCAAACATATTGTTTCCTTCTCACAAACTTAGTGGTATTTTCATCAACCACTTAGAATCACTTTACATTTGGGTAACATAAATTGAAATATCCATATATGCTAGACAAAACATTTTCCCAGGAACAATAATTCCCCTGTGTTTAATAAAGTCTGGACAGTAATGTCTTAATTTTTGGGGACTTTCTTATTCATAGGCAAAACACCAGCCTCAGTCGAAGAAGGCGGCAAAGAGGAGGGTGCTCACCATGCATCTTGTTGCTTTCTCTGAACTCTTCATCTTCCTTGTCAACCGAGTCTGGCTCGGTGCAGAAGGAAGCAATGTTTTCATCCAGGTGCCAACTTTCGTTCTCATCCACCACACTAAACATTAGGAAGAAATCAAGATCTACATCATGGCGTCTTGAAGGTAGCATTTTCAGAGTTCCTGGACCAGGAAAAAAACATGAGTGAATGAAGAACACCAACAGGGCCAGGTCTGGGTGGAAAACTTATGAAGTTTTCCCCTGTTTCAACTTCTCTTTCAGGATGACCTTCCAACCTGGGCTTCACTGCATGCAATGCCCATAAAAATGGGAAGGTGGGGAGGGAGGGCTCATCAATTATACTGTAGTTGCTGCCATCTTGAATCTTTTAACCACATCCTGTGGACATCTCTATGTCCTCACATCACCCTAAGGCACAGAATTGTTTATGTTGTATGAAACTTCCATGATTTGTAAATCAAGGTCTTCATTTATAATACTTCTGTCTTGCTATATCATTCTACAGAATTGCAAAGTGCCATATATCTCACTAAAAACAAGCAAGTTGTTTACAATTTAAACACTATAATATTATGGTGAGCCTTCTCTGTGGCGGCACCTGCCCTCTGGAACGACCTACCCCCAGAGATACGCACGATACCAGACCTCCGGACTTTTCGTCGGGCCCTGAAAACACATCTTTTTCACCTAGCCGGGCTGGCTTGATCCCATCCCTTCAATTTTAATTTGTAATTGGTTTTAACCCGGGTTGTTTTAAATGGATAGCCAAAATTATTTAATGTTTTTTAAATTGCTTTTACATTTCATATGTTATGTTTTACCATGGCTGTTCACTGCCCTGAGTCCTGTTGGAGAAGGGCGTATACAAATAAAATAAAATAAAATAAAATAATAAAATAAAATAATAAAATAAAATTTAAATTAAATTAAATTAAAATAAATTAAAATAAAATAAAATAAAATAAAATAAAATAAAATAAAATAAAATAAAATAAATAAAATAATAATAAAATAAAATAAAATAAAATAAAATAAAATAAAATAAAATAAAATAAAATAAAATAAAATAAAATAAAATAAAATAAAATAAAATAAATAATAAATATGAAAAAATCTTTATAAAACTTTTTAAAAACCTGATAGCAATACCACCATCTGAGGCCAGAGTAGAAAGGCAGAGCAGCATCAGTTTAACTAATATCTTTGTTGAGCAGGTGTACCTTAAGCTCAAGATAATTGATTTTTGTGAATAGAGGCCCTAAATTGGGTCTAGGACAACTTGAGGCAGTCAGCTCAGCGTGGCCAGCTCACCAATGACAAGTTGCCTCTGCCAACTCACCACAGGACAACTCAACACGGCCAATTCGCTGCGGGTACAGCTTGCCGTGGGCAGCCGGAGGAAGAGCTGGGCAGGTGGGTGAGCGGTGGACAGAGTGCAGAATGGCAGCAGTGGCTGTGGGCTCCCCATTTTCACACACCCTGCCTCCGCACTGAGCTCAGAGCTGTTTGGAGTTCAGGCCATTTGGCAGTGATGATGGTTGGTGAGGTGGGCAGCAGGGGGTGTGAAAATGGGAAGCCTCCAGCCTCTGCCAGTCTGAACTCTGCCTAGCTCTCCCTATGGCTCCCTACAGCAAGTTGTGCCTATGGCAAATTGGCCATGTTGAACTGTCCTGTGATGACTTGGCAGTGGTGACTTGACAGAGGCAACTTGGCGGTAGCAAGCTGGCCACACTGAGTTGTCCCATTCCACCCAAAATTACATTTAACATTGTTTAAAATAAGAACAATTCCCCATTAAGTCTCAAGAAAAAAGCATCATCACTCTGCCCATTGGAGTCTTGGTTATTAAGTGTAATTTCCAGCCAGAATAGAATAGAATAGAATAGAATAGAATAGAATAGAATAGAATAGAATAGAATAGAATAGAATAGAATAGAATAGAATAGAATAGAATAGAATTTTTTATTGGCCAAGTGTGATTGGACACACAAGGAATTTGTCTTGGTGCATATGCTCTCAGGGTACATAAAAAGAAAAGATACATTTGTCAAATGTATGGTGGGGCACTCTGAAATAAGAATTTGCTTAAATTAAGTCTGAAGCCTGGAACATTCCAGAAAGCTTTATATCTTATTGTAGCTCTGTAAGGTCATTTTAAAAAGAAGGGACAAAACCAATCCTATTTTTCAGAGTGAATTTACCTTGTTTACATATCAGCAAAGGGCCAACTAAGCCACTGGCAATATCTTTTGGTGCGTTGACATGGGAATGATAGATCCATGTTAAACAGGCTGGATCATCAGCAGTTGGGCCATGGGCCTCAGGAACCGTCCACGTGTAAGTATGATTTCCTCCTGGTGGGACAGCATCATCTGCCTTATGATCTCCAGAGGTCCTATCAGGATACAGGGCCCCTAGAAGAAGGATCAATGACACCATCCAGTCAAAGGTAGGTTTCACAAGAAATCTAATGGTCAATTCCTCCATCTCTTGATTTATATTAGTTTTTATATTATTAAGATGGTGATTAGACTTTCTGGAAGTCGGGGTCCTAGAGATACATGTACAAAAGGCTGATCCAGAGCTTTCAGCTGTTCTGTTCTGAATGGGGTTGCCCCATCTGATGTCTTCTGGCAAACGTTTCCCCAAATTTCCAGAGATCCTTGCTAGATATTGCCAAGTACTCTCTCTTCAGCAGGGCCACTTGAGATCTCTAAAGGGTGGCTTGAGTTTTTCAGTCATCTGTCACTTGCAAATTTACTCTCCTATGAACACCTGAAACTTGCAAGATTATTTACCTTCTGAATCCTTTGTGTAGAAGACACCGTGGGGGTGAATGGTGAATGGGAAGCTGGCAAAATTTTTTAGGTGCACAGTAATGATGTCTCCCACTTCACCTCGTATAAGAGGCCCAAGGAATCCCAGCCAGGCAGGCTTGGATATCTCTAACGCGTATGTAGAATCGGAGTATTGCTTATAGACTGATTTCCTGTAAATCCCACCTATTCTGTCCTTGGCAGGTTGGAGGAAACTGGAAGCTACACTAGAAAAGAAAAGACAAAAGTTGAGATAACATTGGTAGCAATTCCCACCTAAACTTACTCTAGTATATTATCTCTGGTTGGATGCTAAAAGTCCCTTTGAAAGTTTCTTATGCTATTAGTATGATGGCTGGTTCCTTTTAATGCAGGGCAGAAAAACTGAAAGCAATATTATTATTATTATTATTATTATTATTATTATTATTATTATTATCATCATCATCATCATTATTATCATTATCATTGAGATTTATATGCCGCCCTATCTCCAGCCGGACTCAGGGCGGCTCACAACAGTAAAAACATCTAATGAAAAAGTTAAAAAAAATTAAAACCAAATCTCATAATTTAACAGTTAAAAGTGCAATTAGCATGGAATAGTCCCTCTGATGCAAAATTTGATGAACCTGGCTGACATATTGAACTCAAAAGAAAACACTGATTAGCACATATGAAAATGCTTTCCAATATGGTCCCTTGAGAATCACTGTTGCCCTTTAGCTAGAAGTCTGACACTCAATCATCCAAGCAAATGGGCTGGCAGGAGAGACAAGAGAAGTGTTTCTTCACTCAAAGTGTAGCTGGCTTACATAACTTGTTGCTACATGGTATGGGGGTGCTTGGAGTTGGAGTTTGGAGGGAACTGAAGGGGGTTCAGATAAAATTCATCAAGGATGGGTCAATCAATAATGATCACATCCTGTTTCTAGAACCTAAGTTCCTTTTTAAGGTCATCAATGATCAATGACCAGAATGAGAGACTTGGATTCTACAGTAGATACAGGATTTCTCTACACAAAAATAAAGCAGGAATGAGAGGAAGGATGGAGTGGGTAGGTAGGGAGATCTTGTGCCCACGTTGAGAAATTCTAGAGAATGAATCTCATCTGTAATCATGGGAAACTGGACACAGGACCAAATTTGGGCTATTTTAAGCAGCTCCACTGAACCTAGCAGGACTTGCCCCTAGATAAAAATGTGTTGGGTCAGTCATTGGGATGATCAAAAAGGCCATCTCAACCCAGCATCCAAGAGCAATATGGATCATAAGTAATAAAAACACAGAGATCGTGATAAGCCTGCAGCATCAGCTTGTTAACTGTAGGAGCAGCAGGCAGGGGCTTATCAGGCACTTAGTAGGGCATATCCTATGCCTAGTGGCTTAATTTCACTGGCAATCTCACAAGTTGTTCCAGCACAGAATTAGAAAACACTTTTCAAACCAAGACCAAGACAATCTTTGACTTACGTGCTACCTCAGCAACATTCTGGAGGGCTAGGGTGAGATATGGGCTGACAGGATCATAACAAAAACTAACCATGACTTGGACATGATCAATTTCTTTAAAATAAAGAGAATTAAATATAATTTGAATGTTTGCCCTCTGTTTACGTAATCATTATTCTCTGGTGTAATATGAACATTTATAGTTCACCAGCTGCATGAGGAGTCCAGAGAACTGCACGTGGTCCACAAGTGACAGATCACAGAGGTCTGGTCCCTGCTTAGTCACTTCCGGCTCCAACAGTTGGAAATACCAGTGGAAAGATTGTTCTGCTGCAGTACAGAACTATACACCTATCATTAGGCATGTTATCAACCTCCCCGGCTGGAGGTCTAAGTCCAGGTTGGTAAGGGGTGGACTTTGAGTTTCTATCTGCAAATGAAGCAGAAATCTCCCGACAACCAGTAAGATTTCAAACCAAGCAACTGTTGGACTGAATAGTTTGAATATAAGTCCATCCCCAGAGAATTTTAAAGGTTAATATTCAATTGAGACCACAAGTTTTTCTCTTGGGATTGATGGATAAATAGTTGGACAAAAATCATGGAAGTTTGTTTTTATACAATGAAAGATGCACAAAGATGGATTCGGCACCACCCACGATGGAGGGAGGGATGGTAAAGATGATGGTACTTGTTGATGATGGCCAAACTGACTTCTTTGATCAGAGAAAAGACAATATCTACGTTTATTGCTGAATGGAAACCCCTTGCAGACATTTTGTGTGAAACAGAAAAATGGAACTTATGATTTATGGTTTTGATGATTAGGCAGAATATAGAGAGAAGAGAGTTCTCATCATAGAACAAGAGATAAATTTATAATTGTACTTATAATCGCTGTAAAGAATATCAGTAGCCACTTCTTTGTATCTTTTCCTTTCTGTTCTTTTCTATTTTCTTTTACTTTCCTCCCTTTTTTGTCTTTTTAGCTTTCTCTTTGATTTTTTCTTTTTCCCCTTTATATTCTATTATTTTTATCTTCTTTTTTTAAAAAAAACCTTAATAAAATGATACACATATAAAGAACATAACCCAGCTGCATCCACGTAGTGCAGCTTTACCTCAGTTCTGCAGGCCTCTTATGATGACGCTCCAACTGTCCCTCCAGCCTCCTTCACATATAAGGCACAGAACAGCATTTCTTTTGCAGTTCTGCCCCCACTACCATCCAACTTCAGGGGAAATAACTGATTTTCTTTTTAAAGGAATTGAAAGCCAAATTCTTTAAATGAAGTAGCTGATGGGACTGCAGGTCAAGTTGCAATCATGGTACCAAGGAAAGGAAACGGAGCCGTTCCCTTAAATTTAACACTGGGCTGTTAACTGAACTAAATGAGCAAATCTCTCTGTTCCCAACAGGCCCACAGACACACACAAGGCAACCGCTTTGACCTGAGGGCAACAGTCAAGAAAATGACATCATAGAAAGAATTTAAGCACAAAACTTCTTCATCATAAATTCAATGGTGTCACAGCAAATTTGGCTCCAAATCATATATGTAAAACTAAGTTATCAAAATGTTACAGTGGTAGACTCAAATAATTAGCCATTTGCTGACAGATATGCCTGAGAGACTTCTAAAATACTATTTTGAGTTCCCAAAATTAAATCCTTAAAGTGTGCATTAAAAATATTCAAAATCTCATGAAATTAAAATTATTAGTAATATTGCCTGAAGTCCTGAGTGTGAAATGGGTGAAAACTTGTGAAAATTAGAAATCCTACAAAATTTCAAGCGGTTTCAATTGTATTAATTTCCTTAGACGGATGGTGGAATCTGCCCTCTGAAAAGGTGATGGATCACCCTGTAGCTAGTTTCAGGGATGGGAAACTCCATGAACTCTAACATGAGTCCTTCGGGAGAAGGGCGGTACAGAAGTCTAATTAATAAATTTCTCTCTGATAATCAAAAAACATTTTGTACATTATAAATACTGTAGCGTGGAAATTCTCCCATTTTTTAGATAAAAGAGGTCCACCACTGCACCTCACAAGTTGAGATTCATGCAGCACATTTCAGCGCAGACCCTCCAGTTTTATGTATACAATTCGGAAGTGATTTGATGTATCCAGGTAGTGCTGGGTTGTGGGGATGGAGAAAGTGGGACTTACGAGTCATTTGCAATTCTTTGTCCGGTGACTGCATTCTTTCCTAATGGAGCGTAGTTCCACTCCACACTGCGGATCCCCAGATAGTAGACTCTGGTAGCTCCATCTGCCATAAGAGGCAGCGAAAGGAAATGGAGACAAAGGACAGAGAACTGTATTTGCTGACAGGAGCACATCGAAGCGAAGCACTGAAAGTCCCACCAAGACTTGGGATCTGAAAAAAGGGATGAAATAAAAACATAGAACAACATAGAATAACAAAGTTGGAAGGGACCTTGGAGGTCTTCTAGTCCAAGCCCCTGCTCAAGCAGGAGACCCTATATCATTTCAGACATATGGTTGTCTAGTCTTTTTTTGAAAGCTTCCAGTGATGGAGCACCACAACTTCTGAAGGCAACTTCCGTTCCACTGGTTGATTGTTCTCACCGTAGTTCTAGGTTGCTTCTCTCCTGTGCTGGCTGGGGAATTCTGGGAGTTGAAGTCCATGCATTTTAAAGCTGCTGAGGTTGAGAAACTTGGCACTACAATATTGACCAAAGTTCTAAATCTGCAAGCATATTCCAAGTGGGAAAACTCAAACATGCTTTGGGTCATGGTTCACTGGGTAGGACCTGCAGATTCTGTAGTGCCATATAGCCAAGGTTTGTTTGCCTGGTGGGTCTTATTAGAGATTTTCAAAATTTACAGCTAGATTAATATCACTTTCACACCCTTTTCTCCGCAGCTCCCAGAGTGTTTAAAACATCTGACCCCGGTGGCAATGTGTACTTAGCTGGAACCCTGCAGAAGGTCCTAAGCAATTCCGCTGACTTAATCGAAACTGGTTCCCTTCATAAAGTTTTCTTATCACGGCTGATTCATTAGCCAATAATGAGACGCCAGGAAAAATGGGCTGGGATACCAGTTTCTCTCTCTCTTTCTCCTGTTTTCTTGTATTAACATGCTTAAACCTGGCCTTTACAGGTAGCCCTGACTCACAACCACAATTGTCCCTGAAATTTCTTGCCACAGTTGTTAAGTGAATCACTGCAGTTGTTAAGTTAGCAACATGGTTGTTAAGTGAATCTGCCTTCTCCATTCACTTTGCTTGTTGGAAGGTCACAAAAGGGGAGACATGACCCAGGATACTGCAACCGTCGTAAGAGTAAGCCAGTTGCCAAGCATCTTAATTTTGAACATGGGGATGCTAGAATGGTCGTAAGTGTGAACAATAGTCATAAGTAACTTTTTCAGTATCATTGTAACTTTGAACAGTCACTAAACAAATGGTTGTAAGTCGAGGACTACTTGTTCACTGTTTTGATTTAATATCACTCAGTAGGATTAATAGGCTGGAATCTTCTCTTTTGCACAATACAATTACCTTTGTAAGTATGGGATGCAGGCTGGGCACTTATGCTCTTTTATATTCTATAGAGATCTGTGAAACTGTACTTCTTTTGGGAAGCTTGTCAGGAAGAAATTTGGTGTCAATTATTTACTAACAGGCCATAATCCAAATATATATCCTGCAATGTAGCTATACTTTGCATCATCTTCACATACTCCACATACCAGCAGCTGCTAAAAATAAACGACTGTGCTCTGGTTTGATAGTGACTTGTATTTTTAGGCTTTAATAGATATGCCTTGGTTAGGGAGGACCGTTTTTTGAGAAATTCTTTTGCAGGTTTGCAAGTAATTTGACTTTGTTGCTTTGTTGACTGTAACACCGTTCTTTTCCATTTGTTTTTAGTAGTTTGGGGTTGAGATCTCTACAAATTACAAAACCACCTGAGAAATGAATACCTTCTAACAAAGAAGGATTCAAAAACTTTTTCCTTCCAAATTCCAACTGATCAAATCCACGTGCACCACTGTTCCCCCAAAACTCTTCTTTTCACTGGAAACAATTGGAAAGCTTCAGGATAAAGTTTAGGCCCTCTGCAGCCTAAACTTTTCTTGAGAGTTTGCCATTCCATTGACATGTCCATTTATATTTAGAACCGCAGTCTTAGTAACAACTTTCCTTTTAGTGAACCAAAAGGGTTTGCAATTAAGTTAAAAGACGGTTCCCTTACCTTGACAAAGAAGAGGGAGGCTCAGAAGCAGAAGCCACGAGGAAGAGTGAAGACGTGCTCCATAAGCATTTTCTTCCGGCACCTGAAGTTTCAATGAAATCTTCTGAGATTTAAAGAAGATCAGGTGGGGCAAAGTCTCACTCGTAAACCTGAAGCTGACTGTGGGCCTTTCTGCAAGGCCTGGGAATGGACTAAGCAGGACACACACATTTATTTACCTTGCATCTCTTTCATTTTTAGTTTAAATAACAAGGACAACCTTGGTGTAGTTTCACTCAGATGGCAGACTAGTTTATGATGGGAGGAGCCAGGTGATATTATAGCAGTAAAAAATTAGCTTTGTGATAAAAAGGCAGAAATGATTAAGATAGACTAAATCTGATACTTTCATGAGGCTCCTTTGCACACTGAATTTGTACAACCCTTTTAAATTTGGTAAAATGCAACACCCAAAAGATTATGAGCCGTGATGGTGCAGTGGTCAGCATACAGTACTGCAGGCTATTTCTGCTGACTACCAGCTGCTTGCAGTTTGAGTCTCATCGCTCAAGGTTGACTCAGACTTCCATTCTTCCAAGGTCTATAAAAGGAGGACCCAGATTGTTGGGAACAATATGCTGACTCTGTAAATAACTTATACAGACCTCTCTGTCTGTAAAGCACTGTGAAGTATATAAGTCTAAGTGCTATTGCTATTATATACAGCAGTGATCGTACAATAAAAATTATAATTAACAGATAAAAACTAAAGAAATAAGAAGACCCGTACCATGTTAATATAGAACTAACTCAATGTATTCTTAAACCTAAATCATATGGAAACAGATGCCCCTCTTCTCATACTTACAATAGAAAGACATTTCAAAATTGATTTACAAAAATAAATCCCAGTTTTTAACAACAGGTGTGTACTTTCTTACCTGTATAACAGTACTCTTAGTTAGCACAATTCATAAGTTTTAAGCTTTCACTTAAAACAAAAAAAAGTAGAGGGAGTCAAAAGAATTGCCTTGTGTGTGTGGATATTCAATGACACATCAAGATTTTTCTGTTGTATGAGTCAAACTGGGTGTGCATTTTTTTCTCTAGTTTCCTGAATCGTAGAAATAATTCTCAAAGGTCATTTCAAGACCTTTATTTTAGGGGAAAGGTTAGCACAGGTCAGATGTGATCCTTCTATAGCTTTTTGGAAAGCTCGCAAGCAACCAGTACTCAGTACACGGGTTGATTCTGATTAGGATTGGGCCTTTGGCAGGATCTGTTTCTAAATTGCCTCAGGATCTCTGGGTCCAGCAGAAACTTTTTCGAAAATTTGATGCAGAACAGGACATTCTTTCCTGAGAGAAAACTTCATGTTTCTCAACCTTAGCAGGTATGGACTTCAACTTCCATGCTAGTTGTGGAATTCTGGGAGTTGAAGTCCATACCTCTCAAAGTTGTCAAAAAACACAGGCTTAATCACTTCTTGCACCCTATAGAACATGTTTTTTTTTAAAAAAAAAAAAAAAAACCCTACTGGCATATAGAGTGGGAAGAAACTCTCAATACTTCCAAGCTATTTTTCTAAGCTTATTTATTGTACTGATTGAATGAGTACAGATGCTCTCCATATACAGAACACCCCTAGAGTCCCCAACAGGTTTAGAAAACAGATTTGCCATGCAAGAATATTTCTATGACATATTTGCCAAGCAGCAAAAGGATCCATTGAATTTTTTCATTTTAAACTGAAGATGTTCATGTAGTCTTAATCAAAAGAAGAAAAGCAACCTCTTTGCCCTGCTTCAGGATCTTCCCAGGTACCCTGGAGCTGAGCTGGGTCAAACAGACGAGGGAATGGGGGCCCAAATTTACCCCCAAAGCCCACACGAGCAACAGTCTATGTGATTTGTGTGACTGATTTTCTACTAAGGGTCTTTTGAGAAACGGGATCATTTTTGCAAAGATAGAAACTAGATGTTGAGATCCTAGAAAGAGTGCAGAGAAGAGTAACAAAGAGGGCATGGGAGGCTACATGATTGAGTATACTAGGTATGTAAGAGAAGGACTAGGATGACACAATAGCAGTCTTCCAATATTTGAAGGGCAGTCCTACAGTAGAGGGGGTCAATTTATTCTCCAAAGTACCAGAGGCAGTATGAACAGTAATGGGTGGAAGCTTGTTAAAGAGAGATCCAATCTAGAACTCATTCGAGAACAATTAATCATCAGAGTGGCTTGCCTCCAGAAATTGTGGGCGCTCCATCACTGGTGGTTCTTAAGAAGAGATTCAACAGCCATTTTTCTGAAATGATACAGAATTTCCTGCTTGAGGGGGAGTTGGACTAGAAGATCTCCAAGGTCCTTTCCGACTCTATTATTCTATGTTCTATATTCCACCTCTTTTGCATTCGAAATAGAAGGGCCATGTCAAGAGAGTTTTAATCTTGGCTGATCCAGTTATTGGTGCTGCTTTTGGTAGGGGGAACAAGCCTTATAAGTTAGGAAATCCCTGCTGTCTGTAAGAAATTGAGAAATGAATGAAAGTAAAATGGAAGCAGTCATAAGAATATATGTTTATCATAAATGTAAATAGAAACCTAACTTTCTATTTTGTTTAATTTTGATTGAACATAAAATTATATAATTTTGGCATATTCCTTGAGAAAGGCAAATACTGGGGATTGGAAACCTTTCAAAATACAAATGAACCTTTTTCTAACGCAGCTGCTAAATAAGTTCTCAGTTCAACTCACTAAGAAGAAGAATATGAAATTATATAATTTCAGAATCTTCCTTGGGCAAGTCAAAATTTGGGGATTGCAGGTCTTCAAATATAAAAATACCCTTTAAAATATCACTTTTTTCATTTCAGCTGCTGGTTTATTTTATTTATTTTATTTATTATTTTATTTTTGATTTTTTATACCGCCCCCTCTCCCGAAGGACTCGGGGCGGTGAACAGCCAGAATTAAAAACACACAATACAAATATTAAAATACCATTAAAACAAAATTAAATTATCTTAGCTTCTCCAATTTAAAACCCCTTACCCATAAAATTCACCCAATTAAAATTTTTTAACCCAGCCCGGCTTGCTGAAATAAAAAAGTCTTCAGGGCCCGGCGGAAGGTCCGGAGGTCCGGGATTAGTCGTATCCCTGGGGGTAGCTCATTCCAGAGGGCGGGTGCCCCCACAGAGAAGGCTCTTCCCCGGGGGGTCGCCAGCCGACACTGCCTGACAGACGGCACCCTGAGGAGACCCTCTCTGTGGGAGCGTGTTGGCCGGTGGGAGGTTATCGGAGGCAGAAGGTGGTCTCGTAAATAACCGGGTCCTAAGCCATGGAGCGCTTTGAAGATGAGAACCAACACCTTGAAGCGCACTCGGAAGACCACTGGAAGCCAATGCAGCTCGCGCAGGAGAGGTGTCACGTGGGAGCGCCATGTCGCCCCCCTAAGTACCCGCGCGGCCGCATTCTGCACTAGTTGGAGCCTCGAGTGCTCCTCAAGGGGAGCCCCATGTAGAGAGTGTTGCAGTAGTCGAGGCAGGAAGTAACGAGGGCATGAGTGACCGTGCATAGGGAGTCCCGATCCAGAAAGGGGCGCAACTGGCGTATCAGGCGAACCTGATAGAAAGCCCCTCTGGCCACGGCCGTCATATGCTCTTCTAAAGACAGCCGTGCGTCCAGGAGGACACCCAAGTTATGTGCCCTCTCCGTGGGGGCCAATGTCTCGCCCCCAATAGTCAGCGATGGCACCAGCGATGGCCGGCAGCCACAGCCACTCAGTCTTGGAGGGATTGAGTCGGAGCCTGTTCCTCCCCATCCAGACCCGCACGGCCTCCAGGCACCGGGACATCACTTCAAGGGCATCGTTGGGGTGGTCTGGGGTGGAGATGTACAGCTGGGTGTCATCAGCGTACAGATGGCACTGCACCCCAAAACCACGGATGATCTCGCCCAGCGGCTTCACATAAATGTTGAACAGGAGAGACGAGAGGACCGACCCTTGTGGCACCCCACAAACCAAGTGCCTTGAGGTCAACCTCTGCCCTCCAGCCAACACAGACTGCGACCGGTCGGAGAGATAGGAGGAGAACCACCGTAAAACAGTGCCTCCCACTCCCAACCCCTCCAACCGGCGCAGCATGATACCATGGTCGATGGTATCAAAAGCCGCTGAGAGGTCTAATAGGACCAGAACAGAGGAGCAACCTCTGTCCCAAGCCCTCCAGAGATCATCAACCAACGCGACCAATGCCGTTTCTGTGCTGTACCCGGGCCTGAAGCCGGACTGGAACGGATCTAGATAGACGGTTTCATCCAGGTACTGCGGGAGCTGTCGCGCAACCACACTCTCAACAACCTTCGCCAAGAAGCAAAGGTTGGAAACTGGACGATAGTTTGCTAAAACAGCTGGGTCCAGAGAGGGCTTCTTGAGGAGGGGCCTCACCACCGCCTCTTTCAAGGCAGGAGGCAAGAACCCCTCACTCAAAGAAGCATTTATAATCCTCTGGAGCCAGCCTCGTGTAACCTCCCGGGTAGCCAGCACCAACCAGGAGGGACACGGGTCCAATAAACATGTGGTTGCGTTCAACCTCCCCAGCATCCTGTCCACGTCCTCGGGAGTCACAGGGTCAAACTCATCCCAGATAACCGTCTCAAGACAGACCTCGGACAACCCGCCTGTACCTACCCAGTCAGAGTCCAAGCCTTCCCGAATCTGAGCGACTTTATCGTGCAGATAATGCGCAAAATCCTCAGCACGACCTTGCAAGGGGTCTTCCCACGCTCCCAGATGGAGAAGGGAGCGAGTCACCCTAAACAAGGCAGCTGGGCGATTTTCTGCCGACGCGATAAGAGCGGAAAAGTAATTACACTTCGCCGCCTTTATCGCCACTAAGTAGGTCTTGATATAAGACCTCACTAGTGTACGGTCAGATTCGGAGCGACTGGCCCTCCAATTACTCTCTAGGCGTCTTTTCCGGTTCTCAGTTCAACTTACTATGGATGAATGTGAAAAATAGAGAGGCCATGAGATGGCTTCTAAGTGAGACTCAGCTCTGAGGGTCTTATATGGCAAGACAAACAAGGGAGCCTTCAGAGGGGATCTAAAGGAAATGGATCTTACGGCCTCCATTAATTATATTTGCATTCTCAAATAAGGCAAAGTGAATGGGACTTTCCTGAACTTTATACTTTTTGCTCTCTGATAGACGGAGTCTAATATTTGCCTTAGAATGTGTAGACTACTAATCAACTTGATAAAGAGTGCAACAAACAACAAATATTACTCGCCCACTCATTAACCCAGAGAAAATCCTTGCCTTGACTTTTCTGCCTTAGAAGGATCTGCTCCTTGGGATTTAGAGCAGTGGGGGCCACATGAACAATGGGGGGTGGGGGGCAGTCACAATGGAGGTACTAAAGAAAGCATTTTGATAGAGCTTCCGGTAAGCAATTCCCACATGCTAGTGGTGCATTGCTGGGGAGGCTGCAAGATAAGTCAAAGCAGTCAAGAAGGCAGCCACAATCATTGCAGTCAAAGCTTTGCTTGGTTTTTATGTGTGTTGCAATTAAAAAAAAAGCTTTGATTCCTGCAGTTGTGGCATCAGCTTAATATTTTTGACCCTTCAATGCAGCCGCCTCTGCCAGGCCAGAAGAGCAAAAGCTTCTGCCCCTGACCCGACCTCCCAGTTTGGTCTGGGGTGGAGAATTCTGTGCTCCAAATCCCCTGTCTGAGAGCAAGGAACCCCTTTATTTTATTTTATTTTATTTTTTTATTTGATTTATATGCCGCCCTTCTCCGGAGACTCAGGGCGGCTTATAATGCGTTAAGCAATAGCCTTCATCCTTTTGTATATTTATACAAAGTCAGCTTATTGCCCCCACAAACTGGGTCCTCATTTAACCTACCTTAGAAAGGATGGAAGGCTGAGTCAACCTTGAGCCTGGTAAGATTCGAACCTGCAGTAATTGCAGGCAGCTGTGTTAATAACAGGGTGCTTTAAACCACTGTACTACCAAGGCTCTACTTTACAGAGTTCATTGAGAGCAGTGGGCTTCCCTTCCCAACATGCTGCCTGGGGAATTCTGGGAGACGAAATCCACATATTTTACAGTGACTGAAGCTAAGAAATACTGATTCTCTCTCAACATCCTGCCACAAAGATAGGAAATCTTGGAAATCTGCCAGAGTGGCCAGCAAGCAACCAGCCTCATTTTTAAAAATGCACCCTCCAGTTGTCAGGCTGAAATTCAGACTGGGGGCGCCCTCTGCTCATGTGCAAAAGGCACCCCTGGAAAGGAGCCTTGCCAAGAACCCAGAGAGGGTCCGTCTGAGAAAGCCAACAGAGAATTTTATTCCCACCCCCCGGCCTCCGGCCCTGCCCTTCTGCGTCTTTCCCGGCTGGCTTCGCTTAAGAGGTGGAAAAGGCTGTGCTCCTCGCTCCAAGGACGATGCCCCGTTTGGCCCCGAGGAGCAGTGGTGGGTTCCTCCCGGTTCGGCCTGGTTCGGCTGAGCCAGTAGCGATGACGGTATGACATCACCGAACCGGTTCTCTTTGTTCGGGAGCTGCCCGCCACCGCATTATTCTTACCTTTTATTTGCCCCCCCCCCCAATCTATTCGCTGCCTCCCAAGTCCCAGCTGATCGGCTAGAAGGAAAAAAACTGTTTAAACTCTTGCCCCAGGGCTTCAAAGGGCCACCCTACAGCTGATCAGTGGTAAAAGGCAGTATGGTGATAGACCAGTGCGCTCGAAAAACAAATGGGTAGACCGGTACCTCCAAAAACAAATGAGAAGACCAGTACAGCTCTGCAGCAGTTAAAAGTCTGGTAGACCAGTACCTCTACTAAATCCTAAAGATTTGTCACATGACCATCAAGCCACGCCCACAGAACCGGTAGTAAAAAAAAATTAGAACCCACCCCTGCCGAGGAGCCGCGGGCTACTTCAGTTGCAAGGCCAGGTCTGCCCCGTTTCAGGCTCTTCCAGGCTGAGCAACGCCCCTCACTCGAAGTGCCCGTGGAGGCTCAGCCGGCGAGGTTGGAGGCAAAGTAGCCGGGCGGCTCCTTAACTAGAAGAGAAGATTGCAGAGATCACTGCTGAGAGCAGAGCTGAGGACTGGGCTGAATAATAGAAGAATCAGCAAGGAGTTTTGGCTCTTTGCAATTCCCGTCCAGGAGAAGACTCGCTCTATAGTCTAGGCCAGAAGTCTTCAAACTTGGCAGCTTTAAGATTTGTGGACTTCAATTCCCAGAATTCCTGAGCTAACATGGCTGGCTGGAGAATTCTGGGAGTTCAAGTCCACAAGTCTTAAAGCTGCTAAATTTGAGGACCTCTGCTCTAGACCAATCCCTTTGCTCAAGCAGGAGACTACCAGGGGTGGGCAACTATGGCCCTTTATGACTTGTGGACTTCACCTCCCAGAATTCCTGAGCCAGCCATGTTAGCTCAGGAATTCTGGGAATTGAAGTCCACAAGTCATAAAAGGGCCATCGTTGCCCACCTCTGAACTAAACCCATTTCAGACAAATGGCTGTTCAGGCTCTTCTTGAAAACCTCCAATCATGAAGCACCTACATATAACTTCTGGAGGCAGGCTGGTCTAATCGTTCTCACTTGTTAGGAAACTTGCTTAGTTCCATTTCTCTTCCTTGATTAGTTTCCATCCATTGATTCTCATCTTGCCTTTTGGCGCTTTGGAGAAGAGGCGGACCCCCCCCCCCCCACTTTTTCGGGGCAGCCCCTCGAATACCAGAAGACTGCCATTGTGCCCCCCTCAATCCCCCCCCCGTTCCCCTTTTCTTTGGACGGCCCATCCCCGGTTCCTGCAACCCTTCTTCCTATGTTTTACCCTCCAGACCAGGGGTGGGCAACTGTGGCCCTTTTACAACCTGTGGACTTCAACTCCCAGAATTCCTATGACAGCCAAGCTGTCTCAGGAATTCTGGGAGTTGAAGTCCACAGGTTGTAAAATAGCCACATTTGCCCACCCCGTCCTTGGGCTGACCACAACCGGCCGCAGTGTCCTAAGTGGGGTCTTACCCAGCGCCGAGCCCCGCCCCCGTTCAAGAGGGAAATCGGCTTTTAAGCAATCCGCAGTGGGGGTTTCTTAGAGGGGCCGGTTCCCGGCACGAAAGGCCGGAGAGCAGCGGGGCGAATTCCTTCCAGACTTTTTCAGCCGGTGGCGCGTCCGCTTCAACCGCCCGGCTCCCGCAGCCAAGGCAGACTCACCCGCCGAAAAGCAACCCGGGGGAGCTGAGGGCAGAGGCTCGAGAGGATTCTCTCTGCGCCTCTTTTCTGAGCCTTACGGCGGGCGCGGGGAGCTCCACCCATTTCCAGAGCCTCGAGGCCAATCAAGCAAGGAGGAGGCGGGCCCAGCTCCGGGAACCGCCAATGAGAGGCCGAGCCGAGAGCCGTCCGTCCTTCCTCCCTCCCTCTCGTCGCGCCGTCTTTGGACGCCTTTCCGACATAGCGGGTCAAGCATGAAGAAAGCAGTGGCGCTGGTGGGCGCGGGGCCTCCTTCGCCCGGCGCCTCCTCCGTGCCCGGCTTCCTAGCCAAACTTTGGTCTCTGGTCGAGGACCCCGGGAGCGACGACGTAATCTCGTGGAGCCGGGTGAGGGCCGAGGACGCATGCGCAGAAGGCAGAGGCCCTTGAAGGGCCCGGATCCCTTCCGGCCGCGGTTTGTGGCCTTGGAAGACAAAAGGGAAGATTCGTAGCTGCGGGTTGAAAGGAGAAGCCCGTGGCGCTCTAGGCGTTCTTCTCGCGGCCGCCTCGTTGCCCAAGGCAGGCGGCAGCATCGCCAGGGCCAGGAAGGGGGGGGGGAGTTGGGGGGGAGGATCGCTTTCACAACCGCCGCCGTCGCCCCCTCCCCCCTGGCCCTGGCGATGCTCTCCCCGGGAGGGAGTGGGGCTGGGACTCGGCTGAGAAGGCTGCGAGAGCCGACTGCAAAGCCGGGGAAGAGCAGGGCGATGATACCAGGCAAAAGTCGGGGGAGTCAGTTGCCGGCTGGAGTTCCGTTTGCAGCGGAGCGAGGGGAGAGCCTGGCCGCAAGGGAATGAATGAAGGCCTCGGGCATCGCGTAATGAGGCCTGTGAACCCCGGGGGGCTTTGCGTGGCTTTGAAGGCGAAAGCGGCTGCCTTAGGGCAGGGGTGGGCAACTGTGGCCCTTTTACAACCTGTGGACTTCAAGTCCCAGAATTCCTGAGACAGCTTGGCTGACAGCTTGGCTGTCTCGGGAATTCTGGGAGTTGAAGTCCACAGGTTGTAAAAGGGCCACAGTTGCCCACCCCTGCCTCAGGGCGCATCCTTGAGAGTAAACGGATCTCCGTGGCCGTCCAGCATCAACAGGCAGAAAGGCTTCGGACGGTAACCCCAAGTCTGCCGCCTTTTGAGGTGGGCGTTGCTGGTTGCCTCCTTGTTTGTACTTAGGGACAAGTGATGTGAGAAGGGCCTGTGGCAGCGTTTGAGGTGTATTAGGCCATAACTGGGTATACAATCTGTATGCAGATGATGCTCTCCTCTTGGCAGAGAATCCAGATGATTTGCAGCAAAAGTTATATAAGTTATATAACACGTAACAAAGAGCATGAAGCTGAAAAGTAATGCACCAAAGGCCATCAACCTTCTGTTTAACAGGGAAGATGGAGGATTGCAAATTAGACCTAATAATCCCAATTGATTAAAGTGGGAAGACCAGACTGGCTAATTATTGCCGATCAGTTTATTATGCATAATTGGAAAGTTATGTGAAACTCCTCTGCCAAAAGTTTCTTGAAAGGGTGGTCCAACAAAACTTTATAGCCAAGGACATATATGGATTTAGGGTTAGAGTTCTCGATTGTAGTGTTTTCCCTTCCCCTCAGGAAAATATACCAGTCCACCAAAAGTTTCTCTAGAAAACTGACATTAATTTCTGAGGCATTTTGATGAAAATTAACAATTTCTGTTGATTGCTGGCTACTCCAGTTAATTATGTTGCATGAAGGCACCTCAGTGACATAATTACAACTGCTAAAGTATTCAAACATGTTCTGTTCCTCCCCTATTTGATTTTATACATGATATTGTCTTGACCCTTAATAGAGCTAAATTTTATCCCTGGCAAAATCAATTTCCATTTTTATATATGCTGAAAATATTGTTATTCTGTCTGTGTTGCAAGTGGGGCTGTGGGTCAGCTTCCACCTGCTAACATCTTTGGTTGACCTGAAATAGTTATGTGAAACCAAGGTACAATTGACAACTACCAAATGGAGCAGGTGAAGACTTTTTAATATCTAGATGTATACTTCCAGTTACCATCTTCCTGGAAACGCCACTCTAAACTTTCTTAGTGTGCCTGTTTCCTAATGCAATAATTAGATACACAATAATTAGATACACAACTACTGTATGCACTCACAGCAATCAAACTTCTAAAAGCCCAAGTGAGGGTCCTTGGTGATCTCTGAGTTTGGCTGCTTTCTTGCAGACATTACATTACCCAAACTGGGTAACATCATCAGTTGTAGACACAATCTAGCACTGAAGTGACCTAGTTGGATAATGAACCATCTCCAAGAAAACAGCCAAGCTCAGAGATCGCCAAGGACCCCTTATTCAACCCTGAGTTACAGTTTCTCTCCCTTAATAGTAAAAAGCCCAAGTATTTGGTGTATCGTGCATAGTCTTGCATTTCTAAGAATACTTGTGGGTTTAAAGCAGTCCAATCTACATTTTTGAGATCCTTGCTCAGTGCTAGTGTACTTCTGCTGCCTAAAGATTGGATGCATCTCAATCAAGGATCACCTACTATTCTGCCAATTGAAATACTGGATTGATATAATTTCAGGGATGGATCTTTAGCTCAAGATGCTGCTCTCCTTGGAGGAAATAACAGCCTGGTGTGATGTATTGTAGCCCTGTTTTTTTTATCCATGCTCAGCCTGATCTGGAGAGAGCACAAACAGAGAAATTTGACTTTGATCCAAAGAGACAGGATCTCTACTACAGTGAGTGCTGTACTGTGCCTTGATCAATCCTTACCTTCTAAATGGCCAGCATTGGGAAATCTTCAGAATAATAACAACATTTTATGCCATGGTAATGACAATCAAGATACTGAATCGGACTGTATTTTAGTTATACTTATTTATAGCTATTTTTTTATTATTATATTGTAATTTATTAAATTGAATAGTTTTGAATTACAGAATGTTTTGCCGGAATGTGCTGTTGAAATGTGGCTGCTGTATGTGATACAAGTAGCATGTTGTGGAAATAAAGCATGCATGAAAATAATGAGGTGTCAACATTGTTGTCTCCAGAGCCATCCATATCTGCAAGTACAAATGGGGAGGGCTTTGGCTGTGGCTCCAAACCTGCCATCTTGGAAAATTTTGACCTTGCTTGTAAATGCTGCTGGTTGGCCCCTTGCTCACACAATGTATTTGTAGGCAGGTACATGATACATGCTTATTGTATCACTCAAGGTGTATTAGTTGGGATCCTAACTGGATATATTCCTGTATCCAGATGATCTCTTCTTGGCAGAGGACCCGGGTAACTTCTAGCAAATGTGGCATAAGTTGTACAATGCAGTCAGGAGTGTGAATCTGAAAATCAGGGCAGCAAAAGTCGAGATGGTTCCGCTTGACAGAAAAAATGGAGCTCTGTCAGAGCAATAGATGACTTTACAGCCAGTCCTTATTTAGCGATCGCGGTATAGAACACAGGGCAGGAGCATGCTGTCTGTTTTGAGGAAGGAACGTTAGTCTAAAGAAGCAGCGAGTACAAGGCTGTATTCCACTTTGTTCTCCGGAACTGAGAGTTTAGTATATCGGGAGAAACAGAAAAGGAAGTTGAATGTGGTGGGAGTGGGGAACTTAAAAATAATGGGGTCAGGAATAAAGAGATGCTAAATGAATGTGAATCAAGTGCAGAAGGGAATAGTATAAAAGAAATATGGTATATTACAGTGGGTTGGTTGTATAAACAATGAATAAAGTTTGAATTGTGGGGAAAAAATTAGAGGAATATATTTTATATGTATGTATGTATGTATGTATGTATATGAAAAATGAAAGCAAGGATAATTTCTGATGGAGAAATATATTGAATGATGTGGGGTAGGTCCTTACATTACACCTAGGAGTGTTGGGGCAAACAAATGTATGATATCTGAATTTCACATTTTTTTACTATGAAATGCTTTCTTCTAATTATTTTCAGCCTTTGAAAAACCACAGGCTGTTTATGTCTACGGAGATTCTCAGTCATCCAGGTCATGGTTGTCCCCACGGTTCTTTTTCAAGAAGCAACTGAACTTCTCATCCAAGAAGCTCCTTCAGCTCTTCAGACGCCTCCTGTATGAGAAGCAAAATGTCTTCAAAGAAAACAAGAAAGTCTAGTTGCCTCTTGAAAAAGCACCTTTGGGACACAGGCTGTTTAGTAGATGGAAAACAGGATGATTTAGCTTCAGAAATGGGACATTTGGACATTGTATGACTTTGAAGTGTTGTCTTGCCTCACCCCCCCACCCGCCCCTTTAGTTCAGGCAATGCCTTGTTGGGTTAGTATTTTGTTTACAAATGAATGCAGGCATGCAAAGACATGATATCAAAGTAATTATGTGGGTGTTTGCAAATTTAGTTGAAACCAGCTAAAACCTTCCAGTTGAAATCCCATTTTCCTGGGTTCATTTTAATAAATCATTTTATGCACTTACCATGCAGCAGGAAACTTTCTCAGGGATTTTCTAGGATTCTGAACCACAAAAATTATTTTCATTAATGTTCTGGGGCTTTATAAGGGAACTCTTAAGAATGGGCGGGTTGGTATTCACCTCTCACCGTAGGATTTGCTAAGAATACTATTGGGCTGAACATAGCACATGGATCTGGATTAGTCCTCCTGAGAAAACTTTGATTATATCTGCCCCAGTTTCGCTTTGAATGCTGCTTGTAACGTGTCAGAGAAAGAGGTCCACTTGCCTTTTGTGGATCTTGTGTATGAGCAATTCCTATATCAGTTTTGTTTCATGAACAGCCTGCTTCATGGGCTAATTCATAACTGCAAGGGTTCTTTGACTCCTAGTCATGTGGCTTCAAGAGCTGCCATATTTATTTGGGCTATTGCCAGGTAATGCTTTTGCTTTGAAGGCAAATAGGGTTTGACAAATAGAAGATTAGGGGTGCATGTATGTGGCTCCCATGAATTCCTGGCCAAGGTGTAAGCAGCTGATCCCCTGGGCTGCAAAGGCAGATCACTTGGATCCTGGGGGCAGGTGCCTGAGGCTGAGCCAGAGCAGTATGTGTGAGTGTGGTGGTTCCTGCCTTCCAAGATTCAACTCAGAATCCAGAACTGTGGCACAGTGTAGGTTCTTGCTAGGTGGAACGGGCTTGGAAATTGAAATCATAGGTCTCTTTTTTACTAGTTTTTTTTTTTAGTACATTTCTGTTTGTGTAACGTAGCTTCATTTATTTAGGTAATATTGGGGCTTGGGGCACATTGGGGGGTGGTTGATAGATTAATAACAGATCCCACATCTCCCCCCCCCCTCACCCTATTCCCTCCCTCTTCATCTTTTAGTTAGAGTTGAGTATTTGTATTTTTATAGTTGTCAACTCGCGAAACATTCCTGACCTGCTCTTGAGTGACAATAGTATTGCATTTGTATTGTTTATAGATGGTGTTTAGTTTTATCTTTTAATTTTATAAGCCATCCAGATTTGCCCTGTGCTAAGATCCAATCAATAATACATGTTACTGTTTATATAATATTACTATATATGATAAAAGTGGAATGAAAGCAAAATAAAAATAATAAAATAATGAATAACAAAACCCAAATCTTGGTATGATTAATGTCTGAAAAATCAAAACTGGATTCTGTCATTTCACAGATGGAGGTCAAATCAAAATGCATTGTTGGCTTGTGGTTTGGGTGTGCACATATATAAATTTACAATAAATACGTTTCACATCTTTTTGCATCTTACATCCCATCAGTCACTCTGTCAATGTGTCCCATCCCATTAAAAATCTAAAGCTCACTTTTTCAGAAAAAGACTTCTTATATTTGGAGGCATTTTGTGAATCAGTTATAGCTTTAAGGACATTAACAACTGCAACAGTTGATAATTCTTAGCTTTGTAACTCTAAAACGAGTGAAAAGTAGCTAGGGCCGAAGCAGGGCTTGCTGGTGGGAGCTCTGCTACTGAAGCTCAAACCAAAGCATATATCCAAATAATGAGGGAGAGAGATAGTTCCAACGGCTGCTGCCAAGAATTTTCTTCCACCCTTTTGGTAAGTTCAGCTGAGACCAGGGTGGATAAAAATCAATGATTTTTTTAAAAAAATCAAAAAAATCAGATTTTTTTTAATTTAAATTGGATTTTTTTGATTTAAATCGGATTTTTTTATTTTTTATCGAATTTATTTTAATAAAAAACTTTTGGGGTAAAAATCTATCGTAAGATAGTTTTCTATTTAAGATACATAAATAATTGACTTCCGGTTTGCTGCTTGTCGCCGCCAGACGAACCCTCGGGATCGCCAGCCCCACTGCCTGTAAAGAGCCGCCTTTACAACGGAATGGCGGCTCGAAAAAACTCCGTTTCCATGAGGAAACGGAGATAGAGCCGGCTGGGGTGGGTAGAGCTCTCTGCATAGTCCCAAAAGTTTTTTTCTTACTTTTGGGACGGAGCATATGAGACTCCCCATATCCCTAGCCGCTGCTCCGGGCTTTGGGAGACCTCTGCTTATGCAGAGCTAGGTGACAAGAACAAGCCTACAAATTTAACAGATTAATTAAAGAGGACGTGAGCTGGACCTGTGATCCTGAATCGCAAGTATCTCATTTATTTTACAAAAGTTATTCAAGAAAGAAAGAAGGGGGAAAAAAAGATTTTTTAAAATGGCGACTGCCACGGCTTGAGAAGGGGCTGAAAGGGAAAGTCCTTCCGTTTTCTATTACTACAAAGTAGCGGAATAAATACTCTTGGCTACAACTGAAGATAAAACTTCACTTTTGTGGGGTTTTTTTGTTTTTTTTTCTTCTCCTGGAGATCTGATATTGATCTTGGTTGGAAAGAAATTTTTTTTTTCTCTGCGTTTCTTCTCTTTTCTAAAAAAGTTTGTCTGGACGGAAACATGGCATTGAGACTTATAAAGTCAGACAAACAAGCAGTGGGGGGGGGATTCCCCCATTAATAAATTACATGAACAAGTTCTAAGTCTCCAGTCTCAGAAACCTGATTTTAACATAATAGAATTTCTCTTAGAGGAGATTGTAAGAAGGGATGAGATTGTGAATCAACACTTTGAAAAATTTAAGCAGGAAATTAAAGAATTGGTGCAATCAAAGTTTGATTTTTTGGAACGAAAGATTATAAAAATGGCTAATGGTTTTTCAGAATTTATGATCCAGTTGGATGCAAATACTAAGTTATTAGAGTCTAAAATGGAAGAAACTGAGGACAATTTGGACAATAGAATACAAAAAATTGAAAATGATTTGCCAAATACTCAAGATAATAGCTCAGAAGAAAAACCTAAAATGGAGGCTGATCAAAAGACTTGTAATGCAGAAAGTTTGCAACAAAGGATTGAAAGAGAAGTTTTAATGATGCAATATAATCTCACTGAATATGCGATTAGATTGAGAGGACTGCAGGAAAACAACAGAGATGGTTTAAGGAAAATATCTTCTGAAATTCTGGCTGGGATTTTAAAGGTTCAACCTGAGGAAGTATTTTGTAGGATTGATAGAGTTTATAGAATAAATTCCTGGACTGCAAAGCAAAGGCAACTGCCTAGAGATGTGGTGATTTATTTCACAGATAAGGAGATAAGAAATAATATTGTGCAAAATTCCTACAATTCTACTTTGCAATGGTTTGGAAGAAAGATTTGGATATACAAAGAGCTCCCACCCAAGATGTTATTGGAAAGAAAGAAATTTGGTTTTCTGGTGACTGAACTTAAAAAAAGAAATATTCTATTTAGGTGGGACGCTCCAGTTGGTATTATATTGAGATATCAAGGAGAAAGATATCAATTAAATACTGTTGAAAAAGCGGAAGAATTTTATCAAAAAACTTTGAAAATGAATTTAACATCTTTATGCACAATACAGGATAAGCAGAAGGAATTGGAAATAAAGGGAAAACATCGAATTATAGAGGCTTCTGTAGACAAATTGCCTTTGGATTCTTTAGATACCCCAGCTGGATTATTTATAAATAAAAGAGAAGTGGCATCGGATTCTAATGTGATTATGATTCATCAAGTCACAGACAAGCATGGAAATCAATTAGCTGATATACAGCTGTCAGAAAAGAAACATGAGTTAAAGCAAAACCAACACGATCAAGTCATAAAGCAGAATGAAAATCGCCCAGTTGATATACAACTTGCAGAAAGGAAACCAGGATGGAGAACAAACCCACAAAAGAAAAAGAGAAAAAGAAATAGGTCTCACCAAAATAAAAATTTCTAAATTAAGCAACAGTGATGCCAGTTTGTTTTTTTTTTTTTTTTGAAAAATGAACGAATATGTGAAAAGACAGTTGAGGCGAAGTATTGGTTAACAATATCCTGAGGAGATTGTCAGACCTCTGCAATGCCGTAACTCTGGGATGTGAAAAGAGCCTTAAACTGGTTGGATTGGAATTATCTATTTTGGAGTTCTCTTTATTGATAAATGTATTATATTTATGTCGAGCTATAAGGCAAGAGAATTACGCTGGGGCATGCAGAAGATCTGGTTGTTACCCATTATGATGATGGGAATTAATATCCTGAAGAAAACCACAATTACAGATATTGTATGGAATATAATTATAATGTCACTCGGGTGGTTGTTTTCTTTTTTTTATATATATAGGAGGAGATTTATTACTGTTGGGGGCAGAAGACAACTGAGGATTTGGAACAATCTGTTGCAACTAATATGCTATGTTATCCTAATATGGATGATGTACTCAACAATCTAGTGGACAGACACTAAAGAAGATATTATATGGATTATAAATTTAAAGTTATTGATTTGGAATAATTTTTTTTCCTTTTAGTAGGGTGGGTAGTAGATTAAAGATATTAAGAATTTGTAGGAAAGTGGGTGGAGATAGGTTAGTTTACAGATTGTTTAGTTTAAGAAAAGGGATGTTTAAGTGATATACCTATGGGAGTGGAGTAAATGGATGGAGCTGAATAAATGTTAAATTAGGATTTATGGGGAATGCTGCTTTGAAATGTTATATTAATATATATAAAAGATTAAATGTTAAAGCAGGATTTATTACATAGTTTTAAAAGGGAAGGTTGTTTTGAAATGTTGTATTAACATACAGATATAAGCATGGGGAGGAGAAATAGGGCAGATTATTGTTAAATTGGGAGTTATAATATTATGTTAAATTAGAAGTTATTATGCGATGCTATAGTAAAATGATATTTGAAATGTATGGTAAAAGGGGGAAGTAATAATAGTAATATTATTAATAATATTATTAGTAAAGGGTCAGTATTTAGAGGATGGAGTAAGGTAAAGTAAAATATTATAATCTGTTATGAATTAGGTTTTTGTTGTGAGGAAGTCATGGGGGGATGGGTGGTGAGGGGGGTTAGGGAAGGGGGGGAGAAAATTATGGGGAAAAAATTTGTATTTGAAAATTTTTTCAATAAAAAAAAAGATACATAAATAATTTAGTTTATTCAGCATGAAATGGAGCTTAGTAATGTAGCATGAGGCTGTATATTCTGCAACACTGGGACTATCAGTGAGTCAACAGTGGGTCAAAGGAGTAGCAGAGATGACAGTTGCTCTTTAAAAATTATGATTTAAATCGAGTTGGTTTAAATCAAGCCTTTTTACAGTGATTTAAATCATGATTTAAATTGTGATTTAAATCAACTAGATTTAAATCAAATCCACCCTGGCTGAGACACTTCATCTCCTGGCTCAGTAGAGACAACTGGAGATGGATTGCTCTGCCATCATTCTCTGGCTGCATTAGTGGGTTCTCCTTAGTTAAGAGATGGAAGTCGCATCTCTCCCAGTCTGTTCAGTGCACCTCCAATATATACTACTGGGTGAGGTGCACTAAAATAATAGACCGAATGATGCCACTGAGTAGTAGATCTTGACATCTTTAGTTACTCTTTTTTACTGTACTTATTTTTTTTCTTAACTTTTCTAGAATGGACAGAATTTTTGCATTTTGGATGAACAGAAGTTTGCTAAAGAATTGCTTCCTAAGTACTTCAAACACAACAATTTGTCTAGCTTCATACGACAGCTCAACATCTGTAAGTATGAGATTCTGTCTATATTTTTGTTGTTTTCGGCACTCAGTGTCCCTTAAAATGAAAAAAAAACAAAACCCAAACCCTCTACCTAAACTGTCGGAAAATAAACACAACAAATTATTTAAATATTTAATATCAGAACTGGGTTTATGCAAAAGGTATAATATTCGCCTACCGTACAATAGCTATAAAGCAGTATGTGGGTTTTTTAAAATTTGCATTTGGGATATGAAGGAGCAACTTCCTCTGAAAGGTTCCTGTAGCTGCTTTAATAGAGGCCCCAGGAGGCCTTGCTCATGTAGGCCACACACGGTTGTTTGAGGCAGCAGAAACACCATCTACACCAGCGGTTCTCAACCTGGGGGTCGCGACCCCTTTGGGGGTCGAACGGTGTCACGAGTGTTTCCAGGATTGCTGTGGCTATCTGCCTACTCACAAACAGTATGGTTTTAATCAAGCCATCTACTGTTGCCAATTACCTGCACGCCTTCCCCACCCTGGATAATTGCAGGTTGACTCCTTACATAAGCAAGGACCTTTCGCTTGCTACTTGGGCCTAGTCTTCTAGGCCTAAATGCACAGCTCCTGCAGGAAGCTTGGGCAATGCCGCTGATGGGAGAAGAATGCAGATAAGGACTCCAGACGTCGTTACAGAGAGACTCCCACGGATGCTTGCCTTTTGCTGTTTTGTAGCACGCAAGCTATCATCGGGACTGCTGTTGCTGGACCTTCTTCCTCCCACAAGCTTCAAACAATGTTTGCTGTTTGAACTGTTTTTACTTCAGGTGACTTTCAACTGTGAGGCTCGTGCTGCCCTCGTTATGATTGCCTTGATGATGTATCGACGCCGAAGCTGCTTACCTTCATGCTAGCTTTATTCTTTTGTGAACTGTTTTCGGTATTGTGGAGAGGGATCTAGGGAGATAGCCTTGCCTCACATACCCAGACAAGACTTTGTTTTTAATGTGTTTTCATAAAGACATAGTGCTTTTTAAATGTTTTAAAGTAAATTATATTTTTACACAAGACGCCTCTGTTAGAATCATTTCAGTCTCAGTGAGTTTACTCATGAGCTGGTTCACGGTCCGGGGTACCCCTCAACCCCATTTCGTCACAAACGGCCATTTCACAGGGGTCGCCAAAGCCCTCTCTCCCCCCCCCCCCCCACGCCTTCACTCACCCTCACTCCTCTGTTGGATCGCCGGCCTTCGCTTACCCCGCCCACTCCCCATCTATTGCTGCCTCCGATGGCTAGAGGAAAAAAAAACTTCAACTTCTTGCCGCGGGGCTTCAAAGGGCCGCCCTAGAACCAGTGCTGCAGCTGAACCCTTTGTTAAATTGCTGGCTTGCCCCGCCCCTCCGCACCACTATTTATTGCCAATCAATAGTGGTGGGCGAGGGGCGGGAGAGCCAGCAATTTAACAAAGGGTTCGGTGGTTTTTTTTGTAATTTTATTGGCCCCGGGAGCTTCAGCATAGGCTAATTAGCCCTTGCTTAGATTTGCTCTCAGCTGTTTTGCTCACGGATCTGCTCCTTGCTTGCAAAGAGTGCTGATTTTTTCTCCCCCTACCTATACTGAAAAACGAAAGAGAAAGTAAAGCAGGCTGTTGGCTTTGCACGTTGGAAAATTAGGCAGGCAGATTTCTTTTCTTTTTCCTCACTAAAAAAGGTAGGTGCAAACAGGAAATTTAGGGAAAAAGAGGAGATTTTAAAACACAAAAGAAAAAAAAGTTCTATTTAACTAGGGAATTGTAATAATTGAGATACTATTAGTTGTATATTGTGTTGAAAGCAGAAATGGTTAAGTTGTGGTTTGGAGGAATATATGGGGGAAATTATTTGGTTTATTATTATTGGTAAATATAATTAATTGATTTGTAAGAAATTGGATTGCATGTAAATAATTGGAATATTCATGTTCATATTGATTAATATACAAAAAAGATAGTTATATAACTAATTGATTTATATTAAAATGTTGAATTCATATTAAACAACTGTAATATTACATAATTAACCAATGTGAGGATGGATATAAAAATAGATGACAATGGAAAGGGGTATAATATAGAATAGAAGGGAAAAATTGAATTTGATTAAGATTAGAGATGAGGATGAAGGGTAATATTGTTTTTTTACAAAAATAGATGAGGAATAAATATGGCAAAAAGGAAATATAGAAATTGTAAATTTAATTGAAATGACTAAACACTGTTTAAATTTATGAACCGGCCAAATACTCTGTTCAAAGAAAATACATTGTATGTTTGTATTGTTGGAAGAAACATCCTTCTAGGTTCTGCTCCAAGTGGGGAAACAGACACTGGAAACATGGAGACTGCTTGGAAAGATGGTTTAATGGTGGACAGGAGCACATGGCTTGAGTTCCTGAACAGAAAAAAAAAGGCAGATACAGTAAATCCTCGGGTTTTTATGCTCTCTCTGGCTCTGCATTTCTTGGGGCCCCGAAAGAGTATCCTGATTGGTTGTCAGACTCCCAGGGGGTGGGGCCTTGCTGGCTGATGGTCACATGTGGTGAGTTTCTGCTGCTATTGTGTAGAGGGCTAATCCTATCTTTGGCAATTCCTATTATGGCTCTGCCTGAAGGAGGTAGATCTTTGTTATGTAGAATAGACTGGCCCAAGCCTTAATGGCCCATTGACAAAGGGTGGGGGCAGGAAGGTGGGAGCTACTTTGCCTGTAAAATATGCTTCTCATATTTCTCATCCAGGGAAATATAATATTCTGCCTTTTTCATATTTCCTAAAGTATTTCACTCTTCCAGGAAAGGGGTGGGTGCTAACTTCCTACAGTATGTCTGTTTCTAATTATTGTTATTTATTCATACTTGTTCTCTTTTATTCTTTAAAGTTTAACAATTCATTCTTTATCTTAATATCTTTATATTTGTTTGGGGTTGCCTTTCTTCCCTTTCATCTTTTTTATTGTACAGCAATCTTTCTCCTCAAACCTACCACCTCTCTCTTTTCTTTCCTTCTTACTTTCTCTTCCTCACCCTCTTCTCCTCCCTACTTCCTCTTCCTTTCTCCTTCTCCTCCTCTCTTCCTCCCTCTCTTACCCTCACTCCTACTCTAATTTCCCTTCTCTTCCTTCATCCCTCTCTATTGCTGTATCCTTTTGTGCATATGGACTACTCAGAGGGCTGAAAAAGTTATTTCTGACTGGTCCTCGCACTTTTGACCAGTCCTCGAACTTACGACTGTCCTCACATTTTACGTTTTTGCCCTATCTTGTCACCATGGTGAAGAGAAGCAGTTGTGAAATGAGTGACATGGTTGTTAAGAATGCTGCACGGGCATAAATGTGAGGATGGCCATAAGTGTGAGGACCAGTCAAAAGTGTCAGAAATGACTTTTTTCAGCCCTCTGAGTAGTCCCTATACACATAGCCATGGCCACCCGGTCACATGACCAGCTAGCCACACCCACCCAGTCACATGACCTCCAAGCCACGCCCACAAAATAAGCCACACCCACAGAACCGGTAGTAAAAAAATTTAGAACCCACCCCTGGTTGGGGGTCACCACAACATGAGGAACTGTATTAAAGGGTCACGGCATTAGGAAGGTTGAGAACCACTGCTTTAGAAGGTTGAAGAAGCCACAAAGGCTGTCTGGTGCACCAAAGTCCTTGCCGGACGAAATAAGGGTCCCTGTTCAGGCGCCACTTGTAGAGACCACACACACACAAAGGTTGAGGATGTATGTGGTGATTTTATTGTCTTACATAGTGACATTATATAGTTTGTTACTTTGAAGTTACAGCGTACTTGGCAGCATCTCATTGGCTACAGAATCTTCCAGGTAACTTAAATCATAGGTTAATCATTACTGCTGGCTTAAGCACTTCTAATATTTGGCTATAATTAAAATCTAACACACATCCCACTTCCTCTCCTCCTGTTCCTCTTGTTTACAGAATTAGGGTCTTATCTTCTAATGTAATTTCCTGGTGCTTACGTGCAAGTAACCTTCCTTATCTGAGGTTTGCCATCCAAGATAGGAAAATCCCTGCACATATGCAGATTGCAGATTCCTACAGTTGCTGTGAGTTTCTTTGGGCTCCATGGAGGCTCTGAAGGAGCAGGTTCGCAATCTGGGGGGTCCTTCTTGGATTTGGGGCTCCAGCTAGACAGATAAGTGGAAGCTGTGTTCAGGCTTGGCTGGTATGCCAGCTGCCTCCTTCCTTTCCTGGATTAGGAGAGATTGAAGACGGATAGCAATTCACACCTTGTAAACACATGGTAGCCATACTGCAATTTATTATAGCCGAGGTTATGCCTGAAAATACCCTAGAAGCTGAAGTTGCTACAGAGTATAGCTACTCTGCTATGGCAACTAGCTGCTTAGGAAGACTAGGACTTGGTTACCGGGATGCCTCTGAGCTGAGTCCATAGTGCTGCTGGTTATCTATTAAGTTCTAAAGAACCGAGGTCCTTGGCTGTGTGGCGTGGGAGTGTCCCTTTGTTGCAAGAAGTATCAGTTCAGTTCTTACTCTTTCACCATTCAGAAGTGGGCTGAAAACAGCTCTCTTCTGTGCCGATTTTGGAGCTTGGAGTTACAGTGATTGATACAGATACAGTCTTGAGGTTGGAATAGGCTTCTGTTAAAAACAGACCCAGGAAACTACCCACCAATCAGCCTAACATCAATTCCTGGGAAGATACTGGAAAAGATAATAAAAAAAACCTAGATCTGCCAACATCTAGAAACGAGTAAAGTAATAATATCATGCCAATCCAATCTTATTTCATTCTTCAGCATAGTGACTAAATTAGTAGACCAGTGAAATACTGTGGACATAATATATTTAGACTTCAGCAAGGCATTCGACAAAGTAGACTATAACCTACTTCTTGGTAAGCTAGAAAAAAGTGGGATAGATACCATCACCATCAGATGGATTTGTAACTGGCTGACAAGCCGTGCTCAACGAGTAGTCCTTAATGGTACTACATCTACCTGTGTGTGTGTGTGTGTGTGTGTGTGTGTGTGTGTGTGTTAGGGTTAGTTGTCAGTTAATAGTAACAGTAACCTTTAGCATGAATTACAGCCTTACAACATCTTCCCATGGAGTACACCAAGTCTTTTAGTTCTGCAGCTGTTATAATGTGAAACCAAGATTGAAGGATGGCTTCTATTAACTGGGTTTTATTGCTGGGTCGCTTCTGACTAACAAATTTCTTTAGTTGGTTCCACAGATTTTCAAGGTCTGGGCTATTCCCAGGCCATTCCAACAGTGGAATAGGATTATCTTGAAACTCCCCCCCCCAAAAAAAAGTGGTATTATTAACCATCAAACCTCAAAAATATTCTTTTCCCAAAAGGTTTCCACAATTTTGGCCACTACTGTAGCTCATTCGGCAAAGCAAATTTAGTCCTTTCAGTTTCAAAAACTCAAAAGAATCCCAGTCTGCCTTGTAAGAATTACGCATCTTCCCTCCCTTGACTTTGCCCTGCTGGTATCCATATTTTGTTCTTCCATTGGCCTATTATCACATGGGTCTCTTCCCTTTGAAGAAGGAAGAAAGGAAATGGTTTTATCATATCAGAATGTCACCACTGTAATTCTTCTTTTGAGTGGGGAGTTTGCACCTAACTAAAGGAAAAGGAAAGAGTTCAAATGAAAGTGGGCTTCTCAGAGACACAAGCACATTGAATTTCCTCTGATGTTGTTACAGATGGCTTCAGGAAAGTGATGGCACTTGAAAATGGCATGATAACCTCTGAGAAGAATCCTGCCATTGAATTTCAGCATCCGTTTTTCAAGAGAGGGAAGATTGATTTGCTGGCAAACATCAAAAGGAAGGTACTGTTTCCTAGAGTGCTACTTGGTTAAAATTTCTCTGTTCAATATTATCACGTGTTACCTGGTCCATTTTCTGTTTAAAACATTATGAGCAAAACTGGATTGGACCTTGACTGATCTCCCCCTCCCCCCTAAAAAGTTCACCCCCAAAACTTAAGCAAACTAAATCTCTTCAGTGCTTGGATGGATGAAAAGATAATGCCAAGGCAAGCCGCTTGCATACAGGCGAGTTCATAAAGTCTCCAGAGTTGAGCTTGTCTTGAGGAAGGAAACTTGGCTTTGATTTTTTTTATCCATGCTAATTCTTTTTCTAATGGGTGAAATACTGAATTACTTGTAAAATTCTAGAGCTGTGGAGGCAGAACAACCAGCTACAAAATGTAATTACAGTTACATAGTTTCTGTATGACTATATATTTCAAAAACCAATAAGAGAAAAATAAAACCTCATATATTATGTAAACACGACTTAGTTTTTAAACCACAAATTAAACCTGGCCTGTGCAGGATCATGATGATGATACCAATATGACTTTCATTCAAACTGTGAGAGTGAACAAATTTCTTCGGTGGATGCCTTTGACAACTCAATATGATCTTTTTTAAAAATATATTCCAAGTACAATAAGGACAAACCTCTAAATAAATGGATAAATTCCTAACATTTGATACATCTTTTATTTCTCTTCCCAAGATCATATGAACAATGATGTGAACATTACACCAAAATTGACCAGCCGTAAGGCAATCAGTGTCATAGACTTCTGAGATTTAGCCTTTTCCTTTTACACGTGTGTCTGCTTTTCTGAGTGGGATGTTGCAATCCTGCTTTCTCAGTACAATTCTGTACTGGGGTAGATGAGTGCCCAGGTAGCGATTCCTGAGTGGGCATAAACAGCAGCTTTGGGTTATCATCTATGATCAGCAAGGGGAAGGTTGTGTGCCTGAGTGTCTTCAGCGTCCTCGCTCCTTATGAGTCAAATTTCAATTGCATTTGTTTTTTATAAACATGTTTCATCTTCTCATCTTCAGTCTACTCTGACACAGGTGGCCACGGTAAGGCCAGAAGATCTCAAAATCTGTCCAGACGACTTGCACAAAGTGTTGTCGGAGGTCCAGGAGATGAGGGAGCAACAGAACAGCATGGACATCAAGCTGGAAAGTATGAAAAGGTGCAACACCATGAATGCACCATGAGCAAGTATTAAGAGGCAAATCATGAGATGAGTTTCCCACCCCATCTATAAAGCTGCAGATAGAATGAAGGGATTGCCTGAGTACAGAAAGGTGGACTTGTTGGCATCCTGGATGACCTTCTTCTGTTCCAACGACAAACATGATGCCATGTTATCAGCACCCACCCACTTTGAAAAGGAAATAAAGGATCTTGCTATTGTGGCTACTAATAATTGCAACTCTAGGAGGAAGACTGTTTCCTTATTAATTTTTTTTATCCTCTGTCCCCAAAGATCTTGCTCCTGCTGGTTACTGAGTTGGCCTGCTCAGCTGCAGTATTTTATCTGAGATTTTACTCACCTGCAAGTTTATTTGTTGTTCTTTAATGTTTTAATTAAGAATGGTCTACTGTGGGACGTGAAAAGATCCATAGTCATTGGGAGAGCAGAAGATGACCTAAATCTATAAAAAGCTGCCTGATGAAGGGCTGGACTGATAGGCTGTCTAACCCATTGATGTCCGCAGATACAAAACTTTCTGCTTGTCCCTTTCTTGGAAATGCTGGTGCTTTTTGCCTGCAGGACAGATAATTTGCCCTTGAGCAGTGATCTCTTCTGACTTTGGCCTCCCGAGTCTCCATTTAAAGGATCTCATGAGGCAGAGCTGAGAAAAGCCCTTCTTCAGAACCTTGGCAATAACTGTAGTTCAAGCACGATTAGGTGTACCCCTTCCTCACATCATTTCAGAAAAGCCTCTTTTTGCCTCTCCAGAACCCCAGGGAAAGTCCCGAAATGTTGTGGCATCTCCTTTTCCATTCTGGGTCTCTTGGAATGGAAAACTGGTTAGTCTCCTCCTGCTTCCACGCATCCCCTCCTTTCCATAAGTGCAGCAACCCAAATCTTCTTACAAAAGCCTCCACCCTTGGAAGTCGATCCCTTTCACCAACTTGCCTCTTTCTGTTCCTCACTTCCAGGGAAAACAAAGCCCTCTGGAAAGAAGTGGCCTTCCTCCGCCAGAAGCACAACCAGCAGCAGCAGCTCTTGTCAAAGGTACTGAGAATAGCCTGGCCTTAGTTAGCTTGGCGTTCTCTGCTCCAGAGCAGCCACCCCGCACCTGGGGCTCTCCCTTGAAGGCAGGAGAGGGCACGGGTGGAATTCTGCCTCCCTGAATCAGTTGCTCAGGGTCCTAAGAGTGATCTAATCTGTCCAAGTGCTTAGAAGAAGAGCACCTAGTCCAAATGCAAGATAGAAAATTTTCTCAGCACCCCCAGATTCATAGAGACAACTGAAAGGAAGAGACTCAACTGACAGTCCCAGAAGGTCTCCCTGGGCTAGAAACTTGAGGCCGGGAAGTCCTGCTGATTACTTGGAAGAACTAGGAATTGAAGAAAAAAGAACAACAACAACAACAAAGTCCTGGAGAACTTTTAAAATATATAAAATCTGTGTGGTCTAGGTAAATCATTTTGCAGTAGATTGGCCATTGATTCAGAAGTTTCACTGAACAAAGAAAGGAGCAACCATTAAAGTAAATTGCAGACAAATTTTGTTGGTTGCAAAAAGCTGTGCTTTTGCACACAGTGAATCACCCTATAATTTTA
The DNA here is from genome assembly GCA_022577455.1 of Arizona elegans. Lineage (NCBI taxonomy): Eukaryota > Metazoa > Chordata > Lepidosauria > Squamata > Colubridae > Arizona > Arizona elegans. The sequence continues at coordinate 21,099,610 of JAKOOJ010000015.1, read as the reverse complement.
TATTATTCTCTGCATCTTGGTTCAGGCTGAATGCATCAAGTCAGTCTCTGAATGTGTAAGAAAACTCCCACAATACGATTCATGCATAGGTCAAAAATAGGCTTTTTACTTTTTTTTAATTCTGAATCGGGTATACAGGGGCCTGATCAGAGAATCACAAGAAATGTAGAAACTAAGAGTTCACTGAACAGAATTATGTTTTTGTTGCATTCTGAGTGGCAAGGAAGATCAGAAGTAGTTAAATCCCTGTTAACTCCCAGAGATTGATTAATTATATAAACTGCCTTTACTCTACTCTTAGTTGAAAGGACTTTTAGAGTATTTTGTAGAACAGTTGCATCAAATAACTCCCTGTATCCAGGTTTATGCAACATTCAAAGACACCGCTGTCAAAGACAGATGGAGAGAAAAGATGAAACGAAGCAGCTTTGAATGTCTTTATAGTAGCCATCTTTAAGGAAAATTGCACAGAGGGAAGACATCTCATGGAGGAAACCTGCCAGATTGCATCCTGTAATTGGGAATTCTCTCTGGTGCAAGAGATGGATGCGCCTAAGAGAATTGCAGAGGGTCCCAAATCTGGAGCAGGTTTGTCTGTTGACTTTGAGGAAATAGTAGCAAGGATGCTGCCAATGTGATCCATTGCTCTGTTAACACAGCTTCTGCCCTGATAGCATGTAAGGTGATGAATGATAATTCAGTCCATGTTTTATTAGCTCAATCCTTAATTATTACAATAAAGGTAAATAATTGTACTGGTTAATGTGTTGGAGTTTTTAAAATCTGTTGTATAGATCCTAAATCTTACCTAAGATTGTCCGTGATAACAGCATATAAGTATGTGTGTATACACATAGTATGTTTGTGTTATTTATTTGAAGGAGGTATGCGCTAAAGGCAAAAGTTAATGAAAAGTTTTTAAAACCTTTGCCAGTTCTAGTTTGCACCACTGAATATTGTTCCTGTGCTTAATTTTGAGGCTGTGATGGTTGAGATGAGAGGATTGTTACTTTTCCCCTCTTCTTTCAGATCCTTGAATTTATACTGGGTTTAATGAGAGGAAACTGCATTTTGGGGGTCAAGAGAAAAAGGTAATTGCTTACTCTTTTGGTTCTGTCGCTATTCAAAATGAGATTCTGATTCAAGTTTTTCCCCCCATACTGAGGAGAGAAAAGCATTCTTAAACTTCATAGGGCTCCTGCCTCCCTGTTAAGGGGATACAAATGGAACAGTTGAAATGATTCCAAAATGTTGCCTGTCCTGTTTCTTTCATCGTGCTCCTATTTCTGATTACTTTGCCTATCTTTTCATGGCCTCTGGGTGAGCATTATTCTTGCCTATGTGAAGGTATTTCAGCTACTCTATTTGTGGCTTTTCAGGGCACAGCCCCTGTTTATGGTTTGCTGTGAACAAGCCAAATGCTTGACTTCTTTCTGACACCTTCATCTGCCAAATGTTTCACTTACCTGGAAAAAACTCAGCTTTTGTAGGTTGGTTTTTCTTCTTAGCATCAGGTGAAAATGGCTGGCCGCTGAAGCCTGAAAAGGCCCGGGATACTCTTTGCAAGCCACAGGGGAAATGGGGAAGAGCATTTACGGGACTGCCTGCTGCCACCAATAGCCTCCCACCGACCAGTACGCTCCCATAGAGAGGGGCTCCTCCGGGTGCCGTCGGCCAAACAATGTCGACTGGCGGCCCCCAGGGGGAGAGCCTTCTCTGTGGGGGCACCTAGGATCTGGAACGAGCTCCCCCCGGAGATACGGAGGATTCCGGATCTGTGTACCTTCCGTCGCGCGCTTAAGACGTTCTTATTCCATCAAGCTGGCCTGACCTAAACTTTTCCTCTTTTTAAATGGAATTTTAAATTTGGTTTTAATTTATTGGGGTTTTAAAATGGTTCAGCCAAATTTATTTAATTAGTTTTATCTCTATTTTAAATTTTGTATCTATATGTTTTATTTTATGGCTGTTCACCGCCCTGAGTCCTTCGGGAGTAGGGCGGTATACAAATTTAATAAATTGAAAAAAATGAAAAATGAAAAGAGCAGAGAGAAACCGCGGCTGTATTTCTTCCAGGTCTTAGACTTCAGAAGAGCACATTGTACGAACCCGTTCTATATAGGTAGTCCATGACTTACGACCACAGTCGAGCACAACATTTCTGTTAAGTGAAATATTTGTTAAATGAGTTTTGCCCCATTTTACGACTTTTATTGCTACAGTTGTTAAGTGAAACTCTGAAGTTGTTAAGCTAGTAACACGTTTGTTAAATGAATCTGGCTTCCCCACTAACTTTGCTTGTCAGAAGGTCACAGAAAGTGATCACGTGATCCCAGGACACTGCAATCGTCATAAATATGGGTCAGTTCCCAAGCATCTGAATTTTAATCATGTGACCATGTGATACTGCAACTCTCATAAGTATGAAGAGTGGTCATAAATCACTTTTTTCAATCATGTTGTAACTTCGAGCGGTCACTAAATGAACTGTTGTAAGTCGAGGACTACCTATACTTCCCTTACTGAGGAAATTATGCAGAAGGATGTGAAGCTTTAAAGCTAATTAAAGCTAATCAAAGTTTTAAAGCTAATTTCCATGAGATGCATCTTCAGCTCATAGGCCCAGGGCTTGTACAGAGTTGGCAGAGGCCTGGCCAGTGGCTTCTTCCAATTGGGAATGTTTAGACGATTGTGTCCAGATATTGAACTCATGTCCTTTTTTTCCATGTGCACAGAAAAAAACATTTAGGATAGTTATAACTAGTGGGGGGGGGGGGGTTTTCCAAAAAGGGGTAGGTGCATTTGGAAAGCACATGGTCCATCATTCTACGTAAAATAAATGACTGTTGTACATTTTCCTAGGCAGGAACTTCCCATGTGAGAAAAGTATGATTTCATTTGAGCGCAAGAAAGAGTTGCCTTGGATTTTGTCACTCATATTTATTGGCTGGAGACCATACTATATTCCAGATAGAAGCTGTTCCTAGAAAAAGCCAGTCCATTTTAGTTCCATAATGATTATGCCTTGATTGTGTTAAAAGCCTGCCTCAATTTTGGTTCCTAAATGCTGTGAATTGCCAGCTGTGGTTTTAAAGGTCACTCTCTCAAATCCTGTAATCCTCCAATCAGTTTGGTAGCTGTAAAGGGGTAAACAATACTTGGTTCATCAGGGCTGCTTTCTAAATCAAGGTAGATACTGTATACAGCAAAATTAGGAAGTCACATTTAGACCATTATATTCAAATGAACATTTCATCAGTTTGTTTAGGGTCTTAAAAAGCATTCTTCAGAAGCATGCAAATGTTAAATTTATTTGTTTCTTTTAAAAAGGGAGTAAAGATTCCCTCTGCAAATTTGTTTTCTTGGACTGTTCAGACATCTGAGAGGTGAAAAACTTGTTGATCAAAACCTAGTTTTGTTTTTACCAAGCCAAGTGATGATTTTGGCTTGGTAATGATTTCCTTGCTCGGGAATGTTTCCACTGTATGCATGCAGTGGTTTCTGCATACAAGGCTTTCTGGCTCATCTGTCCATCCAGCTCTCTAGCTCTCTGTGCGCTTCTTCTCCAGGTCCTTGGCTGATGCTTCAGACCCTTCGGTTCCAAAATTCAGCCGCCAGTACGTGCGCATTCCTGTGGAAGACTGTGAAACCGTAAGACTTCTTTTGTTTTGTTTTCCCCCCTGATCCTCCTAAAGCAGTTCATGCTAAATTCATTCTAGCTTAGTTGGTTATAAAATTCCCTCTTAATAATGCCTGTTAATTTTTTTTAATACTGCATTTCAGTTTCACTAGGAATTCTAATAATTGCCAGAGCATTAGCAGTTTTATTGTAATAACAATTGTCTGGAGAAGAAAAATTATGATAAGGGTGTTGGATAGACTTCTTGTTGCTCTTGTGCCCTTAGACAGCCCTTTCGGAGCATGGCCCAGACTGCCAAGACTCCATTATCATTTGTGACATCACAGATGCTCAAGAGGAAGAGGAGGAAGAAAATGATGCTGCCCCAGAGAAGTTTTTGGCGCTGGTGCACTCCAATCATGAAAGTTGGTGAGGTTACAGATATTCAGATGTTTTTACTGAGAGACAACACTGAAACTGAGGCAGGCTGCTTCATAATAAGTCAGTGGTTCTCAACCTTCCTAATGCCGTGACCCTTTAATACAGTTCCTCATGTTGTGGTGACCCCCAACCAGGGTGGGTTCTAAATTTTTTTACTACCGGTTCTGTGGGCGTGGCTTGGAGGTCATGTGACTGGGTGGGTGTGGCTAGCTGGTCATGTGACCGGGTGGCCATGGCTATGTGTATAGGGACTACTCAGAGGGCTGAAAAAAGTCATTTCTGACACTTTTGACTGGTCCTCACACTTATGGCCATCCTCACATTTATGCCCGTGCAGCATTCTTAACAACCATGTCACTCATTTCACAACTGCTTCTCTTCACCATGGTGACAAGATAGGGCAAAAACGTAAAATGTGAGGACAGTCGTAAGTTCGAGGACTGGTCAAAAGTGCGAGGACCAGTCAGAAATAACTTTTTCAGCCCTCTGAGTAGTCCATATGCACAAAAGGATACAGCAATAGAGAGGGATGAAGGAAGAGAAGGGAAATTAGAGTAGGAGTGAGGGTAAGAGAGGGAGGAAGAGAGGAGGAGAAGGAGAAAGGAAGAGGAAGTAGGGAGGAGAAGAGGGTGAGGAAGAGAAAGTAAGAAGGAAAGAAAAGAGAGAGGTGGTAGGTTTGAGGAGAAAGATTGCTGTACAATAAAAAAGATGAAAGGGAAGAAAGGCAACCCCAAACAAATATAAAGATATTAAGATAAAGAATGAATTGTTAAACTTTAAAGAATAAAAGAGAACAAGTATGAATAAATAACAATAATTAGAAACAGACATACTGTAGGAAGTTAGCACCCACCCCTTTCCTGGAAGAGTGAAATACTTTAGGAAATATGAAAAAGGCAGAATATTATATTTCCCTGGATGAGAAATATGAGAAGCATATTTTACAGGCAAAGTAGCTCCCACCTTCCTGCCCCCACCCTTTGTCAATGGGCCATTAAGGCTTGGGCCAGTCTATTCTACATAACAAAGATCTACCTCCTTCAGGCAGAGCCATAATAGGAATTGCCAAAGATAGGATTAGCCCTCTACACAATAGCAGCAGAAACTCACCACATGTGACCATCAGCCAGCAAGGCCCCACCCCCTGGGAGCCTGACAACCAATCAGGATACTCTTTCGGGGCCCCAAGAAATGCAGAGCCAGAGAGAGCATAAAAACCCGAGGATTTACTGTATCTGCCTTTTTTTTTCTGTTCAGGAACTCAAGCCATGTGCTCCTGTCCACCATTAAACCATCTTTCCAAGCAGTCTCCATGTTTCCAGTGTCTGTTTCCCCACTTGGAGCAGAACCTAGAAGGATGTTTCTTCCAACAATACAAACATACAATGTATTTTCTTTGAACAGAGTATTTGGCCGGTTCATAAATTTAAACAGTGTTTAGTCATTTCAATTAAATTTACAATTTCTATATTTCCTTTTTGCCATATTTATTCCTCATCTATTTTTGTAAAAAAACAATATTACCCTTCATCCTCATCTCTAATCTTAATCAAATTCAATTTTTCCCTTCTATTCTATATTATACCCCTTTCCATTGTCATCTATTTTTATATCCATCCTCACATTGGTTAATTATGTAATATTACAGTTGTTTAATATGAATTCAACATTTTAATATAAATCAATTAGTTATATAACTATCTTTTTTGTATATTAATCAATATGAACATGAATATTCCAATTATTTACATGCAATCCAATTTCTTACAAATCAATTAATTATATTTACCAATAATAATAAACCAAATAATTTCCCCCATATATTCCTCCAAACCACAACTTAACCATTTCTGCTTTCAACACAATATACAACTAATAGTATCTCAATTATTACAATTCCCTAGTTAAATAGAACTTTTTTTTCTTTTGTGTTTTAAAATCTCCTCTTTTTCCCTAAATTTCCTGTTGTCTGCACCTACCTTTTTTAGTGAGGAAAAAGAAAAGAAATCTGCCTGCCTAATTTTCCAAATCAGCACTCTTTGCAAGCAAGGAGCAGATCCGTGAGCAAAACAGCTGAGAGCAAATCTAAGCAAGGGCTAATTAGCCTATGCTGAAGCTCCCGGGGCCAATAAAATTACAAAAAAAAACACCGAACCCTTTGTTAAATTGCTGGCTCCCCCGCCCCTCGCCCACCACTATTGATTGGCAATAAATAGTGGTGCGGAGGGGCGGGGCAAGCCAGCAATTTAACAAAGGGTTCGGCTGCAGCACTGGTTCTAGGGCGGCCCTTTGAAGCCCCGCGGCAAGGATTTAAACAGTTTTTTTTCCTCTAGCCATCGGAGGCAGCAATAGATGGGGAGTGGGCGGGGTAAGCGAAGGCCGGCGATCCAACAGAGGAGTGAGGGTGAGTGAAGGCGTGGGGGGGGGGGGGAGAGAGGGCTTTGGCGACCCCTGTGAAATGGCCGTTCGACCCCCAAAGGGGTCGCGACCCCCAGGTTGAGAACCGCTGTAATAAGTGATCAGAGTGCTGAATGTTTCTACCCTAGAGGTGTGGCCAAGAGATGTCTGTATACCTTCGTTTGTTCTGTAAAATCTTGGTTTGAGATGTGGTTACCGCCATGTTCCTGGGAAGGAAAAGTAGAATTGGGAGTTCGTCTTAAAAAGTAGATGTGTCTGTCTTTTTGATGGCTTGGCTTCTACAACTAAGAGGTTGAAAGTTTGTGGGTGTGGCATTTGTGGCTGTATGAAAGCAGATTATGCAGTCTGAGGTCTAGCATTATCCATTATGGTTTGTCAGGAACTCCAAGGCTTCTCCCAGCTTTGCCAGGCTCTGATCTTGAACCTAGGATTCAATTACGTAGCGGTGGGCCAGGCCCCAAAGGTGCCCCTAACACCTGACAATGCCATGAAAGTGGAGATACCAGCTTCTCAAAATGCAAGTTTATGTGGTGCTGAGAGTGTCGCATATAGATATAGAAGGAATAGGGTTTTCATAATTAAAGCCTCCTTTTATGGCATTACATAAAGTGTAGAGTGATATGCATTGGATTCTGGTTTTTTATATATGACTTTTTATTGGTTTTTCAAAATATAGAATATAAAGAAAAATAAAGTAGTGGAAAAATAAGAAGAGGGGGAGAGAAAAGAAAAGAAATATAGTATAAAGGAAGAAAAGGAAAGAAAAAGGCACCAACTTCCAACTCTCTTTAGCACAGTAGAAGATAACAACATTACCACAACTTTTTGCTTTTACACAACAATATGTAGAGCCATTTCTATAACAATAAGCCTATCTAGTTAACAAAAACAAAATCAAAGTTTCATTTCTTTTTTCATTGCAAGCACAAAATCTAGAAATAATTTCAGAATAAAAACAAGGTTACACATATTCTCTTCTTTGGATAAAAGAATCAATTTGACGATCTCTGCTTCTCTTTGCTGTGGGGAGTAATAGATGCTTCTGTTAACTCATTAATCTTTATCATAATTTATATTAAGAAACTGCTCTATATTATTTTATTTTTTTAACCCTAAAGGGAGAAAACACTTTTTTTTAGTTTTGATATTTTATTACCTTTAAAAAGTACTCAAGTATTATATATAAAAGAGAAAAAAGAAAACCCTTTATTTTAAACCCAAAACACAATACTACTTTAGAGCTTTCATTCAATTACATATATCATACTAATAATAGTTCAATTTACTCCAATTAGCACATTGAATCCGAATCTGTCCCTCGAGTTTATCCTTATGGAATGGATCTTTTTCTTTTATTTTCAAATTTAGTCAATAGTATTTTACAAACTTTGGGAATTATTCAGCATTACATAAAAAGACAGAGGACATACATTTACAAACTCATTTTATACATACAAAACTAACTGAAAGCTTTCTTTCAATATATACGGTATATCAAATTTCTGAAAGTCCATCCTAACTAAGTCATTAAATTTAAGTCACTCCCTTCAGCTTATCTTCACAAAATGAAGTTTTTTTTTCCCCTCAGGGGAATCTTATCAAGTCTCTTTTCTTCAAGAGGTTTTCAGCCTTATTTATATGCATGAAAAAATATTCCCAAAGTTGTTCTGTTAGACGTTGTAAATTAACCTGGAGCAAATCATCGTAGATTAAAGTTTCCTACTTTATATTTATATAATAAATTTTGTTTATCTTACAAAGGCACACTTAGGTTATTTGCATTGTCCAGCATTTGTAGAGTTAACAGATAGGGTTGATAATTTTCTACACCTAATTGTATCTCTTGTTCTTTTTTAATATCCTCTATATAATTAATATCTTCAAACTGATTTATGAAATGAACAGTTTTCTGTATGGATTTTTCAAAGATTTCCTTGATGACAGACTCCAGCTCAGAGTTAAACATCTTTGTAGCTCCCTCTGGTGGCCAAACAAATTGTTTGTTTGTTTGTTTATTCCTTTTTCTAGCCAATCAGAATTCATGAAAATTGGCAAATTTCAACCACCCACAACAAAACATTGCAGGCCTACACATTACTTTAAAAGTAATAGATTAAAACCACAAATTTTATCCTTATATTTCAAGAGAAATAATACTCCATGCTTCCTTCTTTTGGCTGCCTCTGACAACCCTCTTTCTTGTCATGTAACAATAAAGAGGACTCAAAAATGGTGTTCAGAGCTTCAAAAAGGAGTTGTAGGCTATAACTAAAGATAGCCTCTTTTAACTAATAGAGAGAATAGTCTCATGAAGTGATTAAGAAATGAAGGGCACAGCTTATTGTCTGTTAACAGTGATGTGATCTCAAGCTCTCCCCAAAGCTTCAACTCACCAGCTATTCTGAAGCACAGTTTCTAAAACTCTTGCAGACTGTTGCTGTTATCAGAGGATCTTGAGAAATGATTCTGAGATTCTCCTTAACCCAAGAGAGTCAAATAAACAAAAGGAAGTCTGTTCCTTCTGTTGTTGAGTTGGAAAAATGACAGTCCAGAGAGAGGAGATTCTCTGGACGTGTCAGTGCTGGCCAAGTCTTCACCAGAAGTCCATTGGATTTTTTAAAAAGGAAAATTAAAGGCAAAGATGCCCTCAAGGCAAGTTTGGCTTCTGGTGACTGCACCCACGCAGTATTACAGAAGAGGCTTGCCTTTATCTCCTTATGGATTGTTCTTCCAAGTTCCCAGTCAACGGTATTCAAATTCATATGTGGGTCCCCAGACAAGTATGAACAGGACTGATTGGTTGTTTAGATTCTAAGATCTGTCCAGACCATTAGGGACTCTGGGAAAGGAAATCAACATTAGATTTCCTTTCAACAATAGAAAGGGAAAAGGATGCAAAACCACTTCTGTAGTCCTGTAGAACTATATGGATGCTGTGATTTGATTTGAGAGTCTCTTTGCCCTTTTAAAATGGATAGATGCTAGCAGTGCAGGGTTCCCATTGGAAAAAGAGGGTTCTCTCCACTTTGGGGTGCTGTGGTGAGGTGCTTTGCTGCACTATTTGGAGAAAATGAAAGTTGAGTCTGTGCCTGTTGTGTGTTTTCAGGAAGGCTCCTGTGCCCACCAGAGAAGGAATTCCCACTTGTAAAACAATAGAGACCTCCAAGCCAGAAGTGCCCCAAGGTGACCATTCGGTTCAGCTCTTGGATGGCTCCCTCCAGTCCAGTGCTGTGGAGTTGCACACTCCACAAGTCAACGCTAATGAAGAAGCTGCAGCAGTGATCGATTCCATCATTAATGAAAACCAAACAACGGCCTCGAGTGACTCTTTCCTTGACAGGTGTGTGTCTATTTTCAGAGAGGCAACACCTGGCAGGATTATCCCCTGCCACAGAACCATGGCATTGGAGGAGATTAGTCTCTTCTTTGCCATCCATGACAAGTACCTGTCTAGCATCAGACAGCTCCCCGCCCCCAACTTTCCAAGAAAGTTGGTTCTATTGTTTATTAATGAAACCCTTGTTTTTTCCCTTTGTTTCTTGGGCTGCTGTCTCCCTTGTTCTTCAGCGTCCCTTTGGAAGGGAACAGACTTCTGAATATTTCTGTTGAGCATAAGATGTAAATTCCTTGCTAGATTCTTCCTCCTTATTTCTCAGTGTAAACTGCTGTGAAAGAAACTCTCGCTTCCCATCCTCTATCCTGTAGAGTAGAGAGAATAGAATAGAATAGAATAGAAGAATAGAATAGAATAGAATGGAATGGAATGGAATGGAATGGAATGGAATGGAATGGAATAGCGAATAGCGAATAGCGAATAGAATAACTTGGTCACTTTAAATGTACACTAATTGGCATATGTTAAAATGAAATTTTGTTGCATACAGCTCTCAAAGGGTCACCACCTCCAATATACATTACATAAACATGACTAAATAAATAAATAAACAAAAATTATGCATAAAACCACATATATTATATGACACAGAGAAACAACACAGTCTAGTTTGGATGTATACATGTACATGGCGAGAAAAACTAATCTTGCAGGTTTTACCAGATGGATGGCATAGAGAACAAAGCTGTTACAAAATCTGGTAGTCCTGCTAGAAATTCTTTGAAACCACCTCCCAGGAAGGAGCAACAGAAACAGACAGTGAGGTGAGCGTGTGGGTTCCCTAACAATGCTTCGAGTGCAGAGTGCTTATAAGCAGTATCCTGAATAACAGGAAGCGAGCTTCCTATAATCTTCGCCTCTGTCCTTACTACTCTCTTTATGGACCTTCTATCTGAGGCAGTGATGCAGCTTGTTAAAATGCTCTCAATCATACTTCTGTAAAAAGTGGCCTGGACAGAAGGAGAAAGATGTGCTCTCCTCATCCAATGCAAGAAATGCAGGCGCTGGTTTCGTGCTTCACTAATGATGACGTGTGGAGAGACCAGTTGGGATAGTTAACTATCTGCAGCCCCAGATACTTAATACTGTTGACCACTTTTACAGCTGCATCCTTGACACTGAGTCGAGTATGACTATGTGGCTCTTTCTAAAATCTACAATAATCTCCTTTGTTTTATTAACATTTAGAACCAAGTTACTTTTATTGCACCAGTCCAGCAGAGCCTTTACCTCTTCCCTATAAGCATCTTCATTTTTGTCCCACTTCTTCTGTGTCATCTGCACACTTCACAATATGATTCGTAGCAGATTTGGCACAAGACCCAGCCCTGTAGGAACCCGTACTCAAGGAGATGGGAGTTGGAAACTTTTCTTCCAACTCACATAAACTGGGGCCTATCACTAAGGAAAGCAAGTATCCAGTTACATAAAGGAGTATTGAAACCTAATAGGCCCGGTTTGTTCACCAAATGCTGAGGAATGATTGTGTTGAACACCGAACTAAAATCAACCAACGGCATTCACACACGAGTATTCTTCTCCTCCAGCTGCGCCAAGCTAAGATGAAGCACACAAGAAAGTGCATCATCTATAGATTCTTCCGATAGGCAAACTGTAATCTAGTCAACTAAAGGCTTCCTACTACTGCAGATGGAGCTGGCCCTTCTGAGTTTCTTCTTGGAATGTAGTGAAAAGGCATGTGCTTCCTTCTGCCTGTTTTTTTTTTTTTTTTAGTTTTATTAAATATAAAAAAATCCATTTCTAAATAAACTGTTGTCTGCATACAAATAATTTTGAGTAATAATAATCATAATGTTTACAATAATATTCATCACATTAATATTGATCTCATAGTAGTAGTATTTGCTGATCCATTTTAATAAACCTTCCTTATAAAATTAATCCTTCTCTTATATTTCCATATTTCTAACTTCTGTTTCTGTTGATTAGCCATTGATAAAATGAGTCCCAGGTTAAAAAGTATTCAGTTTCTTCCTTTTCCTTAATTTTAAGTGTTAATCTATCCATTTCTGCACATTCTAGTATTTTTTTAAATTACATTTTCCTCTGTAAGGGATTTCTTCACTTTTCCATTGTTGTGCAAATACAATTCTAGCTGCAGTTAGCAAATTTAAAATTAAGTATTTATTCCCTTTTATTATATTTTCCGGTAAAATACCCAACAAAATATTTCTGGTTTTAGATCTATGTGTTGCGTCCTCATTTTTTCCAACCATGTACCCTGTTTCCCCCAAAATAAAACATCCCATGGAAATGTTTTATTTTGGGCTTAGGACAGCCCCCGACCTCCTCTCCTTCCTCCGCGAACTGAAGATGTGGCTCTTTTATCAAATGAGCTGATCCATTGGGGGATTTTTACATTGAAATAATTTTAATAAATTTTAATTGGATTTTAATTTTTATGTAATTTTCGAATTGTTGAATGTTGTTTTTTTTTTGTAAGCCGCCCTGAGTCCTTCGGGAGAAGGGCAGCATAATAATAAATAAATAAATAAATAAATAAATAAATAAATAAGCAAGCAAGCAAGCAAGCAAGCAAGCAAGCAACCAAGCTTATTTCAGGGTTCAAAAAAATGTAAGACAGGGTCTTATTTTCGGGGAAACATGGTATGTATTTTTGTCCAATATTTTTTGCCTTTGGGCATGCCCACCATATGAACCTGGTATCTGATTACATTTCCAACATCTAGTGGACATGTCCTTAAACATCTTTGCCAATGTTGTGGGTGAAAAATGCCATCGCTAAAACATTTTATAAAGATTTTCTTTATATGCAGTTGACATCGTTAATTTATAATTCCTGTCCTACAGTTTCTGCCATTTATCTAACTCTATTGTGTAACCAAAATTTTTGGCCCATACAATCGTTGTCTCCTTTACTTGCTCTCTTTCCATTTTAATATTCAATAGATAACTATATATTTTTTTAATTAGTTTTTCATCCGTCCCTGTTAATATCTGGTCTAGTTCTGTTGGTTCTTTATAAAAACCATACATTTTAGCATCTTTTTCACATTGAGATTGTATCTGCACTTGTGGCCACCATGTTATATCAATCCCTTGACTGTTCAATTCTTGCTTAGTTTTGAGCTCTTCCTCTTCAATCAAAATATCTTTATATCTTATAATTTTTTCCATGTTAATAACATTTGGATGTATCAGTGCCTCCATTGTAGAAAGCCAGACTGGTATTTTCAAGTAGTGGTGTTCTTTAGTTTTTGCCCATACTAACAATAGTGCATTTCTAATATCATGTCTTTGAAAATAGCTATGCATTTTGTTTTTCCCATACCATAAAAAGGCATGCCACCCCAGTTGGAGATCATGTCCCTCCAAAGTTAATAATCTTTTATGCCTCAAACTAATCCATTCTTTCACCCATATAAGTACCAAAGCCTGATAGTATAACTCCCAGTTCTATTTATATTTCCCTGTTTCCCTTTGCAGAGAAGAGATCCAAGACTTCTTGAATTGTATTGATGCGAGTCTTGAGGAGCTTCAGGCAATGCTGTCTGGGGAAAAACCCAACCATGCTTCGGAAACACTTATTGATGTGAGTCCACTTTCCTGTGTGGATTTCTTAGCTGGGCTGCTGCCTGCCTCTCACATTACCTAGAGAAGAAAAACTGGGTTGTGGCTGTTTTTCCATTCTCTGCCTTCTCTGTCTTTCCCTCCCCTTCAGGATCAGGGGAAATTCTCCAAGCACCCCTGACAGCAAATTGGTGTCCTGGCAAGACACCAATTTACTGTCAAGGGTGCTTGGAGAATTTCTGTGACAGCTGGGACTGACCTAGGGAGCCAGCCTTCAGCACCACCGCTGTGTGCCCTTCTGCCTCCTTGCTGCCTTCTTCCAAGAGAATATGGCCAGTTCTGCACCTGCTGAGTCATGGGGGCAAACCACGTGGCTTCCATGCCCCCTGACTCCATGCCACACCAGAGCTCAGACCTTGCACTTCTCTCATTAGAAACCATAACTTACCACAACTCCTTTGAATCAGGACTGGATTGGTTACCACATTCCCGTGTGTGTCTAAAGCAGTGGAAAACACCATTTTGGCCATCCTTAACAGAACTGAACCATGGAGGGTGAGGTGGGGAAGGAAGTGATGCTGTTCCCTTCCCCTCTCCTTGGAGACCTCCTGGCTGAGGCCTCACAAGAATAAGGGCAGTCAACCCCCCTCCCTCCCATAATTAAGATGCCTCCCTTTAGGATGAGTCAAGTTCTGGGAAGACGAAGGAAGCGCCCTTAAGAAAGAGGAGACTGGATTTGCTCTCCAGAGGGCCCAAGAGTAGGAGAAGAATCAGTGAGTGGAAGCTTTATAGAGAAGGTCTAATCTTCAAAGCATGAGATTCGTCCTAATCATGACACCAGATGAGCAATGTGGAATTGTGAGGGCTCCTCCAGTGGAAGCTTTCAAGCAGAGGCCGCACAGCTGTTTATTTGGGCTGGTCCTATGATTCCGGGGTGGGGGGGTGGCAGTTTGTACCAGAAGACGTCCAGGTTTCCTTCCAGCTCTTTGATTTTATGATTCTTTTTATTTATTTATTTATTATATTTATATACCACCTGTTTCACTTATAAGGCGCCTCTGCTTCTAGGATTGAGGGGCATCATCTTTTAGTCTCAGTACACTTTGGCTAACTTGAAGGAAGCTTATTTAAGTTTTTTCTATGTTTAAGAATTTGACTTGTTTCAAGGGAGGCCCGTGTCATATTTTTGTTGTTTAAATTGTTTCTAATCAATAAAACAAATCAGATTGCCTTCATTTCTACCTCTAGACTTTCAGTCCAGAGCTTCCTGTGTTGGATTCAAGCGTACCAGAAGCTCCTCTCAGATTGGAAAAGGTAGGTAGTGGGTCTTCCTTGGCTCCTGGGAGGGAGGGGAGCAGCGAATTGTGAAAATGGGGTGGGAGAGACTTGGAATTGAAGGATCCAGAGTGTGTTTCTTTCTGATCAGCAAAGTTGCTTAGAAAATGCTGGACCCTGAACAGTTGAATTTCAGGAATACCTTTGCCAGGTGAATGGAGTAGTAGAAAAAGAGAGCAAGAGCAATAAATGAAGAAGGTTAACAGATACAGATCTCCCCCCCCCCACACTACCTTTTTTAGTGTAGTTAGACCTCTTTTCATAGGAACTTTCAGCAGATCACAATTGAACCATTTCAAACTTGTTTACATATTTGGTATAAACCTGATTTGCGGACAATTTTAGTCAGCTGAAGAACCTGCCCAGTGGATAAAGAATAAAGGTGGTTGCTGAAGATCTTGGAGATGTTTTCCTCTTTCTTCTCCTTACTTGTTCTCTTTTTTTAAGGAGAAAAAAAACCCAGTCAGTCATAAAATAAAGCTATAGGGCAAATCCACAGCTTGATGGTCCACTGTTAAATGGGGCTCCCAGGTCTGACCTCTGCATTGGGGGAGGGGTGCCTGTGAGAATGTTCTCTTGACTCGGCTGCCATCCCTGTCTTGGAGGGCATAAAAGTTCCAGCTGCCCACAGTCACTTTCTTCAGACCGCGGAACTGTAGGAAAGCTGGTGAATGAGCTGCTCCAGGAGCCCTTCCTTTCAGGCCACCGGGTTCAATGAAAAGCAGCTTTAGTGTTGTAAGTCACCCAGAGTTGCCTCGCAGAGAGATGGGCGGGAAATAAATTTAATAAGTAAATCAATTTCCCAGATGGTATTTGCTATCAATATTGCTGCCTGAGCTTCAGAAAAGATTTTTTTTAGCTTTTCCAGCATGGTGTTATTCAAATAGGACTAAGGAGAAATTTCCTGACAGTTAGAACAATTAACCAGTGGAACAACTTGCCTCCAGAAGTTGCAAATGCTCCAACACTGGAAGTTTTTAAGAAGAGGTTGGCTAACAATTTGTCTGAAGTGGTGTAAGGTTTCCTGCCTAAGCATGGGGTTGGACTAGAAGACTTCCAAGGTCCCTTCCAACTCTGTTATTCTATTCTAGACAAACTACTGCTTCCGTCATTCCACGGAGGCTGAGGAATGCTAGTTCTGTCCTTCCTTTCAAGAAGTCAGAGTAAGAAACATTCATACCGTTTTTTCCCCTATCAGTTCCAGCCCACGACATGGATTCACCGGTGTGCCCCTGCTCTCTTTCCAACCTTCCTTCAGAAGCCATAGAGCCAATTTATAGGTAGCTCAGGTTCCTCAGCCTCCCCTCAGATTAGAATTGATGCCTATTGTGAGTGGATGCTCCTGAGGGGATTGCAGAGCCAGCTTGAGGCTTGTGGCTGATGTGGTGCTGCCAATTCCTCCCCTTGCTCAGAAGGTCCTGTTCAGTTTATGTGAGGCCATTGAGGGGTTAGGAGCGATTTTGCCATTAGAGGGAGTTTTGCACCAAAGAAGCCCTTTGGAAAGCAGCCTGTGTTTTGTTGGGATTTGCCTGGCTTGATTGAGCTTTAATCTCTGATGTTTCTTTTCTCTGTTTATTAGGGGCATTTTCCAAGGCCTGGCTTGCTAGTTTTTTTTCTGATAACATTTGGGTAGTTAAAGGCTTGGACTCAGGCAGATGGGCCTGGAAACCTTTTTCTTAGGCCATTCAGTTCTAATTCTGCGTTCTGCAAGACTTGCTGTACTCTATGATCAGAACAGCCTCCCTAATAAAAAGGTTCAGGTTAAACAGTTTTAAATTGTATTGTGATAAAAAGACCTCTGCTAAATCTAAATTCTTTTGTCAACTGAGTACTTAGAAGAAAATCCACTCATTTTTCTTTTCAAATGAGCTCCTTTTTCAGGATGGTTTGGATTCTGCTAATTGGAGTAAACCTCTGGTAGCTTCTACCAATGACCTGGACTTTGTAAGTGGCGCTCAGAAGAACTGTGTTGGACCTATGCAGCACACAGGTCTCCTAGGAAGAAATGGGAGTGGGATGCGGGGCATTTTGCTTCCAAAGGAGTGTAGAAGGCTAAGGCCTGGACTCCCTCTGTTTCCAGAACTTGTGCTCTGCAGACAGACTGTCCTGGCTTTCTGCAGAGACGATATGGCTAGCCAAGATGGTATGTTTCAATAGAGAGTCCCAAAATGAAATGTAAGATGTCAGGTGCTTGCAGTGTTGATCTTTCGTGTGATGCACATAAAAGTATAGTTTACTAGAATTATTTTTATGCTTATATCCTTATTTTTTTAAAAAAAATTGCAGCACTCAGTTGCAGCAGAAATATCAAAACAAATATCTCTAAATATTTCTATTGACCACTTGTAGAATAGATAAAAAGCAAACACCGAGCTGTACTGCCAGCCAGGGCACATGTGAACCAAGGAGGCTTTAAGCGGAGCGTTACCAATAGAAGCTGGGGAAGCAAAGCCCTGGCTGGGCTATTATAGCCAGAGTGATGAGCTGATTAAAGGGAAGACAGGAGACATAATTAAACTGATGAGGATACAGTTGACTCTCTTGTCCTTGTGTTTTAAAAAAGGTACTGTTGCATTTAAAACAAATATTCTAAAAATATTTTTCTGTGCATTTGTTTCTTTTTTTAGACAGAAGACTTATCAACAAATTTAGACACAGATGGGATAATGGATGAGGAAACCTCAGGGAAGAATGGTGAGCAGGGAAGAAATTGGGAATTGTTTTACCAAATCAGTCTGGAGAAGCTAAACAGGGGTGGATCCATTTGGAGGGAACATCCCTTTCAGGTTCTGTGTGGCTTATAACATCTGTTCCATAGGAGTTGGTGTCCTCCATAATCTTGAGCCCACGTGGCTCAAAGGGGCTAGGAATTTGGAATGTCAGACTCCAGTCCATTTGAGAGCGTCCACTTCAGAGGAGCTGCCCCACAAGTGCCCGAATCTGCCCCTGACTCACTGGCTTTCATGCACTGCTAGAGGGGACAGCCCTGAGCACCTTCGCTTTTCCCATTTAAAACTTTATTCTTAGCATTTTCTTCTAGTTTGAAATTTTATTTGGGTTGTAAGCGATTGAATCTTTTTGTTCTTACACGTTTGAAGAGCAGAGAGAGGAAGAGAGGAATCGGACGTGCAATGAAAGATTGTGACTTTCTGAAGTGCAATCTTGTTTTTAAAGGCAACTCTGATGCCAGAGGGCTGAGTGGACAGTGCAGGAATCCCTCATCAGCTCTATTTGTGTTTTTGACCTCACAGTCCGGCTTTTACTTTCCCAGCCCTTGAAATCCTTTACGGATTTGAATACGAGGGCTCTTCTGTGGGGCTGGAAATTGAGGGGACTGGCTCCAGAGGAGGAATGTTCAGAGGAAATACTTTTCAAAGACAAGATGGTAGCCCCAGCAGTGAGATTGAAATTGCCAGTTTGTTTTTGTGGGGGCAGAGTTTTTGATTTCCTTACCATGCCCTGTGGGCACCCCTCCCCAATCTTGATGGTGGTGACAGCATCCCCTTCGCCAACTTCCTATTTCTAGACTTTGACTTTTTGCTTGAAAGAGAGTCAGTGCTGAGTTGGCTGTTAATGTTTTTTTTTTTATTGCACTGCTGGTAAATTGACTTTTGTTGTAAAATAGCAGTACATTGAAGGAAGGTAATGATACACTTGGAAGTAACTCTAGTTTATCCAGGCAAGAAGTCAGATATGGAAGGTTTTGTTTGTTTATGTTTATTTGATTTATATACCGCCCTACTCCCGAAGGACTCAGGGCGGTGAACAGCCACAGGATAAAAACACATAAATACAAAATTTAAAACTGAATAAAACCGAATTAAACAATTTGGCTGAAGATAGATTTAAAACACCCCAATAAATTAAGAACGAATTAAAATTTGCGCTTTAAAAAGGGAAAAAAGGGAAAAATTAGGCCAGGCCAACCTGATGGAATAAAAAGGTCTTTGATAGCACGGCGGAAGATGCGTAGATCCGGGATCCTCTGTATCTCCGGGGGCAGCTCGTTCCAGATGGCGGATGCCCCCCCAGGGAAAGCTCTCCCCCTGGGGGCTGCCAGTCGACACTGTTTGACCGACGGCACCCTAAGAAGCCCCTCTATGGGAGCATACTGGTCGGTGAGAGGCTACTGGTGGCAGAAGGCGGTCTCGTAGATACCCCCGGTCCTAGGCCATGGAGCGCTTTAAAGGTGGTAACCAAAACCTTGCACCCGGAAGACCACCGGGAGCCAGTGCAGCTCACGCGGAGGGGGGGGTCACATGGGAGTGCCACATCACTCCCATAACCACCCGTGCAGCCGCATTCTGGACCAGCTGCAGCCTCTGGGTGCTCCTCAAGGGGAGCCCCATGTAGAGAGCATTGCAGTAGTCCAGGCGGGAAGTGACGAGGGCATGAGTGACTGTGTGTAGGGAGTCCCGATCCAGAAAGGGACGCAACTGGCGAATCAGGCGAACCTGATGAAAAAACCTCCCGGTCATGGCTGTCACATGCTCTTCTAAAGACAGCCATGAGTCCAGGAGGACACCCAAGTTGCGAACCCTCTCCATGGGGGCCAGCGATTCGCCCCCAATAGTCAGTGATGGCACCAACTGACTATATCGGGACGTCGGAAACCACAGCCACTCGGTCTTGGATGGGTTGAGCCTGAGTCTGTTCCTCCCCATCCAGATCTACACGGCCTCCAGGCACCGGGACATCACTTCAAGGGCATCGTTGGGGTGGTCTTGGGTGGAGATGCACAGCTGAGTATCATCAGCGTACTGATGGTACTTCACCCCGAAACCACGGGTGATCTCACTCAGCGGCTTCACATAAATGTTGAACAGAAGGGGCGAGAGGACCGACCCTTGTGGCACCCCACATTTGAGGTGCCTCAGGGTCAACATCTGCCCCCCTGCCAACACAGACTGCAACCAGTCGGAGAGAAAGGAGGAGAACCACTGCAACACAGTGCCCCCACCCATAACTCTTCCAACCAATGCAGCATGATACCATGGTCGATGGTATCAAAAGCCGCTGAGTGATCTAATAGGACCAGGACAGAGGAGCAACCTCTGTCCCGAGCCCTCCAGAGAACATCAACCAATGCGACCGATGCCGTTTCCGTGCTGTACCCAGGCCTGAAGCCCGACTGGAACGGATCCAGATACGCCGTTTCATCCAGGTGCTGGGGGAGCTTTTGCGCAACCACAGTCTCAACAAACTTCGCCACAAAGTGAAGGTTGGAGACCGGACGATAATTAGACAACACTGCCAGGTCCAGGGAAGACTTCTTGAGGAGAGGCCTCACCACTGCCTCTTTCAAGGCGGCGGGGAAGTCACACTCACCAAATGAAACATTTATAATCCCCTGGAGCCAGCCTCACGTCACCTCCTGAGAAGCCAGCACTAACCAGGAGGGACATGGGTCCAACAAACGTCGCGTTCAGTCTACCCAGAATCCTGTCTACGTCGTCAGGAGTCACAGGATCAAACTCATCCCAGATAACATTCTCAAGACCTGCCTAAGTCATCCCCCCGACACTACCCAGTCGGACTCCATTAAAAATGGAGTCCTAAAGTCTATTTATTGATGTTCCTGTACCCAGCTGGCGGCTTCTGTTGATTCTTCTCTAAGAGCGACAGGCAGGGCCTGAATGGCCTCGTGTTTCATCCTTGCTGCAGCCTGTGGTGTGACTCAGATGGCAGTGCTTCTGCTTGAAGGTTCCCTCCTCTAGGATGCTTGTTCCTCCCAGGACTCTCCACATGGCAGCACAAGCACTTAGCTTAGCTATTAACTATTTTTTTTTTTATTGAAAAAGTTTTCAAATACAAGTTTTTCCCCCTTTCCCCCCCCTCTTCCCTAACCCCCCCTCACCACCCATCCCCCCCTGTGACTTCTTCACAACAATAGGCTATTTCATAACTAATTACATACATAATATCTTTCCTTTCCCTTACTCCCTCCTCAGAATACTGACCCTTAGCATATTATTCTTATAACTCCCATTTTTACGATAATCTGCCCTTTTTCTCCTCCCCTAAACTTATAGTGTATTATTACAATTTAACATTTAATCTTTTATATATATTAATATAACATTTTAAAGCAGCCTTCTCCCTACATCCAAATTTAACATTTATTCAGTTCTATCCAATTCCTCTACTCCCCTAAATATATGACTTAAGGATCCTTTTTCTTAGACTAATCAATCAGTAAACTAACCTATTTCAACCCTTCAATTCCTACAAAATCATGCAATACAATTCTAAATATAACCCACTGCCCACTTTACTAAAATATACACATATCTATATATGCATTCCATTTTATAAAAAAAAAAGACAATAACTTTAAATTTATAATCCATATAATATCTTCTTTGATGTCTTTCCACTGGATCATTAAACCCATCACCCATAATAGGGTAAAATAACATGCTGGTGCAACAGTTTGTTCAAAATCTTCAATCATCTTCTGCCCCCATCAGTAGTAGATATCCTCGTATATATATAAAAGTAAAAACAACCACCCGAGTGACATTATAATTATATCCATATAATTATAGTTGTAGTATTCATCAGGATTGTTGATTCCCATCATCCTAATGGGTAACAACCAGATCTTCTGCATGCCCCAGCGTGACTCTCTTGCCTTGTAACTCAAAATAATCATAATATATTCACCAGTAAAAGAAATCCAGAGTAGATAATTCAAATCCAACAAGGTAAGGCTCTTTTCACATCCCAAAATCACGGCATTACAGAGATCTGCCACAATCCTCAGGATAGTATTAAACAATTGTTCGCCTCCACTATCTTTTCAGATGTTCATTCATTTTTTAAAGTCCCTGGCTTCACTGTTGCTTGGTTTAGAAATTGCTGTTTCTATGAGATCTATTTCTTTTCTTTTTCTTTTGCGGGTTGAATTTCCATCCTCGTTTCGTGCCTACCAATTGTGTATCGGCTGATCGATTTTCATTCTGCTTTGTGAGTTGATCTTGTTGGGTTAGTTTTATCATCTCATCTTTCTTCTCCATCACTTGTATATCAACTGGTTGATTTGCGCACTTGTCTGTGACTTGATGGTTCATCACATTGGAGTCGGATGACACTGCTCTCTTATTTATAGACAGTCCAGCTGGGGTATCCAGAGAGTCCAAAGACAACTTATCCACCACAGCCTCTGTAATTTGATATTTTCTTTTTGTTTCCAACTCCTTTTGCTTATCCTGTATTATGCCTAAAGATGTTAAATTCATTTTTTAAATTTTTTGATAAAATTCTTCCGCTTTTTCAACAGTGTTCAGTTGATATCTTACTCCTTGGTGTCTCAATATTAAACCAACTGGGGCATCCCACCTAAATAGGATATTTCTTTTTTTTAACTCAGTCACTAGAAAGCCAAATTTCTTCCTCTCCATTAACATCTTAGTCGGGAGCTCCTTAAAAATCCAAATCTTTCTTCCATGAAATTGCAAAGTAGAATTAAAAGAGTTCTGCACAATATTATTCCTAATTTCTTTATCTGTAAAATAGATCACCACATCTCTAGGCAATTGCCTTTGCTTTGCCAACCAGGAGTTTATTCTGTAAATTCTATCAATCCTGCAATACACTTCATCAGGTTGAACCTTTAAAATCCCAGCCAGAATTTCAGAAGATATTTTTCTTAAGTCATTTCTATTATTTTCCTGCAAACCTCTCAGTCTAATTGCATATTCTGTAAAATTATATTGAATCATTAAAACTTCTCTTTCAATCCTCTGTTGCACATTTTCTTCATTACCAGTCTTTTGGTCAACCTCCAATTTAGGTTTGTCTTCTGAGCTATTATCCTGAATGTTTACCAAATCCTTTTTATTTTTTTGAATCTTGTCATCCAAATTCTCCTCAGTTTCCTTCATTTTAGACTCTAATAATTTAGTCTTTGCATCCACCCGAATCAGAAAGTCTGATAAACCATTAGCTGTTTTTAAAATCTTTCGATTCAAAAAGTCAAACTTTGATTTCACCAGTTCACCAATTTCTTTAATTTCCTGCTTAAATTTTTCGAGTTGCTGGTTCACAATCTCATCCCTTCTTACAATCTCTTCAAGAAGAAATTCTATTATATTAAAATCAGGTTTCTGACACTGGAGAGTTAAAACTTGTTGGTGTAATTTATTAATGGGGGAAATTCCCCCCCCCCCCCCCCCCGTTTGTCTAGCTGTGTGAGTCCCGGTGCCATTTCCCACACAGACAAGATTTAGTGGAAAAGAGAGAGAAAAAAAAGCTTGTTTCCAACCAAGATCAATATCAGATCCCCAAGAAAAAAAAAAGGAAAAAAAAGCAAGAGTGAGAGTGAGGTTTTGCCTCAATTACGGCCAGGAGTATTCATTCCGCTACTTTGTAATAGAAAATGGAAGGACTTTCCCTTTCAGCCTCTCTTCAAGCCGCAGCAGTCGCAGCAGCAATCGCCATTTTAAAAATCCTTTTTCCTTTCACTTCTTAAACAACTTCAATAACTTTTCCAATAAAAAGAATACTTGCGCTTCAGGATCAGAGGTCCAACTGACGTCTTCTTGAGTTAATTTAACAAATTTACAGGCTTGCTTTTGCCCCTTAGCTCTGCTAGCAGAGATCTCCCAGAGCCCGGAGCATCGGCTGGGGATACGGGGAGTCTCTTCCGCTCCGTCCCAAAAGTAAAAAAAAAACTTTTGGGATTAGGCAGAGGACTCAACCCACCCCAGCCTGCTCTATCTCCGTTTCCTAATGGAAACGGAGTTTTTTCGAGCCGCCATTCCGCTATAAAGGCGGCTCTTTACAGGCAGTGGGTGCGACGATCCCAAAGGAGCGTCCAGCGGGGACAAACAGCAAACCGAAAGTCTGCTTAGCTATTAACTATTGATTAACTAGCTATTCCTCCTCTCCCCACCCAGACATGCAGCTGATTCAGTATCGGGGGAACCCTTTGCTTTCACTGTTGGAAGAACTGCCTTCCAGTGAGGAAGACGGCCGCCTGGGGAACACCGGAGGGGATCCGCTGGGTTCCATGGACAGCAACAAAGCAGTGCAGCAAGTCGCCAGCCCAGGAAGCCAAACAGCTGGAGCCGCTCCACTAGAGCCCCTGGATCAGCCCCTTCTCTCAGAAGACATGAACGGCGAATATAAACTCTTTCCTCTTCTGCTTCTCAGCCCAGTTGCAAATTTCATAGAGGAGGCTTCAGAAATAGAAACAAGTTGAACTGCTGATCACATCTTTTCTGTGGAAAAAGATTCAAGAACCATGGCAGGTCGCAGTTCTGCTTTTCTTACTTTCCATGGCTGAATTTCCTCCACAAACAAGGGAAAGCTATTTTTACCCCAAGAATGTAGTGTTAGGAAGGCAGCTACAAGGCTGAAGTTCCAAATTGCACTGATTTTTTTTTTTAAACAAAAGCAAAAAATAGCAAATTTCAAACCTACTTTTGAACTATTTTATACACAAATATGTTTTAAATAAGATTAATGTTTATATCTTAGTGTAAGATTTGCATAGGGGTTTCAGGTGTTTGATCCCATGATAGTTAATACTATCATAATACATTTATTTTTCTTTCTGAACTGTTGTGTTGGAGATAAGCAAGTATGTTAGAATTATGTTGGGTTTTTTTGTAACTGTAATCTTTCTTTGCTCCAAACTTTTGCCTTAGTTCTTACTACTCTGACTTTGTCTTCATCTATGTCACCTTTTATGTATTATTTACTTTTACGTTCTTCCTCTAATTATTATTGTAAGTAACTTCTGTTTCCTATGGCAAACAATATATTTTAACATTTATTTTAAAATAATGGTAGTATGTGAACCTGCTGCATATTTAGATACTTTGCAAAAAGCTTGTTTCTGATGCACATTGCATGTCAAACCTTCTTTTCCTAAAATGACTTTCCCAACAGTAAATAATGGGATTATCCAAGAAGAGGTATCATCAAAGCCATCTTGGCTCTTTAAGTCAACATTTTCTTGCATAGGCCTGAACACCTGAGGGTGTGGATAACCGGCAGCTGCACTTCTGAGGCTTGGGACCTGATGCTCATGGGATTTGTTGGTTCCAACGATTTTCACCCAGACTGCAGATTCCCCTTTGCCCCTTGTCTTCAAAAGCAGAATTATGAGGCCTTTTGGCACGTTGAGATACATAGAAAGATAAGATAGTTTCTGGATGGGCAGGACATCTCCTGAATGTCTTTGGTCCTTTGCCCATAAACAAAATATGTTGGCCAAATACAACAGTCATCCCTGCAAGTGCCATGAGTGCCAGCCCTTTTAATTCCACGTCATCCATGATGCAGAGCTATGGGGATCGGAGCCATTTCCACCTTAGCTCTCCTGTAAATGGTGTAATGGTAACATCACATACTTGCCTTCAAAATGAAGGCTTCCTTTTAAAAATAACTTGTTTGTCTGAACAATTGACTTGGGGCTTTTGCCTCTTGATTTCATGGATACAGATAATCCTCAATTTATGACTGGTTGCTTAGATTGAAGTTATGATGGGCCACTCCAAAAGGTTCTTTTTAATATATTTGAATATTAATATTTTGTTCAAAAAAGGTTCTTACGGACGGTTCCAAAGTTCTGATAGCCAACACGCGCACGCACACAGGCACACATACATACAGGCATGTCACATGACTGCATTTTGATGCTTGGCAACTGGCTCATGTTTACAGTCATTTGCAGCATCCCACAATCACATGACCAGTTTATAACAAAATCAGGCACTTCTGCTTTTTGGCAAAAACATCCCATAGCAAACTGAGTTTGGTTAAGACTGCTGCCAAACATCGTAAAATCAGCTTGGTCATGTGATACATTATGACTGTCACAACATATGACTGTAATAGGCAAGCTCCATTAGAGTCATAATTTGAGGACTAGCTGTAATGAAAAACTGCACAGTGTTTTGGTACTTTGGAATTATAATAAAGACTAAACATTTCACTGGTTTTGAACTGTCTGCTCCAAGCCCAGGAGCACTTCCCTGAGTTTCTCTGCCAGGTTTTGTAAACTTCCCATCACCATGGCTGCAATACATAAGCAAGAAGTGATTTATTAATTAAACCCCAATTTTATTGGACCAGGAGATCTGAGTTTGCTCGCTCAGATGCTCAGCTCCCCGCGTTCTTGATGGTATGAGCTGGATGATGAGTGAAGCTGAAGATATGAGTGATTGATATCAACTCAGTCTGTTTAAGATAAGGCTGCATTAATGGAAGCTGAGCAGAGACTCTCTGGGTCATGGATGTTACCAGTACGTCTGGCAGGAGCTGTGAATGTAGAAGAACCATTTGGTTGCAGGCCTACTGTCTCTGGGCAAGCATAACCTCCATGGAGGATAGAATCGACATAGGCCTCTGCATTGGTAGTCCCTCTGTCTTGTTCTGGAGAAGACGTTGTGTTTCTCCCAACCAAGCCCTGATAGTCTTCAGGTAAGATGTTCTCATACATTTCTTACAGGACCTCAGATAGTGGTGTGCAACTGGCTATCATCTGCTTATTGATCCTACCTTACCCTGAATTGATATATGATCTGTCCCAGCAGCCTCATGTAATACTAAATAGGATTAAACAGAAAAGACCAAACCATGGGCATCCCATAGCAGATTTGCTCAGGGTCCAAATGTTCTCCCTCTCCCTACTCACGGGATTTATTTATTTCTTAGATTTCTATCCATTAAGAAAAATGGATAGAAGTATCTATCCATTAAGAAAAAGAACCACCATAACATTGTAGATGGTCCACAAGGATACTAAGGTTGAGAAGAATGGTCATACTCCCAGGTCTTGCCACAAGTGGACATGAGAATAACTGATAGAGTTTCTGTCCCAGGCCGGATCCTAAATCCCACGACCACAGATCCAGATCATCCATGTTCTAGAGGACCCTTTGTGATTGCAACAGTGATAGAATGGGAAACAAGAATGACACTCATCGTGGGCAAATGGGAAGTTGTACACTTGGGTAACAACTTTTGGATGCAGGGTACCTGTTTTGCCAGTGGTGCACATGCAATGTTGGGATTCCCATCAGTCATGAGCCGAACGTGAGTCAGCTGTATTGCGCCATTGCTAATGAGCGGACATGGAATAGTTGAGAAAGACTTAAATTCTGCTAAGGTTACACCCTTTCCTGCAGTGTTGATTGAATTTCAAAAGATGAGACACAGTTAGCATTCAATTGATTGATTACATTTTTATTACCTTATAAGTAACTCAAGGATGAACATACCTAATACTCTTTCCTCCTCCTATTTTCACCATAGCAACCCTGGTAGGTTGGGCTGGGGGAGGGACTGGTTCAAAATCAACCAGACAGCTTTCATTCCTGAGGCAGGACTAGAACTCGCCATCTTCTGGTCACCCAGACAGCTTTGTGTAGATATTGTTTAAATATTTTAAAACCTCTCTTTTTAATAGACTCCTACAGCTTGAGGATGATTACAAATGTTTAGGCCACAGAATAAAATAATTGGAAAACCAACTTTAAATTAAATACCAACATTTTTTTTAAAGTTGGGCAGATGCAAAATAAGAGGCTTCAGTGCCTCCCTTGTTTTGATTCATCTTGTTCTAGAGCTGTTCCTTATAGGATGGAAGCATCTCCGTGCATTAAAAGGTTGGTTATTTCATAGCAAGGTTGGATGCTCTGAGTCCCTAAGAGGTCTGGGCAGAGACAACTATGTTGGTAGAGAAAGTAGAGATGGGATCGACACAATGAGTGTCTAGTCTGATGTTTAATCCTCTTGATGGTTTTGAAAACTGGAAAAATACAACTATTATAGCAGCAGCAATAATAATAGTAATGGTAATGCATAGATTAGATTGGTCTACCCCCGTCGACTAGTGGACTCAGATGGGTTTCAGAAGGAACTGGGTATTATAACTGCAGATCTGTTGTGCCTACCTTGTGGGGATTCATGTGGCGAAGTGTAAATACTTCTGTGCACTAATTGCATCTTTGGATAACCGACCAGCGACCCTCTTTAAGGTGAGCCACCTCCTCCTGGGGAAGGAGGAGACTGAGGTCCACCTGAAGGGGCGTGCTGAGGAATTAGCTGATTTTCTGGAAGACAAAATCACTCGACTTCGTTCCCAGTTAGATGCTGCCATGGTTGCTGGTCTGGTGGAGGCCTCTGAGGCAGGTTCTTGTCCTGTTATCTGGGAACAGTTTGATCCTATTGCTCCCAAGGAAGTGGACAGGATCCTAGGGAGTATGCACACAAGCACCCGTGTTTTAGACCCATGTCCCTCCCAGCTTGTGAAAGCTTCCCAGGAGGTGACAGGTGGGTGGACTCTGGCGGTGATCATTGCTTCCCTACAGGAGGGGGTAGTGCCCCAGCACTTTCAGTAGGCTGCAGTCTGCCCTCTTCTCAAGAAGCCATCACTGGATTCCACCCTGTTGGATAATTTCTAACCTGTCTCCAATCTTCTCTTCCTGGGGAAGGTGGTTGAGAAGGTGGTTGCACAGCAGCTCCAGAGTTTCTGGATGAAACGGATTATCCTACCAATCAGCATTCAGACCTGGAAATGGGAGAGAAACAAAATTTTCTGTCAGAAAATCCTTTATCCGCAAACAAATCCTCTGATTTATACCCAAATTGGACATTTTAAGAAGCAACCTGTTGGGTAGAATTGTTCCTGGACCAACAATCCCTACTCACAGTCACTCATGCTCTAGTCACCTCCCGTCTTGACTACTGCAACACACTCTACATGGGGCTGCCCCTGAAAAGGATCTGGAAGCTCCAGTTGGTGCAAAATGCAGCAGTCTGCATGGTTTTGTGCAGACTTCAGTGTGCACATGTATCACCTGTGGGAACTGCATTGTTTGCCGATTTACTTCTGGTTGCAATTCAAGGCACTGGTTGTCACCCTTAAAGCCCTTCATGGCTTGGGACCAGGTTATCTGAGGGCTCTTTCTTGTCAGTCACATCTATCCAATCCACTAGAGCGTGGAGGTAAGGTATGTTGTGGGCCCCTCCCCTAAGGAGGTACATTTGGCGGGACCCAGAAGAAGGGCCTTCTCTGGTGGTTCCCTCCCTCTGGAACATCATCCCCGCGGAGTTTAGACTGGTTTCCACTTTGACAGTCTTTTGGAAGGCCCTGAAGATGTGGTTCTGCCAGTGAGCCTGGGAAACCCAGAGCGGAGTGGAGCCCATTAAATGGCTAGTGTGAATGTGTTTTCTTTTATAAGGTGTTTTTTACATCCTTATGAGCCACCTTGACTTATCATATGCGAGTATGACCATCACGAATCCGCTGTTAAACCCCTTGCAATTTGCATACAGAGCAAATAGATCAACAGATGATGCTGTTAATATGGCTCTGCACTACATCCTACAACATCTTGAATCTCCAAAGACCTACGCAAGGGTCCTCTTTGTAGACTTGAGTTCAGCATTAATACCATCATTCCAGGCACACTTCTAACTAAGCTAAACCAGCTGCAGGTATCTGAACACACTTGCATGTGGATCATAAGCTTCCTAACAAACAGGAAGCAGCAGGTGAAGCTAAGCAGAATCACACCAGATACCTGTACAATTAGCACAGGGGCCCCCCCAAGGCTGTGTGCTCTCCCCACTTCTCTCTGTATACCTATGACTGCATCTCTAACAATCCATCTGTTAAACTACTGAAGTTTGCAGATGACACAACAGTGATCGGCCTCATTCGAGACAATGATGAATCCACATACAGATGGGAGGTTGAACAACTAGCCTCGTGGTGCGACTGGAACCTGTAACTGAACACACTCAAAACCGTAGAAATGGTGGTAGACTTTAGGAGAAACCCTTCCATACTTCTACCTCTCACAATACTAGACAACCCGGTATCAACAGTAGAGACTTTCAAATTTCTAGGTTCTACCATATTGCAAGATCTAAAATGGACACTTAACATCAAAAACGTCATCAAAAAAGCACAACAAAGAATGTTCTTTCTACGCTAACTCAGAAAGCTCAAACTGTCCAAGGAGCTGCTGATCCAGTTCTACAGAGGAATCATTGTGTCTGTCATCTGCACCTCTATAACTATCTGGTTTGGCTCTGCAACCTTTATTTATTTTATTTTGAATTTGTATACCGCCCTTCTCCCTGAGGACTCAGGGCGGTGAACAGCCAAGTAAAAACATCAAGTACAAATATTAAAATACAGTTAAAAATATACATATATAAATTTGGCCCCATTAATTAAAAACAATAAACAAAACACTTAAAACACTTAAAAATTAACCTAACAAGACAGACACAGACTTCAGAGGATAATTAGAACTGCAGAAAAAACAATTGCTACCAATTTGCCTTCCATTGAGGACCTGTATACTGCACGAGTCAAAAAGAGGGCTGTGAAAATATCTACAGACCCCTCGCATCCTTGACATAAACTGTTTTGACTCCTACCCTCAAAACAACGCTATAGAGCACTGCACACCAGAACTAGATACAAGAACAGTTTTTTCCCAAATGCAGAGGGGTTGTTCCTCTGTCCTGGTCCTATTAGACCTCTCAGTGGCCTTTGATACCATTGACCATGGTATCATGCTGCATCGGCTGGAAGAGTTAGGGGTGGGGGGCACCATGTTGCGATGGTTCTCCTCCTTTCTCTCCGACCAGTCGCAGTCTTTGTTGGCAGGGGGGCAGAGGTCGACCCCGAGGCACCTCAAATGTGGGGTGCCACAAGGGTCGGTCCTCTCGCCCCTTTTGTTCAACATTTATGTGAAGCCGCTGGGTGAGATCATCCGTGGTTTCGGGATGAAGTACCACCAGTACACTGATGACACTCAGCTGTACATCTCCACCCTGGACCACCACAATGATGCCCTTGAAGTGATGTCCCGGTGCCTGAGGCTGTATGGATCTGGATGGGGAGAAACAGACTCAGGCTCAACCCATCCAAGACTGAGTGGCTGTGGTTTCCGATATCCTGATATAGTCAGTTGGTGCCATCACTGACTATTGGGGGTGAATAGTTGGCCCTCATGGAGAGCCCTCGCAACTTGGGTGTCTTCCTGGACTCACAGCTGTCTTTAGAAGAGCATTTGACGGCTGTGGCCAGGAAGGCATTTTATCAGGTTCGCCTGATTCTCCAGTTGCGTCCCTTTCTGGATCAGGACTAGTTAAATACAGTCACTCATGCCTCGTCACTTCCTGCCTGGACTACTGCAATGCTCTCTACATGGGGCTCCCCTTGAGGAGCACCCAGAGGCTCTAGCTGGTCCAGAATGCGGCCACACGGGTGGTTATGGGAGCGACGTGTCGCTCCCATGTGACCCCCCCCCCTCCTGCGCGAGCTGCACTGGCTCCTGGTGGTCTTCCGGGTGCGCTTCAAGGTTTTGGTTACCACCTTTAGAGCACTCCATGGCCTAGGACCAGGGTATCTATGAGACCGCCTTCTGCCACCAGTAGCCTCTCACTGACCAGTACGCTCCCATAGAGAGGGGCTTCTTAGGGTGCCGTCGGTCAAACAGTGTCAACTGGCGGCCCCCAGGGGGAGAGCCTTCTCTGTGGGGGCACCTGCCATCTGGAACGAGCTCCCCCCGGAGATAGAGAGGATCCCAGATCTGCGCACTTTCCGCTGTGCCCTCAAAACATTCCTATTCCAGCAGGCCGGCCTGGCTTAACCTCTTTTTTAACCTCTTTTTAAATTTTTTAAATTTTAAATTTGTCTTATAAATTTGGGGTGTTTTAAATTTTGTTTTCTGGGCCAAATTATTTAATTGTATTTTAATGGTTTTTTAACATTTGTATTATATGTATTTTACCTTTTAGCTGTTTACTGCCCTGAGTCCTTCGGGAGTAGGACGGTATACAAATTCAATTAATCATCATCATCATCATCATCATCATCATCATCATCATCATCATCTTCTCATCATTCCCACCACTCATCTCCTTCCACTTATGACTGTATGACTGTATTTTTGTTGCTTGTATCCTTACGATTTATATTGATATTGTTTCCTGATTGTTAATTTATACCCTATGACTATCATTAAGTGTTGTACTTTATGATTCTTGATGAATATATCTTTTCTTTTATGTACACTGAGAGCATATGCACCAAGACAAATTCATGTGTCCAATCACACTTGGCCAATTAAAAATTCTATTCTATTCTAGGCCGCAATATAAATTTTCTAAATAAATAGAATTCTTCCATGAGGGCTTAGGAACAAGTAAGAACTAATCCATCATTTGCCTCGGGGTTACCTGCCATGGAGCCTCAGATTCCCTTGAGGAAATGAAATCCTCCCCACACGAAAAGGAGGTTCCTGCCCCCTTTTTCCTAACTTTTTAGAGGGTAGTTAGCGAAGAAGTGAAGTCTATGTAGCACAGTGAGTGGGTAAATTAAAGGACTAAATGGAAGGAGCCACGATGGTCTCCATCCATCTTCCTGTGGAGGCTTTTGAAAGAGGAGGAAGCCTGGTGGGATTCGGCTGTGGGGCTTCCTGGCAGCTGCAGGGTTGTTCTCCAATCTGTGCTGCTGTAACCCCTGTGCTCTGGGGATGAGGATCTGCCTCGGCTTCTGTCAGGTTGCGAAAGAGGTCAGGGACCCTTCAGCAATGCTGCCTTGCTTTGGCTAAGACACTTATTTCTGCTTTTTTTCTGACAACCAAAGAACCAAGTTCACTTCCAAGGCATCCAAATCAAATTCATGGCACAAAATGTTGAAAGAGCATTCGTCTGAGGGAACAATAGGGTCCCTCCAAAAATGTATCTCATGCACAGAGAATGAAAGGATGAGCTTTTCATTTCATCTGGGAGAAAAACCTAGAAGCAAGCAAAGTTATAACCAGTATCAACATGGGTTTGTCAAAAATGGATCACGCCAAACAAATCTTATTTCATTCTTTGAAATAACTGAATTAGTGGACCAGCTAAATGCTGTAGACATAGTATACTTGCAGCCCTTTCTGGATCGGGACGCCCTGTGCACGGTCACTCATGCCCTTGTTACTTCCCGGTTGAACTATTGTAATGCTCTCTACATGGGGCTCCCCTTGAAGAGCACTCAGAGCTCCAACTGGTCCAGAATGCAGCCGCGCGGGTGGTTATGGGCGCAACCCGTTGTGCCCATGTGACACCCCTCCTGCGCAAGCTGCACTGGCTCCCAGTGGTCTTCTGGGTGCGATTCAAGGTGTTGGTTACCACCTTTAAAGCGCTCCATGGCATAGGACCCGGGTACCCCTGAGACCGTCTTCTGCCACCAATAGCCTCCCACCGACCAGTTCGCTCCCACAGAGAGGGTCTCCTCCGGGTGCCATCGGCCAAGTTATGTCGGCTGGCGACACCCAGGGGGAGGGCCTTCTCTGTGGGAGCCCCAGCCCTGTGGAACGAACTGCCCCCGGAAATTCGTAAGATCTCCGACCTCCGGGTGTTTCGCTGCACACTGAAGACCCTGTTGTTCCGCCAGGCCGTACTATCAACATAATAGTTTTAAATTGGGGTATTTAAATTTTTTGAGGTTTTAAATCTGAGCCAATTTATTTAATTATTTTAAATTTTACATTGCTGTTTTGTCTGTGTTTTTAAATAGGCTGTTCACCGCCCTGAGTCCTTTGGGAGAAGGGCGGTATAGAAATAAAATTATTATTATTATTATTATTATTATTATTATTATTATTATTATTATTATTATTATTATTATTATTATTATTTATTGGTTAATCTTTAGTGAGATTCACAGCCTTTGAGGCTGGTTAATAGCTTAGCAGCTCGAGTCCTAACCAAGGACCTAGGAACTGTTAAGGTATTGTCGGAGGATGTAAGCTGTTCCGAGTAAGGTGGTTTTTTGTAGAGTCAAAATGTTCAAATCCGGCAAATTTAGAATTTCTAAATAGCGGGGTAGCCCTTTGGGTATTGCTCCGAGGGCTCCAATTACAATCGGGACAACACACAATTTCTTTTTCCACAGTCGCTCAACTTCAATTTGTAAGTCCCGGTACTTTGTGATTTTTTCTTGCTGCTTATCTTCAATTCGTGCATCACCAGGTATTGCAATGTCAATGAACCATACTTTTTTCTTTTCAACTATTGTTATGTCAGGTGTGTTGTGGACCAAGTGCCTGTCAGTCTGAATCCTAAAGTCCCACAAGATCTTGAGTTTCTCATTCTCTAAAACTTTCTCAACCTGATGTTCCCAGTGGTTTTTGCTGTATTCAAATCCAAACTTCTGGCACAATTTCCAATGAATGATTTTAGCAACACGGTCATGGCGTTGTAGGTAGTCAGTTTGTGAAATTTTGCTGCACCCACTGATCAGGTGGTCAACTGTCTCCTCTTTCTCATTGCAGAGGCGGCATTTGCTGTTGGTGGTAACATGTTGAATTTTTGCCTTCATACAGTTTGTGGCTAAGGCTTGTTCTTGAGCTGCCAAAATAAAGCTTTCTGTTTCTTTTTTCAGTACTCCTGATCTTAACCAGTTCCAAGTTAGTTTCTGGTCAGCTTTGCCTTCAATACTTTTCAAGTATTGGCCATGCAGAGCTTTGTGTTTCCAATTTTCAGATCGCTGCTCAATTACTTCTTTCTTATATTCTGCTTTTGTTTTAGTTGTCTTTAAAAGGCCTCCTTTATTTACTTCCTTCACTTTTCTGGATGTAATCATTCAAGCTGCATTTTTCTTCTTCCACAGTCTGCTTTACTTGTAGGAGTCCTCGACCACCCTCTGCTCTTGGTAAATATAATCGGTCAACATCACTTTTAGGGTGCAAGGCATGATTCATTGTCATAAGCTTCCTTGTTTTTCTGTCCAAATTGTCTAACTCCATCTGGGTCCAGTCAATTATTCCTGCAGAGTATCTAATCACAGGTATAGCCCAGGTATTTATGGCTTTTATGATGTTTCCTCCACTCAATTTGGACATTAATATCTTACGAATTCGCCGAATGTACTTGGCTGAAGTTAATTCCTTGACTTTATTATGCATTAAGTCAGAGGCTTCTAAAATCCCCAAGTACTTGTAGCCTTCTTCTGATTTTACTGCCTTTATCATTTCTTCATTCTCTAGTTCTATTCCATCCTCTTCTATGATCTTGCCTGCTTTGGTTGCTATTGTTGCACATTTGTCAATTCCAAACTGCATACCAATGTCTTGGCTGAATTCTTTTGTGTTTTCAATTAATAAATTCAGTTCAGCTTTTGTTTTACCAAACAGCTTCAGATCATCCATGTACATCAAGTGCGAGATTTTCAGTCCTTTCTTTGCAAGTTCGTATCCACAGTTCATCTTCTTCAAAATGATTGTCAGTGGTAGCATTGAGAGTATAAAAAGTAGGGGTGAAAGGGAATCGCCTTGGAAAATGCCTTGTTTAATTTCAACTTCTCCCAGTTCTTCTTCATTAGCCATAAGTTTTGTTTTCCAGAGGTTCATTGAAGATTCCATGAATTTTTGTATGTTGCTGCTGATGCTTAATATTTCCAGGCATTTCTTGATCCAGCTATGGGGAACTGAATCAAATGCTTTCTTATAGTCTATCCAAGCCATGAACAGGTTGGTTCGTCTTTTCTTTGAGTTCTTTAGGATTAGCTTGTCGATCAGCAATTGATCTTTTGTTCCTCTTGAGTTTTTGCAGCATCCTTTCTGTTCTACAGGAAGCAAGTTATTTCTTTCCAGGTATCCATAGATTTGGTTTGCAATGATACCCGTAAGAAGCTTGTATGTTGTTGGCAAGCAGGTGATTGGCCTATAGTTTCCAGGGTCCTTTCCCTTTTCTTTATCTTTTTGGATCAAAAATGTCCTTCCAGTTGTCATCCATTCATCATTTTCAGGTGTTTTTAGGATCTGGTTCATCTGGGTTGCCAATCTTTTGTGCAGACTTGTAAGTGTCTTTAACCAGAAGCCATGCAGCTCATCCGGTCCAGGTGCACTCCAGTTCTTCACTTTTCTTGACTGTCTTTGCACCATTGCTTTTGTTATTTTCACGTCTTCCATTTTATGCACTTTAATACAGTCCTCAACCTGTTTGATCCATTTTGCATTTCTGTTGTGCTTCTTGTTGTTTTCCCACAAATTCTTCCAGAATTTCAGAGCTTTCTCTTTATCAGGCTTTTCATTTGTTGTTACTCCGTTTCCATTTTCTAAATTCTTATAAAACTGGTGCTGATTTGCTCTGAACTGTGAGTTTTCCTTGAACTGAGTTACTCGGTTTTCATACCTTTTAATCTTTTCAGTGATGGCAACAACCCTCTGCTTCAGCTCTTCAATTACTAGTGCAATCTCCTTATTCCTTAGATCGTATCTTGCTTCCAGGCTGCTTTTGACCTGCTTGTTCTTTAGCTGACCTTGCCTTAGATTCTTCAAGTTGCTCAAATCTCCACATACTTTTTTGATCTTCAATTCTAACCGAATTTTCCACTTAGGCTTCCCCTTCTTGCCTCTTTGGTTCTTTTGTATTTTCAACTCCAGTTCTTTGGTGGTTATGACGGCTGCTGCATACATCAGTTGGTTAGTTTCGGCTAATGTAGTGGTTCGAATAGTTTGCACAGCCTCATTGACCTTTTTTAATACATTTCTCAATTCTTTCCGGTTCACTTGGTTCAGCTTTGGCAAACGTGTTCTTTCATCATCTTCCATTTGGTGCTTTATTTTTCCAACTAATTGAGCACTATCTGTTGGTGTTTGTTCTTTAGTGCTTTCTTGTTCTTTATCTTCATCCATTTCAGTATCCTCTTCTTCCCTTTCTTCCTCAATTTGCTTTTGAGTCTGGAAATCATTCTTGATGTTACTCTTCTTTGTTGTTGTACTCAGACCATTAATTGCTTTCTCTTCTATTGCTATTAATTCTTCTGTAGTGAAAAATTTGTGGTTTAGGATTACACGTCGTTGGTCCATTAACCTTTGTTCACTGGTGTCACAGTCCGTATGGTTCATCTTCCAAATCTGATACATTCTTTTTTGAAATCCATGTTTTGCTGGCTCAGACTGATAGTAAGCTTCCATAATAGAGGTGTTTTCTTCCCTGGTCCAGATTTTTCGCTTTTTGGGTTTTTCTTCCAGTAGCTTGTCAGCTCCATGCCCTGGTTGCCTAGCAGAGGGAGTTGAGCCCTGTAACTCATTTTGCGTAGAATGCCCAGGAGCCATAGCATCCAACGGAACCCTTGTTAATCCGAGCGACGGTTCAGCCGGCATAAATTTCATTT
This sequence comes from Arizona elegans, assembly GCA_022577455.1. Lineage (NCBI taxonomy): Eukaryota > Metazoa > Chordata > Lepidosauria > Squamata > Colubridae > Arizona > Arizona elegans. The sequence goes on along the minus strand of JAKOOJ010000015.1, from coordinate 21,062,704 downwards.
TTTCTGTATTCACCATGTTTGAATGGGTTGTGGAGCAGATTTTGTCTGGCCCTTCACCTAAGGTCTGTCTGATATGGTTGCACCTGTTCAGCATAACCCTTAGGATCACTAGAGCACGCAAGCCCCTCCACCACGACAAGGTAGAGCTCCTCGGAGGGGTTATTATTATTATTATTATTATTATTATTATTATTATTATTAAATTTTAGTAAGACATTTGACAAAAAAGACCACAACCTACTTCTTGGTAAACTAGAAAAATGTAGGATAGAGGGCATCACCGCCAGATGGATTTGTAACTGGCTGACAAACCATACTCAATGGGTAGTCCTTAATGGAACTACATCTACATGGAGGGAAGTAAGCAGTGGGGTACCCCAAGTTTCTGTTTTAGGCCCAGTGCTTTTCAATATCTTCATAAGTGATTTAGAGGAGGGAATAGGAGAACTCATCCAATTTGCAGATGACACCAAACTGGCAGGAATTGCCAACACATCCAGATGGATCTTGACCAGGGGTGATATTCAAAATTTTTCCCTACCAGTTCTGTAGGCATGGCAGGAAAAATCCCCATTCCCTCTCCACTCTGGGGCCAGCCAGGGGTGGTATTTGCCAGTTCTCTGAATTATTCAAAATTTCTCCTACCAGTTCTCCAGAATCTGTTAGAACTTGCTGGATTTCACCCCTGATCTTGACAGAGTTGAATACTGAGCCTATCCAATAAAATGAAATTCAGTGTAGAGAAAAGCAAGTTTTAAGCAAGAAAAAACAAATTTACAAATACAGATTAGTTGAAATGTGGCTCAATAGCAATAACTGTAAGAGGGATCTTGGAATCCTAGTGGACAATCACTTAAATATGAGCCAGCAGCATGCTGCAGCTTCCAAAAAAGCCAATGCAATCCTAGGCTGCATTAACACAATGATAGACTCAAAATCATGTGAAGTGTTAGTGCTGCTTTATAAAGTCTTTATAAAGACCACACTTGGAATACTACATACAGTTTTGGTCACCACAATATAAAAAAGAAGTGGAGATTCTAGAAAGAGTGCAGAGAAGAGCAACAAAGATTAGTGAGCTGGAGGCTAAAATATATGAAGAACAGTTTGCATATATGGGTATGTCCAGTCTAATGAAAAGTAGGGTTGGGGGTGACATGGTAGCAGTCTTCCAATATTTGTTGGGCTGCAACAAAGAAGAGGGGATCGACTTATTGGACAGTTGAAGTGGAATAGATTGAATAACAAAGTTGGAAGGGATCTTGAAGGTCTTCTGGTCCAACCCCCTGCTTAGGCAGGAAACCCTACACCACTTCAGACTAATAGTTATCCAACATCATCTTTAAAACTTCCAGTGTTGGAGCATTTGCAACTTCTGGAGGCAAGTTGTTCCACTGGTTAATTGTTCTAACAGTCAGGAAATTTCTCCTTACTTCTAAGTTACTTCTCTCCTTGATTAGTTTCCACCCATTGCTTCTTGTTCTACCCTCAGGTGCTTTGGAGAATAGCTTGACTCCCTCTTCTTTATGGCAGCCTCTGGGGTAGCTTTTGCTATCTTGCCTCCCCTAGTCCTTCTTTTCATTAGACTAGACATACCTAGTTCCAGAAACTGTTCTTCATATGTTTTAGCCTCCAGTCCCCTAATCATCTTTGTTGCTCTTCTCTGCACTCTTTCTAGAGTCTCAACATCTTTTTTTACATCATGGTGACAAAAACTGGATGCAGTATTCCAAGTGTGGCCTTATCAAGTGGTATTAACATTCCACGTGATCTTGATTCTATCCCTCTGTTTATGCAGCCTAGAACTGTGTGGGCTTTTTTGGCAGCTGCAGCACACTGGCTGGCGCATATTTAAGTGATTGTCCACTAGAACTCCAAGATCAGTTGCCAGGGTGCAAAATGAGTCTTCTCCCTTTGAAAGTTGCCCTTAACTTGAAATGTGTTCACCAGCTTTATCCTCCTGCTTTGTTTCCCATCCTCTGGCCAACCTGGAGACGACAGGCAAAAGGGTGGGGCAGAAGAAACCAAGGGTTGCAGGTAACTGGGAGGCTCCAGAAGTTGCAGATTTACCTTGTGAGTAAATTAGCATCAATCAGAAAACCAATTGCAGTTTGTCAAATCTTCCTGTCAATTGTATTGCGCTTTTGTTTGCTTTTTGCTTGCAGCTGTGAAAGATTGATTCTACAATAGACTTGTAGAATAGGGGAGTTCCATCAAGGGTGGGTCCTACTTACCTTTACTACCGGTTTGCAATGGGATTGCGCTCGCGCACACGCCTTGCTTCTCCGCAGATCGCTTCTGATGTCATCAGGGTCAGTGGGTGGAGCCTCCCGCCATTTTTACTACCAGTTCTATAGAACCAGTCCGAACCAGGGGCAATCCACCACTGAGTTCTATCTATTCTCCAGGGCAGGACAAGAAGTAATCAGTGGAATGTCATTAGGGAAGATCGCAGGGAGGTGGAACCGATTAAGTGGTTCCGCCCCAGGTGCCTAATGGACCCTGAAGGGTTCCAGAAGAAGCTTGGGGAGATACCTGACTCCCTTGTCCCCAGTCCGGCTGAATCTCTGATGGCTGCCTGGAATAGGGCAGCATCTGGGGCATTGGACCAGATTGCGCCTTTGCGACCTCTCCATGGCGGTGGATCCAGGAAAGTTCCCTGGTTTACCGAGGAGCTCCGGGAGATGAAGCACCAGAAGAGACATCTAGAGTGACAGTGGAGGATCAGTAACTCCGAATCTGACCGAACACTCTTAAGAGCCTTTATTAGGACTTATTTAGTAGTGATACTGGTGGCAAAATGCTCGCATTTTTCCACACTTATTGCATCTGCGGATTCGCACCCAGCTGCCCTATTCAGGGTGACTCGCTCCCTCCTTAATGTACGGGGAATGGAGGAGCACTTGCAGGGTAGAGCTGAGGAATTTGTGCAGTTTCTGTTGGATAAAGTTGCTCAGATTCGTATGGACCTGGACTCTGATTGGGCAATTCCGACCGAGATGATGGGGGCAGGTCTTAGTCCTATTGTGTGGGATGAGTTTGAGCCTGTGACTCCTGAGGAAGTGGACAAGGCTGTAGGAGCGATGAGTTCCTCCACTTGTTTGTTGGACCAGTGCCCCTCCTGGCTGGTTCTGGCTAGCAGGGAGGTGACCCGAGGCTGGCTCCAGGCTTTAGTTAACGCGTCCTTGAGGGAAGGGGCCTTCCCGCAACCATTAAAGGAGACGGTTGTAAGGCCCCTCCTCAAGAGGCCTTCCCTGGATCCAGCAGAATTAAAGAACTTTTGTCCAGTCTCCAACCTACCCTTCATGGGAAAGGTTGTAGAGAAAGTGGTGGCACTTCAGCTCCTGCGGTCATTGGAGGAAACAGATTATCTAGACCCTTTTCAGTCTGGCTTCAGGCCTGGCTTCAGCACGGAAACTGCTTTGGTCATGCTGATGGATGATCACTGGCGAGCCCGAGATGGTGGTTGTTCCTCCATCTTGGTGCTACTTGACCTCTCAGCAGCTTTCGATACCATTGACTATGGTGTCCTTCTGGGACGACTAAGGGAGCTGGGAGTGGGAGGCACCATGTTACGGTGGTTCTCCTCCTATCTCTCTGGTCGATCACAGTCGGTGTTGGTAGGAGGACAGAGGTTGACCCCTAGGCCCCTCATTTGTGGGGTGCCTCAGGGCTCAGTCCTCTCTCCCCTCTTATTTAACATCTACATGAAGCCGCTGGGTGAGATCATCCGACGATACGAGGTGAGGTATCAGCAATACGCTGATGATACCCAGCTGTATATCTCTACCCCGCGTCAATTCAGTGATGCGGTGGATGTGATGGGCCGGTGCCTGGAGGCTGTGAGGGTCTAGATGGGAGTCAACAGGCTCAGATTTAACCCAGACAAGACCGAGTGACTGTGGGTATTGCCTCCTAAAGACTATGTTGATTGTCCATCCTTGGTTCTGGGGGGGAGGGGGGAGAAAAGGGCCTGGTGGCTCAGCAGAATAAAAGCATTGTGATTAACACCAGCTGTCTGTAAGTTCGAATCTCACCAGGCTCAAGGTTGACTCAGCCTTCCATCCTTTCTAAGGTAGGTAAATTGAGGACCCAGTTTGTGGGGGCAATAAGCTGACTTTGTATAAATATTAAAAAGTATGAAAGCTATTGCTTAACACATTGTAAGCCACCCTGAGTCTCCAGAGAAGGGCGGCATATAAATCAATTTTAAAAAAAAAAAAAACGGGTTCGCAATTTGGGTGTCCTCCTAGACTCACAGGTAAAATTAGAGCAACATCTGACAGCTGTGGCTAGGGGGACCTTTGCAAAGGTTCACCTGGTGCACCAATTGCGACCCTACTTGAATCGGGAGGCTCTCCTCACAGTCACTCATGCCCTTGTCACCTTACGGTTAGATTATTGAAACACGCTCTATATAGGGCTACCCTTGAAAAGTGTTCGGAGACTACGGTTGGTCCAGAACGCAGCCACACGAACTGTCGTGGGTGCACCTAGGTACACCCACATTACACCATTCTCCATGAGCTGCACTGGCTGCCTATTGGTCTCCGGTCACAATTCAAGGTGTTGGTTATTACCTTTAAAGCCCTACATGGCTCAGGGCCATGCTATCTTCGAGACCGCCTTCTACCGCATAACTCCCAATGACCGGTAAGATCCCACAGAGTTGGTCTCCTCCAGGTCCCGTCAGCTAAACAATGCCAGCTGGCGGGCCCGTGGGGGAGGGCCTTCTCTGTGGTTGCCCCAGCTCTCTAGAACCAGTTACCTCCTGGGGTCCGGACCATCCCCACCCTATCGGCCTTCCGAAAAGCGGTGAAGACCTGGCTTTTCCGGCAGGCCTAGGGCCGTTGATCTCATTCTTGCGATCCGGCGAGATCCAGCCATGAATGGTGTGAATGAGTTTTAAGGTTTTTAATGTTTTTAATTCTTAAATATTTTTTATAATGATTTTAAATGCATAGTGAGCCACCCTGAGTCTTTGGAGAGGGGCGGCACACAAATTGAATTAATAATTAAATAATAAATAAATAAATAATTAAAGAGAGATCCAAACTAGAATTGAGGAGGAATTTCCTGACAGAAGAAGATTAATCAGTGGAATGGCTTGTCTCCAGAAATTGTGAGTGCCCCATCACTGGAGACTTTTAAGAAGAGGGCAGCTATTTAAGGACAGCTATTTGTTTGAAATAGTACAGGGTCCCCTGCTTGGGCAGGGGTTGGACTAAGAGACCTCCAAGGTATCTTCCAACTCTGTTATTCTGTATTCTGTGTTCTGTTCTGTATTCTGACTTCTGTATTTTGACTCAAAAACAGTAACTGAGAGAGGAACCTTGGAGTCTTAGTGGACAATCACTTAAACATGAATCAGCTGTGAGCGGCAGCAGCCAAAAAACCTAATGCAATTCTTGGTTGTATAAACAGGGGCATAGAATCAAAATCACGTGAAGTATTAGTGCTACTTTATAAAGCCTTAGCTTAGTAAGATCACATCTGGAATACTGCATCCAGTTTTGGTCACCACATGGAAAAAGTGCAAAGAAGAGGAATTAAGATGATTAAAAGCCTGGAGACTAAAACATATGAACAACAGTTGCAGGATTTGGATTTGACTAGTTTAGAGAAAAGAAGGACTAGGTGGGACATGATAGCAGCATTCCTGTATTTGAGGGGCTGCCACAAAGAAAAGGGGATCAACTTATTTTCCAAAGCACCAGGAAGCAAGACAAGAAACAATAGATGGAAACTAATCAAGGAGAGAAGCAACCTAGCATGGAGGAGAAACTTCCTAACTCTGAGGACAATTAACCAATGGAAGAGAAGTTGTCTTCAGATGTTGTGGGTGCTTCATCACTGGAGGGCTTTAAGAAGAGACTGGACAGTCACTTGTCTGAATTGGCATAGGGTCTCTTGCTTGAACAGGGAGCTGGACTAGAAGACTTTCAATGTCCTTTCCAGCTCTATTCTTATTCTGGTTCCAGTTATGGAGGCACCTACCCATGTTTCCCTGAAAATAAGACCCTGCCTTATATTTTTTTTGAACCCCAAAATAAGTGCTTGGCCTTATTTTTGGGGAGTTCTTATTATTTTGAGGCGCATGGAGCCTTCTTGCCATCTTACCTGATTTCCAGCTCTGTGTTTAAATATTTTCGGGGAGGGCTTATTTTCTGGGGGAAGCTAATTTTAGCACATGCGTTCAAAAGCCCAATTGGGCTTATTATCAGGGGAGGTCTTATTTTCGGGGAAACAGGGTAGCCCACTGGACCAATTTCCATTTATACAAGGAAAATGGGTGAGAAGGCCAACAACACGAGACAGGTACTCTTAATGTTGCAATGATCCATAGGAGTGTTCAGTGACCCAGAGGGCACACTGGGGTTTGTCCACAGCTCCAGTCAAGTGAGAAATAGCGTGTCATGATTCTTGTAGCATAACATGAGCTCTGGCTGATGATTCCGTTATTAATGAAAGCTTCTGCTTTTGCTCTAAGACTGTGGTTTCAAAAGAAGAAGTAGATCTTCAAGGAAAAAATGAGCTAATATATACAGATGACTGCTTATATGGAGATTTATGATTACTTCTAACTTGCATATTACAAATATGAAACAAAATTAGGGACTCCTGATTTATAAAGCTTGCCACTTTGATGGGAGCTCTTTGACTTCATCACTGAAGATTATTCCATGGCCATTTCAGTGCCATGGAAAACAATGTTTTCTGAATGTCCCAAAGATGCTTTTCAAGGAGGCAACTGGACTTTCTTGTTTTTTTGTTTGAAGATGTTTCGCTTCCCATCCAAGAAGCTTCTTCAGCTCTGACCATATGGTGGGGAATGGAAGGATTTATATTCCTTGCAGACAGCTGGTCATTTGAATCCTTTGAGAGGGTCATTGAAGCACTTGGAGATTCATCTGTGTCCTCAGGGTCATCTGAGTGGTGCTCCTGGTTCCTTTTTTTAAAAAAGGATGCAAATGACAAGCTTCTTGGATGGGAAGTAAAACATCTTCAAAAGAAAAAACAAGAAAGTCCAGTTGCCTCCTGAAAAAGCACCTTTGACTTCAGGTTGCCTCCTGAAAAAACCATGACCTGGAGGACTGAGAATCTCTACAGAATGTTTTCTGAATGTTGAGTTTTTAAAATTGTGGTTAGTTTTTTGATTTATCTTGTTCCATACTAAATAATATGAAAATGGATGTATAAATGGTATACATTAAAGATGTCAACAATAATCTGAAAGAGGACATGAAATGAATCTGAATTACCTCCTTGATTGGAAGAGTTGTGAGAAGCCACTTGCAGGTTGTGAGCGAGGGAGCCCAGGATGGGAGAATCCAGTTAGTGCCGTTTTCTGTGACTTTGTGTAGATACTTGCACAAATCTTCACTGAATTGTTCTGTATCTTTTTTTAAGTTATCATAACCATGTCAAAGAAATCAGATACAACTAAAAGTTCCTCCAGAGGCAAAGTGCCCGAGAAATTTAAATGAAACCCAAAAAGGTTTTATTGTAAGCAGCAAATTTGTGAATACCAGCAGTGAAGCTCGTGTAAAGCAAAATTACAGGCAATTTCAAAGTTCTGCCTCAGGTAGAGTACAGTACAATAGTGGAAGGATATGCAAGAACAGCCATGTTTCTCAGGGATGGAGTAAAAGACTGATTCTCCCTCTTGTCTGGAACAGAACATGTTTTTGCAACAGCAGCTGAGAGAGGTTCAGGCACATCATTATGCGAAGATATAAGCCCTCTGGCCCTAGAGAGTGACAGTCCATCATGTTTCTAATAACCTCAAGCTGCGATTTTGCCCCTCCCACTAGCTGCTCACAGTTGCCCAGTGGAATGTGTATCAACTTCCTGGAGAATTTGAGCAAAAAATAGAATAACTACAATTTCCTTCTTGCCTGTGTTGGAAGAAATGTCCATCTGGGTTCAGTTCCAAGTGGGGAAAAAGACACTGGAAACATGCTTAGAAAGATGGTTTAATGGTGGACAGGAATCACATGGCTTGAGTTCCTGAGCAGAAGCCCCAGATGCTGGGAGTGCCTTGGTTTCATGCCCTCTGTTGGGCCCCCACTCTGAGTTTCTTGTTCCTGTATAAGAAATGTATCCTGATTGGTTGTCAAACTCCCAGGTGGTCTAGGGGTCTTAGCTAACTTTGTAGGTGGTCTCTCAAGCTTGCTTAAGTCTTGTCATATGATGAGTTTCTGTTGCTAGATGGGTCCTATTGTGTTGCAGATGATGGCCCATTGACAAAGGTGGGGGGGGGGAATGAGTGAGCTTGGCTGAGGCCTTAGTGGCCCATTGACAAAAGCGGGGGGAGGGAGAAGCAGGAAGCTGCTTTGTCTTTAAAACATGTTTCTCCATTTCTCATCCAGGGAAATATAATATTCTGCCTTTTTAAATATTCCCTAAAATATTTCATTCTTCTAGGAAAGGGGTGAGTGCTAACTTCCTACACCTGAAAGCATTTTGATTGTCTTAATTGAGAATCAATATTCTGGTTCTTATGCTTTTACTTTGAAGAAACTGGAAGAAGTTCAGGTTAGCATACTTTGCCAATCTTAGCACATTCTTCTGACTTTCCTTACCCCTCGCTAGTTCTGCGATTGTCTCTGTGCCACTCTTCCTGGGTGATTTATTCTCAGCATCCATTAGGTAGCCAGATCCGAAATCAGCTGTGCAGCAAGACTGGAACTTTACTGAGATGGGCTACAATAAGAGACCCTTGCCAGCCGGATTGAGCTTTGCTTTCCACCCTCCCCCACTCCCCCCCATATTCCAAAGAGCCAGAGTCCTATCAACAGAGGGACAGCATCAAGGCAACAAGAAGTGATAGCACCACTTTACACCACACTAGTGAGGCCACACCTGGAATACTGCATCCAGTTCTGGTCACCGCAATACAAAAAAAGATGTTGAGACCTTGAAAAGTGGGCAGAGAAGAACAACGAAGATAATAAAAGGTCTGGAGGCTAAATTGTATGAAGAACAATCGAGGGAGTTAGGTATGTCCGGCCTATCAAAGAGAAGGATTGGGGGGGACATGATGCCTGTCTTCGACACCCATTTGTCTAAACCAGTATAAGATCTGTTGCTCGAACAGGGACTAGAAGACCTCCAAGGTCCCTTCCAACCTTGTTATTCTAAATACCATTCTGGACAAATGGCTCTCTAGTCTTTTCTTGAAAGCCTCCAGTGAGGGAGCACTCACAGTTTCAGGAGGCAAGCAGTTGCATTGATTTGTTGTTCTCACTGTCAGGAAATATATCCTTAATTCTAGGTTGGATTTCTCTTTAATGATTTTCCATCCATTACTTCTGGTCCTGCTCTCAGATACTTTGGAGAATAGATCGACCCCTCTTCTCTGTGACAGTCCCTCAAAAATTGGAAGACTATCATGTCACCCTAGTTTTTCTCTTTGTTAGAGTAGACATTCCCAGTTCCCACAACCATTCATCGTATGCTTTAGCCTCCACTTCCCTCATCATGACAAATGTTGTATGTCTCCTGTTCTGCAAGTAATTTTATTTATTTATTTATTTATTTTTCATATTTGTATACCGCCCTACTCCCGAAGGACTCAGGGCAGTGAACAGCCATAATAAATACAAATACATATAGAAGTTAAAAACTATTAAAAAACAGATTAAGTAATTTGGCTCAAAGATTAAAAACATCCAAATTTATCTAAAAGAGGTCTAAAACCCGATTTAAAAGCCAATTTAAAAACCAATTAAAAAGGGCACGGCGGAATATGCGTAAGTCTTGGATGTTTCGTAATTGCAGTAATAGAAAGTTGACTTTCAGAAATGGGAAATGAAACTGCCCAGGACTGTCCCTCACTGAATGTGGCCACTTGGCATAGTGGAAATAATTCCTGCATTCATCATCAGGGTCTGTAAAATTGCCATTACATCAATGGCTCTTCCTTACTAATCACTCTCTAAAAACTACTCCAGTTTCCTCTGTGGAGGAGTAGTGTTGCAATTGTTTGTGTGTGGGGAGGGGGAAAATACACCCATCCTTTTTTAAAAGTATTTCCATTTCCAGCCCTGCAAGTTGGTGTCACCCCAGGAAAAGGAGACTCAACTGGTGAGAGTTCTTCTGGTCCTCTCCTTTCTAACTTAAGCAATCTTAGCTATTACATTTTGCAAGGCGGCATTAGTAGGTTTGCCAGATTTGAAGCAAAGTGAGAAGGATATTGATCTCTTGCATCGTGAGAAGGCTTGGCTGGTCTTGGTCAAAAGCTTGGGTTCTCCAATGAGACAGAGAGGTTGGTGCAGGTTTTCCATAAGGCCATGGGTTCTTTTCCATTGCGTTTATCCATAATAGAAGAGCAATCTGGCATTTAGAAAGGATCATGATGGAGGTCACAATGGGCAAATTTCATACAATGAAGAATAACAAAATTGCAGCGCTGGAAGAGACCTTGGAGGTCTCATAGTGCAACCAACCACTGCTTGAGCAGGAGACCCTTGACCATTTCAGACAAATGGCTGTCCGAAGACTTGTTGAAGAAGACTTGTCTTTCTCTGCTCACCAGGGCTTTGGTGCCAGGCAACATGGAAATAGAGGAAGGGGGCTTTGGGACAACCTCCCTTCCACATGATGTCCATGTGGACCTCAAAGACTCCCAAGGGTGCACCAGGGAATACAATGGCCAACTGATCTAATCCAATGGCAGTTTGATTTGGAGCTTTAAAAAAATATGATAAATGTCTTAAGCCACTGAAATGCTTAAGGTTCTTGTCTTAAATCCCTGTCACAAATTGCAGATTTATTTGTTTCTTTGTTGACATTTGTTTCCATTTAGGTGCCAGCCAACTCCAGAACAACTCTGGGTGATTATGGGGTACACAGGAGCACACCATTCTCCCCCCCGCCCCCCCCCCCCCCGCCCCGGGTGCTCTCATGGGCCACCTGTGGAATAAAACCTTGATCCTGCCCCGCTTTAAAATCTCTTATTTAAGAATTACTCTGGGTGAGGATGGCATGCAGAAAATTGTGATTGTCTCTGGATGAACTGAGAAATCTGTGGAGGGGGAGAGCTGGATAAGGCATCCATAGGAGAAATCCAGAAAGTCAGGATGCTGGTGAAACATAGCCTCCCCTCCCTCCCCTCCATTTTATGCACGTCTCAGAAGAGTCACCACCTGAGTTTTGGGTCCACCCGGGATTGTCTGTGGTATGAACATATTCTATTTTCTTGTACAAATCATCCCACTCCAGACTCTGCATAATGTGTCCAAAGTAGAATAATGTATCTTGACAGATACAAGGACTTACATTATTGAAATCACAGGCCAGCTCTCTGGACAAGGCTCAAATGCTGGGGAAAATGAAAGGAAAGAAAAGACAAGAACAGTCAGTGTCAAGAGGGAAGAACTTAGGGTAGAAATGAGGTCACTGTTGGAAGCCCCGAAGGTCAAATTATGGATGGATTGTCAGAGAGAAGACACATCTTTGTGTTTGCTAAGAGTTGACAGTGACTTGATATCAATCAATCTTCAAGATATTTTATATTTGAATTTGAACGTCTTTGTTAGAAAAGTGTGGTACAAGATCTGCACTTACATATACATCTGTGCACATGTGCAGACCCACAAGTCAAGGTTGACTGAAGAATAACATTAACATGCTATATCTGCTGGTATGTTATAGATGGAGAACAATTAGCCATAAATTATCCTTGCAATGCAAAAATAACTTCCTTCTAAAAGTTGTAGGGCTGACCCAAAGGAAAGCTGGGGGAAAAATACAGAGAATATTAGAGAAGTTCCCTGATCTGCTCTGATCTTAGCTGATTTCCCAAACAACCAGGAAGCGGCTACCCAGAGCCATTCAGGGAGAAATGAAAAACAAGAGGACTTGTGTAGACAGATTCTGATTTTTAGCAAGAGCACTAGCACTTAGACTTATATACCGCTTCACAGTGCTTTCCAGCCTTCTCTAAGCGGTTTACAGAGTCAGCCTCTTGCCCCCAACAATCTGGGTCCTCATTTTACCCACTTTGGAAGGATGGAAGGCTGAGTCAGCCTTGAGCCTGGTGAGATTCAAACTGCCAAATTGCAGGCAGCCAGCAGAAGTAGCCTGCAGTACTGCATTCTAACCACTGTGCCACCACGGCTCTTTAGTTAGCAAAAGGAGTTTTCCTCTGGAAGATTTTGTCAGAAGCACAAAGACCTGCTTGATAGAGGAACAGAGGAGAAGAATTCTTCTGCAACTTCTATTTGCCCACCTCCAATAAACAGAATGCTTGTTGGAAATCAGCTGGGAAGATCACAGGTTGCAAGGGTTAGGGTTAGGGTTAAGACTGCAGGATGCTGCAACCATCATAAATGCGAACCAGTTGCCAGGCTCCCAAATTGTGATCAAATGACCACAGGGGTGGTGCAAGGTCATAATTCCGAGGATTTTGTCCAAGACTGTTGTAACTTTGAACTGTCATTAAGTAAATGTCATGCTGCTCCTGTTTGCTGTCTGCTGGACAATGTCTTCTGGCCAGGTTCCATCTTGAACTCCCTGGATGTACCGTATTTTCCGGCGTATAAGACAACCCCCAACTTTTCCTGTTAAAATATAGGGTTTGGGCTATACTCGCCATATAAGACTACCCTTCTTCCAACACACACCAAATAAAAATTAAAAAACATCAACTGCCTCAACACAATGTAAAAGCAGCTGTGCTAGACCCAAAATGGCCCCTGCAACTAGCAGGAACCTCATACAGCCACAAAAAGCCCAAAAAAACAACTTTCACACTTTACACACACACACAACACAACACAACTGACTCACCCACAATGTAAAAGCAGCTGTACTAGACCCAAAATGGCCCCTGCAACAAGCAGGAACCTCACACAGCCACAAAAAGTGCAAAAAACAACTTTCACACTTTACACACACACAACACAACACAACACAACTGGCTCATCCACAATGTAAAAGCAGCTGTGCTAGACCCAAAATGGCCCCTGCAACAAGCAGGAACCTCACGCAGCCACAAAAAGCCCAAAAAAACAACTTTCACACTTTACACACACACACAACACAACACAACACAACTGGCTCATCCACAATGTAAAAGCAGCTGTACTAGACCCAAAATGGCCCCTGCAACAAGCAGGAACCTCACACAGCCACAAAAAGCGCAAAAAACAACTTTCACACTTTACACACGCACAACACAACACAACACAACTGGCTCATCCACAATGTAAAAGCAGCTGTGCTAGACCCAAAATGGCCCCTGCAACTAGCAGGAACCTCACACAGCCACAAAAAGCCCCAAAAACAACTTTCACACTTTACACACACACACAACACAACACAACACAACTGGCTCATCCACAATGTAAAAGCAGCTGTGCTAGACCCAAAATGGCCCCTGCAACAAGCAGGAACCTCACACAGCCACAAAAAGCGCAAAAAACAACTTTCACACTTTACACACACACAACACAACACAACACAACTGGCTCATCCACAATGTAAAAGCAGCTGTGCTAGACCCAAAATGGCCCCTGCAACAAGCAGGAACCTCACGCAGCCACAAAAAGCCCAAAAAAACAACTTTCACACTTTACACACACACACAACACAACACAACACAACTGGCTCATCCACAATGTAAAAGCAGCTGTACTAGACCCAAAATGGCCCCTGCAACAAGCAGGAACCTCACACAGCCACAAAAAGCGCAAAAAACAACTTTCACACTTTACACACGCACAACACAACACAACACAACTGGCTCATCCACAATGTAAAAGCAGCTGTGCTAGACCCAAAATGGCCCCTGCAACTAGCAGGAACCTCACACAGCCACAAAAAGCCCCAAAAACAACTTTCACACTTTACACACACACACAACACAACACAACACAACACAACTGGCTCATCCACAATGTAAAAGCAGCTGTACTAGACCCAAAATGGCCCCTGCAACAAGCAGGAACCTCACACAGCCACAAAAAGCGCAAAAAACAACTTTCACACTTTACACACGCACAACACAACTGGCTCATCCACAATGTAAAAGCAGCTGTGCTAGATCCAAAATGGCCCCTGCAACAAGCAGGAACCTCACGCAGCCACAAAAAGCCCAAAAAAACAACTTTCACACTTTACACACACACACAACACAACATAACACAACTGGCTCATCCACAATGTAAAAGCAGCTGTGCTAGACCCAAAATGGCCCCTGCAACAAGCAGGAACCTCACACAGCCACAAAAAGCCCAAAAAAATCAACCTTCACACTTTACACACACAAAATTCCACATACAGCTTTGTGAGATTTTGTGTGTTTGTGTAGTTAGAGTGAAACACTACAGAAACACACCACATCTCAGAAAGCTGCACAAATATTATTTTATTTTTATTTTTATATGAAAACTAAATTTAAAACTTCCTAAACTTTAAATGGCTAGGTCTAAAAAAGAACAACTAAAAAAAACCCCAATTAACTATTTTTTTAAAGCTCCCAAAGGGGAAAAAAACTTACCCAATAGAACAGGGGTCTCCAACCTTGGCAACTTTAAGACTTGTAGACTTCAACTCCCAGAATTCCTCAGCCAGCTTTGTTTTTACTGGCTGAGGAATTCTTGGAGTTGAAGTCCACAACTCCTGCTTGCATGATTGCAGGCAGGGAGTGGCTTGCTGATGGAATGGATTCAGGCAAGCGAAGCAAGGCAAGCGTTGCGATTACCAGCTAAGGTAAGCAAACTGGAGGGGGAAAACTTTTTTCTTTTTACAGGACTCTGGGCTCTGGTGATCCCAGCTGAGTTGCCTGATTAGCAGGCAATCCAGCTGGGATCGTCAGAGCTTGGATCGATGGCTCTGGCGATCCCAGCTGCGATGCCCGATTGGCAGGCAACTCAGCTGGGATCGTCAGAGCTTCGATCGCCAGAGCCATTTAAGGCTCGTTAGAGTCTTTTGGGCTGGTCTGCCTGGTTACAGGAGAACGACACCCGGCGTATAAGACGACCCCGGACTTTTGAGGTGATTTTCATGTGTTAAAAAGTCATCTTATACGCCGGAAAATACGGTAGGTCTGTTCATGGTCTCTGCAGATTGAACCTTATTCCAGACTCTTGAGGACTGACTTGTTTCCATTTTCCCCCTCTATTGAATGGAGAGTTACATCTGGGGATGCAAGTCTTGGTGGAGTGGGTCTACAGCTGCTGTCTCCAGTTCTTTTGGACGATCTAAGTTGACCAGCCACTGTGAGAGGGGGGCTGGGCCACCTTTACTGGACAAAAACAGTGTTTACTCCCATCATTGCCGTGAGAGGGCAATGAGGTTCCGTGAGCTCCATCGAAGTCCGGCATCACGCTCCTTCGGACTGTAATAACATCAAAACTGCCCCCCTGGAAATTGGCCATGGGTCATTCCTCCCCTTGATGTCAGATGTATTCGGGGAACGAACTTCGTGCTCTGCGAAATTCCCCCCTCTTGCAGGTTTGGCCCTCCTCATTATCGAGGGCCTATCTTGATGATGGGTTAGGGAACCCTGAGAGATGGCATGTAGCAAAGAAGAGACTGAGGGGTTTTTTAAGTGGGTTTTTTTAAAAAAAATTAAGGGGTTCGGGGGAGACCAGGGTGGGTTTGTGGGGTAATCCACCAGGGTCAAGACCAGGCCCTGCGAGGGACTGCAGCACTAGGGATACGGGGTCGGATGTTAGGGAGGGGGCTGGAGCTCAACTTAGGGAGGGCGGTTCCATCAGTATTGTGAGTGGGAGGGGCAGATATGGTGGAAGCAGGGGGCCACATCATGTGTGGGGAGTGCACACTCGCTATCTTCGAACAATTGCGCACTCCGGTCCCCAATGCTTTTCTCGTTCTCCAGGTTGTTCAGATCCTCAGGGCCAGAGCCTTCGGCTGATGTTGTGCAATGCCAGGTCCATGGTAAATAAAGCCCACCTCATTTACAATCTTATTCAGGAGTGGGGTGCGGACCTGGTGGGTATTACGGAGACCTGGTTGGGTCTGGAAGGGGGGGTGTCCCTTGTTGAAATGTGCCCACCAGGTTTCTGGGCATTCCATCTGCCAAGGGCTCAGGGCAGGGGCGGTGGGGTGGCGGTTATTATTAACGAAAGTCTCTGTCCGAGGGAGGCCACTGTTCCTCAGATAGCCAGATGTGAGTCCCTCCTTGTGAAGTGGGGTCAGGGGGTGCAGGTGGGCCTGCTGATTACGTACCTGGCTCCCTGCTATGCAACATCGGCCCTACCCGACCTGCCTGACGTGATAGCCAGGGTGGCAGTTGATACCCCCAGGCTTATGGTTATGGGGGATTTCAACTTACCATTGGTCGGTAAAACGTCTATGGCGGCTCGGGAGTTCATGGCTTCCATGTCGGCCTTGGACCTGACCCAGTTAGTTCATGGCCCCACACGGGAGGACACACTCTGGTTCTGATTTTTGTCTCTGGTCAGTGGCAGAATGATCTAGAAATAGGGGATTTAGTCATCGAGCCCTTGTCATGGTCTGATCATTCACTCCTCCAACTGGACTTTCAAACTTCTAACCCTCGCCGCAGGGAGACGGAACCGGTTAGATGGTTCCATCCCAGGCACCTGATGGACCCGGATCGGTTCCTATGGAGCTTGGGCCATACCCTGAGGCTCTGGCTTACGGCTCGACTGAAGAATTAGTGGCGGCCTGGGAGAGGGCGGCCGCTGGGGCTTTGGATCGCATCGTGCCTTTGCGGCCTCTGACCCAGCGCGGCTCTCAATTGGCTCCTTGGTTCTCTGAGGAGCTGAGAGAGATGAAGCGCCGGAAAAGACACCTGGAGAGCGGTTGGAGGGCCAGCCATTCCGAATCCGACCGAACACTGCTAAGGTCCTATATTAAGACCTACCTAGTGGCAATAAAAGCGGCAAAATGTAACTATTTTTCCGCTCTTATTGCGTCATCAGATAATCGCCCGGCCGCCCTGTTTAGGGTGACCCGCTTCCTCCTCCATCTGGGAGTGCGGTAAGACCCCTTGCAGGGTAGGGCTGAGGATTTTGTACAATATCTGTATGACAAAATTGCTCAGATTCGGGAGGGTTTGGACTCCGACTGGGTATGTCCGGATGGGGTGATGGAGGTAAGGCCTGTGAATGTTAGCTGGGAGGAGTTTGACCTTGTGACTCCCGAGGACGTGGACAGGGTCCTGGGTAGGTTGAACGCAGCCACATGTTTATTGGACCCATGTCCGTCCTGGTTGGTGCTGGCTTCTCAGGAGGTTACACGAGGCTGGCTCCAGGGGATTGTCAATGCTTCTTTGAGTGAGGGTTTCCCTCCCACCACCTTGAAAGAGGCGGTGGTGAGGCCCCTCCTTAAGAAGCCTTCTCTGGACCCAGCTGTTTTATCTAATTATCGTCCAGTTTCCAACCTTCGCTTTGTAGCGAAGGTTGTTGAGAGTGTGGTGGTGCGACAGCTTCCCCAGTACCTGGATGAAGCGGACTATTTAGATCCGTTCCAGTCAGGCTTCAGGTCTGGGTACAGCACGGAAATGGCATTGGTCGCATTGGTTGATGATCTCTGGAGAGCTCGGGACAGGGGTTGCTCCTCTGTCCTGGTCTTATTAGATCTCTCAGCGGCTTTTCATACCATCGACCATGGTATCATGCTGCGTCGGTTGGAGGGGTTAGGGGTGAGGGGCACCATGTTATGGTGGTTCTCCTCTTTCCTTTCTGACCATACACAGTCTGTGTTGATAGGGGGTCAGAGATCGACCCTGAGGTGCCTAGTTTGTGGGGTGCCACAGGGATCGGTCCTCTTGCCCCTCCTGTTCAACATTTATGTGAAGCCGCTGGGTGAGATCATTCATGGCTTCAGGGTGGATTTTCATCAGTACGCTGATGACACTCAGCTGTATATTTCTACCCTGGGCCACCCCAATGATGCCCTTGAAGTGATGACCTGGTGCCTGGAGGCCATACGGATCTGGATGGGGAGAAACAAGCTCAGGCTCAACCCCTCCAAGACTGAGTGGCTGTGGTTCCCGGCGTCCCGTCATAGTCAGTTGGTTCCATCACTGACTAGAGGGGGTGAGATCTTGGCCCCCTCAGAGAGGGCTCGCAACTTGGGTGTCCTCCTGGACTCACGGCTGTCTTTAGAAGACCATTTGATGGTTGTGGCCGGGGGGCTTTTTATCAGGTTCGCCTGATTCATCAGTTGCATCCCTTTCTGGACCAGGACACCTTGCACACGGTCACTCATGCCCTCATCACTTCCCCTCTGGACTACTGTAATGCTCTCTACATGGGGCTCCCCTTGAAGAGCACCCGGAGGCTCCAACTGGTCCAGAATGCGGCCGCACGGGTGATTATAGGGGCAACTCGGTACTCCCATGTAACACCATTCCTGTGCGAGGTGCACTGGCTCCCAGTGGTCTTCCGGGTGCGATTCAAGGTGTTGGTTACCACCTTTAAAGCGCTCCATGGCATAGGACCTGGATATCTACGAGACCGCCTTCTGCCTCCAATAGCTTCCCATCGACCAGTACGCTCCCACAGAGAGGGTCTCCTCAGGGTGCCGTCGGTTAGACAGTGTCAACTGATGACCCCCAGGGGGAGAGCCTTCTCTGTGTGGGCACCCGCCCTTTGGAATGAGCTGCCCCCAGAGAGTCGTCAGATTTCCGACCTCCATACCTTTCGCCGCGCCCTTAAAATGCTATTATTCCATCAAGCAGGGCTGGCCTAAATATTTTTTAATGGGTTATTGTATTTTAGATGATCGGCCAAAACTATTTAATAATTTTAAATTGTTTTTAACTTTTATATTGTGGGTTTTATCTTGGCTGTACACCGCCCTGAGTCCCCCGGGAGAAGGGCGGTATAAAAATTTAATAAAACAAACTGAAACTAAATGGTTGTAAGTCAAGGACCACTTGTATCCTGTTGTTCAACGTAGGAACCTAGATATTTCTTGGCTGTTTGTTCCCTAATTGAACCACTCTCACTCTCAGAGACTTTTTCTAATATTCTCCCTTTTTCTATAGTTTAAGGCCAGTGTTCCTCTGAGATTTGAGAGAACAAGCTTTGGTATTTCTCTCCCACCTGTCTTTTAGAAATGCTGAAGTCTCCCCTCAGTTGTCTTTTCTGGAGAGTCTTCAAGCAATCCTTATCCCTGACTATCAAGGCCTTTCAAAACTTTCAAGGTGGCATGATTTAACTGGCTGCTCCTTTAGTCAGTTCGCTCCTGTTGCTTTGTGGACACTCAGCTTCTTGCGAGATTCTTTCAGAAAAGGAAACAAATAAGGAAGGAAGGATAATAAAGCAAAAAGGGAAAAGGAAGTCATGCTTACTTCACTCCTGGTCTTGAGAGAGGTGGCATCTCACCAGTGGAGAGCAAGAAAGTGGCAAATAATATGGAAAGATGGGTCCAGCTGTGCATTCTGAGCTTGGTGGCTGTTGTCCCTGGAAGAGGTGAGTTCAGAAGTGTGACTTGATGGTGCTACTGACGAGAGGTTCTCAGGTCTAATCTATCTAGACCCTTAAGTTTCATTCCGTGAGTTCTACGTCTAGGTTTGCTTTTTGTTACTATATGTAAAGAGGATTTGCCACGAAGTTATGTTGCTGTAAACATAAAATACCTTAATATTTGATAGACAGTTTCATGATTTGCTTTTAAAAGCTGTATCCAGAAATTCTTCAGTTCTACATGAGGAAATGTTGGTAATGTGAAATCAATAGAAATGTCCATTGATCATCCCATCTGCCTTAATGGCAGTTCAAAGGCATTAGATTAGGAGGTATAACAAAAGGATTCTGGGCCAATCCTGTACTTGGATTGGAGGGGGGACGTCTTTGCTGACTGTGACACAGAAGTCAGACAGGTTGGCATGACCAGGATTTTGATAGAAATTACTTATGTTAATGAAAACCTGCTGAGATTTGGAAAGCAATCAAGATTGTTTTTAAAAATGCTCACTCCAAAGTTGAGTTTTACTTTAACTTTACTTTGAAGTTTAAAACTTTTAAGTTTACTTGAAGTTTAAATCTAGCATATTTGTACCTTACGGTGAAATATCAATGCCATTCGGATAAATCCAATATCACTACAATATCCCACTTTCTGCATCCAACCTAAGTTAAAGGAATCTTCTAGTGAAAAAGTATGTCTCTTCTTGAGGGTCTTAGAATCAAACCAACATTTGTTCATGAAACAAGCATCTCACTTCAGCAATGGGTTAGGCAGACTCCACATTTCACAGTAAATATTCTGGTCTTGCTTGTATAAAATCCATCACTTTAACTGCCCTTGTTGAGTGCAGCTTTGAGTTCTTAAGGGATGCATTTCACTGCCCTGTATGACTACAAAGGCAGCAGGGAATATGCTTAATATGTGGATGGCTTTCAATTGGCCGCCCTCTTGACTGTTAGTGATTACATATATTTATGATAGAAGTAGAAGTACTATCATTCTAGTTTAGAGGGTCATTGATTTATAGAGTTTTTTAACTCTATTAAAAAAAGTTGAAGTTTCCTTTTTTTTCTATAGCTTTTTTTTTGTTGCTGTTGCTTGCACTCCCTAATTTTGCTGCTACACCCTTTCCCTTTTTTTTCTAACTGCCTTTCTCTGCTTTTTGTATTTTATATATTTTTTGAAATTTAATGAAGTTTTGATAAAATATATCTGGAGCCCTATTTCAATGGGGGCTGCAAAACCTGACTTTTTTTCAACCATAACTGCCCCTGCTTTGGGGCTATGAGGGAAGACAAATGCCAAAAGATATCATGGTTTCCATAACTGAATTAATCAACTTAAATATTTCTGTTCCCGTGGTTCTGATAGCTTATTTGCAACACAGAACTCCTACTTAAACCCAATTAAGATGGATAAACTTCAAACGTGACTGGATTCATTCATTTGAAGCGAGAAGCCAGCTGCACTTGTTTCCTTGTTTTTGTTAGTTTCTCTTCACCAGTTTTTGACACATGTTGAAATCATGTTAAATAATCAGGCAATAATAAGAATTTTTGTAGAATTTTGATTATTTATTTATTTATTTATTTGTCATGCATTCTACCAAATCTTTTATGCATGCAACTTTTCTGCAATCATATAAGCTTCTGGGGAGTCCTTGGTGCTCTCTGAACTTGTTTGCTTGCAGATGTTTGATTACCTGGCTAGCCAACATCTCCAGGTAGTGTTACCTAATCGGTACTGTAATGAAACCAAGGATTCCACGCAGTGGTGGGATACAAATAATTTAACAACCGGTTCTCTGTCCTAATGATTTCTCCCAACAACCAGTTCACCAAACTGCTCAGAAAATTAACAATCGGTTCTCCCGAAGTGGTGCGAACTGGCTGAATCCCACCACTGATTCCACGGTTGAATTCTGAGCTACATATATTCTCTTCTATTAATATGAGCTTCACTTGGTTTTCCTGAGCAATAACTGACTAGATAGGAAGCTAAAAGCAAGTCCTCTCACAGAAATGTACACAGAAATGTACAAAAGGCCACTTTCTTCTCATCTGGTTCTGTACTTTTGGAATGTTCAGGTGATGTTTAATTTCCAGACATTTTTGTAATTTTGCAGGATTCAGACTGATTGCCACCCAATATTTGCTCAAATTCAACACCACCTTTGCATTTCTTGTGAGGGTCCATAAAGTCAAAAAACAAAAACAAAGCAAAAACCAGACCGTGTGCTCCACAAATTCCATGTGGTTAATTGTTCTCATTAATAGGAAGCTTCTCCTTAATTTTAATCTCTATCTGTTATAATTCCATTTGCCCTGAGGTGTTTTGGATAATAGGTGGACCCTTCTTTTTGTGGCAGCCTCTCAAATATTGGAAGATGCTATCATGTCACCCCTAGTCCTTCTTTTCATTTAGACTAGACATACACAGTTCCTGCAACCGTTCTTCGTATGTTTTAGCCTCCAATTCTCTAATCATCATTCTGTCCTTGGCTGGTCTGCAACCATCACTGTCTTTGTTTCTTGTTTGTTATTTTCATAATCATAATCATAATCATAATCAAGCATATATAAGATAACAGGTAAAAGTATAAACATAATTTGAATACATGAAAAGAATAAGTAAAAAGGAATATTAGGACAGGAATGGTAGGCACGCTGTTGCACTTATGCACGTCCCTTCCAGACCTCTTAGGAATGGGGTGAAGGTTAGGGTTAGGGTTAGGGTAAGGTCAACAGTAGACAGTTTAAGGTTAAAGTTTTGGGGGTTTGGGGAAGAAACCACAGAGTCAGGTAGTGCATTCCAGACAGAGATGGGTTTCAGCAGGTTCTGACAAGTTCTGGAGAACCAGTAGCAGAAATTTTGAGTAGTCCAGAGAACCGGTAGTAAAAATTCTGACTGGCCCTGCCCCCATCTATTCTTTGCCTCCCAAGTCCCAGCTGATGGGGAGGATATGGAGATTTTACAGTATCCTTCTCCTGGAGTGGGGTGGGAATGGAGATTTTACAGTATCTTTCCCCTGCCATGCCCAGCAAGCCACACCCACAGAACCGGTAGTAAAAAAATTTGAAACCCACCACTGATTCCAGGCATTGACCACTCTGTTACTGAAGTCATATTTTCTGCAATCAAGTTTGGAGCGGTTTACATTGAGTTTGTATCTATTATTTGTTCGTGTATTGCTGTGGTTGAAGCTGAAGTAGTTATTGACAGGAAGGACATTGTGGCAGATAATTTTATGTACTATGCTTAGGTCAGACTGAAGTCAGCATAGTTCTAAATTGTCTAAGCCCAAAATTTGGAGTCTGATGGCATAGGGTATTTTGTTAGAGGAATGGAGGACTCTTCTCATAAAATATCTCTGGACTCTCTCAATTGTATTTATGTCCGATATGGAGTGCGGGTTCCAGACAGATGAGCTGTATTCAAGAATTGGTCTAGCAAATGTTTTGTATGCTCTAGTTAGTAGTACAACATTACCAGAGAAGAAGCTACGCAAGATTAGGTTAACAACTCTTAATGCCTTTTTGGCAATGTTGTTACAGTGGGCTCTGGCACTTGAGTACTCCAAGGTCCTTGACAGTGTGAGGGTCATCTACAGCCGCTGGGTGAGATCATCCGTGGTTTTGGGGTGAAGTGTCATCTGTACGCTGATGATACTCAGCTGTACATCTCCACCCCAGACCACCCCAACGATGCCCTTGATGTGATGTCCCGCTGCCTGGAGGCCGTGCGGATCTGGATGGGGAGGAACAGGCTCAAACTCAACCCCTCCAATACCGAGTGGCTGTGGCTTCCGGCGCCCCGATATAGTCAGCAGATGCCATCGCTGACTATTGGGGGTGAATCTTTGCCCCCCACAGAGAGGGCTCGCAATCTGGGTGTCCTCCTGGACGCACGGCTGTCTTTAGAAGAGCATATGATGGCCGTGGCCAGGGGGGCCTTTTATCAGGTTCGCCTGATTCGCCAGTTGCAGCCCTTTCTGGACCGGGACGCCCTGCGCACGGTCACTCATGCCCTTGTTACCTTCCGGTTGAACTATTGTAATGCTCTCTACATGGGGCTCCCCTTGAAGAGCACTCGGAGGCTCCAACTGGTCCAGAATGCGGCCGCGCGGGTGGTTATGGGTGCAACTCGTTGTGCCCACGTGACACCCCTCCTGCGCGAGTGGTCTTCCGGGTGCGATTCAAGGTGTTGGTTACCACCTTTAAAGCGTTCCATGGCATAGGACCCGGGTACCTTCGAGACCGACTTCTGCCATCAACAGCCTCCCACCGACCAGTCCGCTCCCACAGAGAGGGTCTCCTTAGGGTGCCATCGGCCAAGTTATGTCGGCTGGCGACACCCAGGGGGAGGGCCTTCTCTGTGGGAGCCCCAGCCCTGTGGAATGAACTGCCCCCGGAAATACGTAAGATCTCTGACCTCCGGGTGTTTCGCTGCGCACTGAAGACCCTGTTGTTCCGCCAGGCCGGGCTATCAACATAATAATTTTAATTTGGGGTATTTTAAATTTCTGGGATTTTAATTGGAGCCTAATTATTTAATGATTTTAAATTTTAATCGTTGTTTTGTTTTGTGTTTTTAAATAGGCTGTACACCGCCCTGAGTCCTTCGGGAGAAGGGCGGTATAGAAATAAAATTATTATTATTATTATTATTATTATTATTATTATTATTATTATTATTATTATTATTATTATTATTATTATTACAAGGTCATGTCCATCTAATTTGTATTTTATGTTTTGATTTTTTTTGCCAATGTGCAAGACAGAGCATTTGTTGGTTGAGATTTGAAGTTGCCACTTGTTAGACCAATCTGACACATAGTCAAGGTCTTTTTGAAGGATAGTTGCATTGTTGGTGGTGTTGAGTAGTTTAACATCAGCAGCGAAGAGAACACAGTTGCTTTTAATATGATCACAAAGGTGATTTATGTAAAGTATGAAGAGTGCTGGACCTAAAACACTGCCTTGGGGAATACCGCTGTTAACTGGTGCAAGGTTTGATAGAGCGCTTCCTATTTTGACCACTTGTCTGTTTGACAGGAAGGCAGCTATCCATTTATCTAGAAGTCCAGAAATGCCATAGGATTTTAGTTTTAGAAATAATTTGTCATATACCACTGAATCAAAAGCTTTACAGAAGTCTACGTAAACTTTGTCTATTGCTTTACCCTGATCGAGATGTGTAATCGATATGTTTTTGCAACGTAGTAGTTGTAGATTACAGGATAAATTTTTTCTGAAACCAAATTGTTTGTTAGAAAGGATGTTGTTTGTCTCTAGATGGAGGGTAATAAATTGGTTAATGATTGATTCCATGACTTTGCAGGTGACGCAACATAAAGAGATTGGTCTGTAATTTTCAACTAGGCTAGGCTCTCCCTTTTTGATGATAGGGATGACCTTGGCTTGTGACCATTGGTAGGGCAAGGTGCTGGTACTGAAAGATTTTTCAAAAATTATGCTTAGAGGTTCTGCGATTGCAGTGGAAACCTTTTTTAAGAAGTAGGCACATAGTCCATCAGGTCCAATAGAGAGAGATGGTTTTAGATTGCCTAGTGCCTTTTCAACATTGTCTTCTGTAAAATCAATATGTATAAGTTCATCGTTGTACTTGTCTGTAGTATGACTGGGAAATATTGGGTATGTGTTGTTGCTGTTTACAAAGACTGAGCCGAAGAACGTGTTAAAGAGATTGACTTTAACAGTTTCATCAATACAGTCTTCATTGTTTGGTCCTTTTAGGGGTGGGATGGATCTCGACTCTTTAAGTTTGTTGTTTACAAAATTATAGAAGGTGCGGTTGGATTTTGTGCATAGAAGGTTTTCTTCTTGCTTGATGTGATAATTGGTGCATTCAGTCTTTATTTGTTGGCATAAATTTTTGTAGCAGTTTTTGAAGTTAACTACGTAGTTAGTTTTGTTTTTTCTCCAAAGATATTTTTTTCTGGATTGTAATTTCCTTATTGTTATTGGTAGCTTATTTTTTCTGGTTTTGTGAGGTATGTAAAGTTTAATGATTTTTTTTGACTTTGTGCAAGAAAATGTTATAATGGTCGTCAGCAGTATTACAGCCAGAGAATAGAATTTGCCAATCAAGATATGAGAGTTCATTGTCTATGAGATCATAATTGGCTTTTTTAAAGTTATAACTGGGAATCCCATCATTATGATGATTTTTGAGAGGGTGTAAGTTGAGACAAAAGTCAAATCATTCTGTGGTCGCTGTTGGAGAATGGTTCTTTTATTTGTAGTCCATAAATAGAATTTAAACTGTTGCAGAAGATGAGATCAAGGCAGTTGTTGAGTCTAGTGTTGTTAGTTACTAGTTGATCAAGTCCCAGATTAGTTACAGTATTGTACAGGGTTCCATGTATAGGTTCAGTTGTACATTCATTTAGGGTCCAATTAATAAGTGGTAAGTTAAGGTCACCAAGAAAGATTATTGGGCGTGGGCAGGAGGCTGCCCAGGTCAGTAGTGAAGTTAACTTGTTCGCATGTTCAATGTCATAATCTGGGGCTCTGTAACAAAGTAAGAATCAAAATGTGGTATTTAAGGACAGGTCGCAGACGATGGTCTCAGGAAGAGCAAGTTCGCATGTAACTTGAATATTTTTTAGATGTAGGGACTTTTTGTAGAAGATAGTAACACCACCTCCTCTATGGATTTCACGATCTGACCAGTAAACATGATAGTCTCTTACTGTAGTAACGGAGTCAGGGAGGGATGTATTCAGCCAAGTTTCACAGACAAATAAAATGTTGAATATAGCTGTATTTAGTAAGAGGAGGAATTCAGGTATTTTATTTACAAGGCTTCTTACGTTAAGTAGCTTGCATTTAAGGTCGGTAGTAGTTGTTATTGCAGATGGTGAATGACATTTGGCCCTGGTTCTTCTTTTGGCTTAAGGGGAAATCAGGGAGAAGCAAAATTCCCCTGATTTCTTTGGTATGGGCACAAATCAGAGAGAGATCAGACAAACGAAAGGCCCTTTTGGTGACTGTGGCTTTTTCTGCAGCCTTCCTGTTCTCTCAGTGGCTTTCCAGAAGCTCTTCTCCATGTGCCAGCAGAATCTCCCTTTCTGTAACCAACTTCCCAGTGCGGGACCCCCACCCCCACCCCACCCCCACCCCTATAACTCACTCTAGCCTCACAGCTCTTCTTTCTTTTTTGTTTTGCTCTTCTTGCTTGTTCACAGCTTGATTTAGATCAGGGATAGGTAACCCTTTTCTGTTCAGCGATGCAGGGGTGCTTTTAGTTTTCATCCTCCAGGGTGTCCATGGGGCATGGTCACAAAAGTCAGGATGGCAGCTTGCATGGTGCAACTGAAAACTCCAATTGGCTTCTCTGTGATCAAACAGTCATGTGGGCCTTTTGACTCTTTGCAAAATTATAACAACAGCAACAGTAAGCGAATCCACTCCTGATTGATTCTTGTGAATAAAGCAGGTTCTGCCAAATGTACAGAAAATGGTTCCTGTGGAGGATACAAGTTAGTGGAAAGGCAGATGATGCCATCTGAGAGGTGCAGGAGCTAAAGAAAAATGTGCGGAGAAGACAATCCTTGATTGACAAATTTCTTCCCCTTTAACACGGTTCACACCACCTTGAATGAGACAATAATAGTCTCCACCCCCAGCCCTTCTTCTCCTGAGGGCATTGTATTTACCGTCTGGTGTTGGCATCTAAATCTGCTTATATTCTCCCTCCTCCTCCAGCTGCCCTGGATTTGACCGGCAACAACCTGGTTGACGGGATCTGGAAAGCTCCTGCCACTTTGCCCTGCCTGTATGAACCCTCCTCTGACTTCAAGCAGCTCAAGGTGACCTGGAAATTCTCCCAGTCAGGCGAAGCTCCTCGCACCATCTTGCACCACGATGCCTCCGAGGACCACATCTTCTTGACTGCTTTCAGAGACCGAGTCAATGTTGCCAAGAACCCCCCTGGAGATGTGTCTCTCCACATCAAGAAACTTGAAATGACTGATATTGGTTCATTTGTTTGTTTGGTTGAGTTGGAAGCCCAAAACATGAGCATAATCAGCAGAGAAAAGACCGTGCAGCTCAAGGTGGTAAAAGGTAATCAAGCAGTTTGGCTGCAGGGCGTCCTGAGATCCTCACACAAAAACCCACAAGGCCTTTTGCTTCATTTTATAGCGCTCCCTTTGGATTTAGTTCTTTCTTTTCTGGTGTGTTCCTTCTCAAGAACTTCAAAGCTACGATCAGAATTTAGGTGAGAGAAGGCTGCATCCTAACCAGGAAGCTGACTCCTCATCAGTAGCAGAAGCAGCACAGCTCTGCTTTGAATATTCATAATTTTTATTTTCCATGTACAAAGAAAGTGGTACCTGGAGTCAGGAAAGTCCTTCAGCTTCTCTTTGGATTAATAAGGCCCGGGAGCCATATTTCTCTTTTATGGATGAGCTTGTAATTCCTCCTTTGTTTAGCTCTTAATTGCTAGAGGTGCTTTGAGAAACCTTAGCAACTCTTCTGCTTTCTAGTTCCAGCCTCCAAGCCAGTCGTTGAAGCCAGCAGCCAGGATTCTGTCCTGCCCAGCGGCACCCGGATGAGTCTGACCTGCTCAGCCAGCGGATCTCCACCCATCACCTACCGATGGTACAAGGAGGGGCCTGAGGGGGAAGCCGAGGAACTGCAGAGGGGCCCACTCCTTGCCTTTGAGGGCCTGCAGTTGTTGGATTCCGCCAGATACTTCTGCACGGCAGAAAACAGGCTTAATGTACAAAAGGAGCAGAGCGACTCCTTTCAGCTGACAGTGAAAGGTGAGGAGGCTTCAGAGATGTCACTGCAACAGAGCCACGTCACATAAAAGATCGCATTCATGGTTAGACGGTCCTTGAAAAACATTTTCCTAGGACTCACATCTTTATTAAGAGGTCCAGGCTCTGAATTCTGTCTATTAATACGGTACAGGTAGTCCTCAACTTACAACCATTCAAAATTACAATGACACTGGAAAAAAGTGTCTGCCACAGAATGGTCATATGATCAAAATTTGGGCGGTTGGCAACCAGCATGGACTTACGATGATCATCATTTGCAACCTTCCCAGCTGGCTTCTGACAAGCAAAGTCAACGGGAAAACCAAGTTTAACAACCATGGCAAAAATGGTCATAGATTCAGGCATGACACACTGAACAACCACCTTGCTTAGAAATTGTGGTCCCAACGGGGGTTGTAAGTCAAGGACTACCTGTAGTGGAAGCACACTTGGGCTAGATTCACTCATTTGTCCAGGATTTACTTTACCACGAATTATTGGACAAACCATCACTGGCTTGGTTGACATCACATGCTAAGACCTAAAGCATGGTTTAGATGTCATAACAGCTGAGTTCAGCCAGGGACTAAACCAAACGCAAGCAAAGCACATTGTACCTTTCTATTTTGCGTCTATGGAGATTCTCAGTCATCCAGGGCCTGGTTGTCCCAAAGGTACTTTTTCAAGAGGCAACTGGACTTTCTGGTTTTTCTTTGAAGATGTTTCACCTCTTTGCTGAGAAGCGAAATGTTTTCAAAGAAAAACCAGAAAGTCCAGTTGCCTTTGGAAAAAGCACGTTTGGGACTTTCTATTTTGTACAAACCACCTGCTGCTTTTCAACCATTCTTTGTTTTCCTACTGGTGCTACAAGTTCAGGCATACATGGAAACACCAGTTCAGAGTCAGGGTTTGTTTATACCTTGAGGTCTGTAGGTTCCCATCTCAGGAGTTCAAGCAACAGGCATATGTCCCTCTTCCTATTTTTCTTTATAACAGGAAGCAGCAAAGGAGGTTAGTTTAAGAGGCCCCAAATCATCCAGGGAATTTCTCTGGCTCTGAGTGGGCCTGAATCTGGGTCTCTCAGGGCAGGTCTACCATCTTCATCACTCCCACGCTCAGTGGCTGCTCCAACCAATCTTCTCTGGTGACTTTTCCAAAAGTGCCTGAAAGACAATCCTCCGGTATAGGATGCAAGGATGAAATCCAGCAGGTTCTGACAGGTTCTGGAGAACCGGTAGTGGAAATTTTGAGTAGTTCAGAGAATCGGCAAATACCCTCTGGCTGGCCCCAGAGTGGGATGGGAATGGAGATTTTATGGGGAGGGAATGGGGATTATGCAGTATCCTTCCCCTGCCACGTCCACCAAGCCACTCCACAGAACCGGTAGTAAAAAAAATTGGATTTCACCATTGATAGGATGGCCACCTTTTCTGTGGTCTGCAAAGAAGAAAGGAAGGTTGGAGAGGAAGTAGCCTTGTCTGGCTACTAGTCCAACAGAGCATTTACCAGCTATACCAAAACTCATCTCCCATATTAGGAGGATTTTGTATCTTTGAAGATGGACCATCATTATAGGTCTGAAGGGGAAAAAATCAGTAAAATCAGATTATGGGGTTTTGCAGTCAAATCAGGGTGTTTTAATTCTTTCTTCTTCTGGGACCAGGGTTTTGGAAAGGAGGAGGTGAATAAACTCAAGATGATGGCCACACCCATGCAATTGAAGACACAGCTTTTTGTGACAACCCATGGAACAAAGAGACCAATCGTTGGTTGTGTGGTTGCAGCCCCTACCTTGAACGTTTACCCCTCCCCCGCAGGCAGCCATCTTTTGCTATTGGGTCATCTTATTCTTCAAGCAGAGTGGTAGGAAAAGCCTTCACCAAACAGTTCATTCCCCGACAGTCTACCCAAGTGCCCCCAGCTCCTGGGAGCTGTGAGGGCGGGACAGTAACTCTGCTGCATTTCCCTTCTAGATGCTTCTGAAGTCTCCACTGCAGGACCAGCTGCTGATTCAGGAGGACACACAACAGGTGGGGCATTGGAGATGTGGACATGGGAGGCAGAGGGCCCTCTGTCCCTGGAAGCCCATGTGGCTCATCTCATGTCACGCATGTAAAGGGCGGGCAGATTTGATCAAGTACTTTGACCCCCAAGGGCACCCCAGTTTCTTCTGTCATTCCTGTCTCTGGCTCTGTAAGGGAGACTCCCATCTATTTGGGAAGGTGCTCAATTAATCTGCATTTCCCATCCTAGCAGAAACAGGGATGCCAGTCTGGAACTTTGTAGCAGGAACTTCCAGGAGGCCTGAAATGACCCATACCAGGACAGGTGAGGGACCACAACCCTTCCCACACCTGGTGTTTCCCCAGCCCCAAGACCACTGGTGGCCAGCTGTACCTGGAAGGTGAGACAGAGCACGGCTTTCCACAGGGAGCGGATTAAAAAAGTCAAGACGCTGGCTACAGTCATGCAATACACACACAAAGGTTTTGGGCTTTGATGACATGGATGTGGATTCCAGCTTGGCTTTGCACTGGGTACAAGGCACAAAGACATCACGAGTGCCACAGTATCATTGCACAATGCTATAATTGGCAATGAGAAATGGACAAGAGGACTCCTTGGCCTGTGGGAAAGTCAATGGTCTTGCAAATCCATGCCCAGCAGCCGGGGGGGGGGACACATACCCCCTTGCTGTTCCTGGGGACCAGTAAGAGCGAGACCAGTCTCTTCCTCCCAGCCTGCACAGCATGGGTTGTGCTAGAAGGAGCAGCGATCCTCCCCTTCAGGAGTGGAAGTAGAAGCCGCCCCTGTGAAGGGTCAGGGGAGTGGAAGGAACGTGATCCATTGAGGTCCTCCAAAAGTGACCTCCAAGGTACCTGCCGTCGGCAATGAATGTGCAGAAGAGCCCATCATTTGCATGCATGGCTGGCTCTGGACTCCACTGGCTTTGCTCAGCTAAGCCTCAACAATCCTGGATGGTTCTCTTATTGAAAAAGTTTTTCAAATACAGATTTTTCCCCCTTTTTTCTCCCCCCACTCCTCCCTAACCCCCCCTCGCCACCCCTCCCCCTGTCACTTCTTCAAAGTAAAATCCAAATTCATAACAGATTATATAATACTTTACCGTCCCCTTACTCCATCCCCCAAATACTGACCCTTTCTTTCTAATAATATTATTATATCCCCCTTTTACTATACATTTCAAAATAACATTCTACTGTAACATTGTGTAATAACTTCTGATTTAGCATAACAATATTATTATAACTCCCAATTTAGCAATAATCTGCCCTTTTTCTCCTCCCCCATACATATATCTCTTAAATCAAACCTTTTATATATATTAATATAACATTTCAAAAAACCTTCCGCTTTAAAACTATATAATAAGTCCTAATTTAATATTTAATCTTTTGTGTATATTAATATAACATTTCAAAATTTAATAAAATGAAAATGAATGAAATGAAATATTTTTTTAGCAGGGTGGGCAGAAGAATAAAGATATTAAGATGGATGGTTCTCTTCAGCCACCTTCTCGGAGTGGGTCATGGTGGTGGAGCAGTTACTTCTCCACCAAAAAGGTTCCTTTGCTCCACCCTTGGAGTAGACCATCACCAGCTCTGTGGGGTGGGGTGGGGGCATCTTGGCACTGCAGGTGGGGCAGTAGGTACAAAAGCTTCCGTTGTGCAGCCTGGATTTCACTGGCTTTAGTTCCTTCCTGCTGACTCGGACTCTTTGACTTGTCTTCCAGGCGGAATGGTGACTTCAGCCACAGCTTTTGGGAACTTTTCAGGACAGCAGAAGAAAAGTAAGAGGAAGGGAAAGTTGGGGACCACCTGTGTCCCTGGAGGTGGGAAGAAGGCAGGGGATGAATCAGAGCAGTGTTTTTCAAACTCAGTCACTTTAAGATGTGGGGACTTCAACTCCCAGAATTCCATATATCTTAACCGTGGCTGGATTGAAAAACTCTGCCTTAGAGCACTATTGATCTACTGCTGGTTGTGAGACCTCATGTGCAATTTTGGTGGCAAACCACTACTACAAACATTCCAGAGGTGAAATCTAAAATTTATTACTACTGGTTCTGTGGGCGTGACTTGGTGGTGGTGGGGGTAATGTGACTGGGTGGGTGTGGCCATTTTTTTTTCTTTTAAAACCATTTTTTCTACAACCTCTTCGGCGAAGAGGTTGTAAAAAAATGCTTTCAAAAGGCTCTGATGACCCCAGCTGAGTTGCCTGATCATCAGAGGCTTTATTTTTTTTTACTTTTAAAAGCATTTTTTCGGCCGAAGAGGTTGTAGAAAAAATGCTTTTAAAAGTAAAAATAAAGCCTCTGATGATTGTGCGGCTCAGCTGGGTGGGGGGAGGGAGGGATCAAAAGCAATCCAGTAGACATCAGGATGGTCTAAGAATATGAACAATTAAAATAATTGATGCAAACCAATGGGCCATATTGGTTTGCATCAATTACCTTAAAGGTGAACGGTCAAGGGAAATTTGATGGAAATCTCCATTTCTGCTGTGTCCCTCTAGCTCCAGGTGCTCAGAAGAAGGCTCTGCCCCTGTATGTCATCATCCTGATCGCTGTGCTCTCTGCAGCTTTTATCCTTATGGTCATCTCTGTGGTACTTTGCAGAAGGAGAACTAAGAGTGGTGAGTTGTGGGATGTTCATTTTCCCGGAGTGGGGATCAGGGGACAATAGTGGAACAACTTGGATTTTAGGAACCAGAAGGCGAGAGCAAATTAGGAACCAGATTGCTAATAGTGAATCTTTGGACAGCACAGTTTAGCACTTATAGACTAAATTTAAGATTGCAAATTCTGAATTCTAGAGAGGAAATCTTGAAGGTAGAAATCTGCTGTTTTGTCCAATCCTGAGACTTAATTTTTGTGTAAGATTCCGAATGTGTGTGGTGGTGGGTAGAAACTAGCTTATAATCATGTGAGCAAATACTTCAAGCAGGCCAAGTCAAATTTCAAAACATACTGTAGAACATAAAATAATAGAGTTGGAAGGGACCTTGGAGGTCTTCTAGGCCAAACCCCTACTCAAGCAGGAGACCCTATACCTGTGATGGCGAACTATGGCATGTGTGCCACAGGTGGCAGGCGGAGCCATATCTGTGGGCACGTGAGCGTTGCTCTAGCTTAGCTCTAGCACGCATGCGTGCATGTGTGCACCGGCCAGCTGATTTTTGGGCCATCCAGGCCCACCGGAAGTTGGGAAATGGGCCGTTTCCGGCCTCCAGAGGGCCTCTGGAGGTTGGGGAAGGCTGTTTTTTGCCCTCCCCAGGCTCCAAGAAAGCCCCTGGAGCCTGGGGAGGGCGAAAAAAACGGGCCTACCGGGCCCACTGGTAACCTTTTTGCCGTCGCGTGCCAAATGCAACCCCCCACTTTTGACATATGACGGCAAAAAGGTTAGCCATCACTGCCCTATACCATTTCAGACAAACGACTCTCCAGTCTCTTTTTGAAAGCCTCCAGTGATGGAGCAACCACCACTTCTGACAGCGAGCCATTCCACTGGTTTATTGTTCTCACTGTTAGGAAGTTTCTCTTTAATTGCAGGTTGCTTCTCTCCTTGATTAGTTTCCATCCATTGTTTCTTGTCTTGCTTTCTGGTGCTTTGGAGAATAGACTGACCCCTCTTCTTTATGGCAGCCCCTCAAATACTGGAAGACTGCTGTCATGTCACCCCTGGTCCATCTGACCACAGTGGGAGAGCAACCAGGGTATAATGTTAATAAAACACAAGCATAGCACCAAAACTCTGCTGGGCCTTGATCAATTCAAAACAGGACACCATAAGAGTTGCCATAGAAGCCATCCACCCTGATCTCCAATTATCCAGTTCTTTTTATTTGTTTTGTTCTTCCTTCCTTCCTTCCTTCCTTCCTTCCTTCCTTCCTTCCTTCCTTCCTTCCTTCCTTTCTTTCTTTCTTAACAGTTTTGTACTTGTTTTTTACTTTAATGTAACTTTGTTTTCAGGAAATAAAAATTCATTAAAATGTTGTTTCTTTTTCAGATAATATTTATGAAGTAACATAGTAAGTAATCATCTCATCCTGGGGTTACAATGGTGAAATGTGTTGACTGGGTATATTCTGAGAGCTGGGTGTAAAATGACTGACTTGGCGAAGCTATTCCCACTCTGGGTGCAGAACAGAAATACATAGAAGGAGCCTCTCAAATGCCTGAAAAAATAATACTGCCTCCTGAATTGCAGGTCAACCCCTATCCTAATTAAGCAAGCAGAGTTCATACAACACATTAAGGAACAAAGAGAGAAAAAATTAAAACCAGTCAAGCTTTTGCACAACATGAAAATTGCACATTGTGAGATTTAGTTGACCTGAGTTAAGAATGTTGTGCAACACAGCCACAGTGATTGGTGCTCAAAGAGCTGAGTTTTCTAGTACAATCACATGCATATTCAGGGTGGGGATGTGGCTCTGCGGTTCAGCAATAACCAAAGAGTCACAGATTTTGTCCTTCTGTGCAGGAGATCATTGGAAAATGCAGCTGTCTTATTGCTATTTTTGCAGAAGACATGGCAAGGCAGGCTGCTTTGGGTATGGACTCAAGGAACCGTGAGTGGGTCTCAGATGTATCAGTCACTTTAAGAGGTGGGGCTTTCTCAGCGTGCTGGCTGATGAATTCTGGGAGTTGAAGTCCACACCTCTTAAAGTGACTGGGATGCACTGTACTAGATGCCGCATCCATACTTGCAGTGAACCACAGCATAACCAGCCCTCCCTCCCCAGACTTACTTATTTATTCTGTTTCACCCCTATCTTCTTGCCTTCATCTAACCTCTGGTGTCCGGGTAAGAGAGCCTTATGCTGTCCTTAGCTGAGCCGTCTGTGAGCGAGATGGGCAGTGAAGAAATAGGAAAGCAAGCAAGGCAGGATTTATTGCTGCTGGGCTTTTCTGTCGCTCCAGGATGGGCACAGAGCTCTTAAAAGAAGCTTCCTGAGCTTTCTTGGGTCGATGTGACTGATGTCACTCTGGCTGCCTTAACACCTTTAACCCAGGTCAGCTAAATGCCCAAAATGGGCAGTTTCTACTTTGTCCCAAAGCTGAATTGGTTTGCGTGTTTGTACATATGTGTGTTTGTGCATGTGTGTGTTTGTGCATGCCTTAATATATGGTGTGAGCCCTGCCTGTGTGGCTAGTGAATCATTTACATTGTGCAAACCAGCAAAGAGATTAAGTTGTTCTTGCTGAATTGTGTTGCATGAATCCAGTGAATGGTTTCATTGCAGGCTGTGCAAGGTTTTAAAAATTGCATTTCACCAGTTTTGTTTTTCTTTTTCAAAAGGCTGGATGATTTCAACCCGTAATTTAGTTTGTCATAAGGTTTGACCACTGCTAATTGCACCACATCTGGGACTATTCCCTAAAATCAGTATCTCCACATTTAGCTTTCACTTTGGATCACAATAGTCGACCTCTTGTTACATGGTAAATGCAGCCAGGTTATCACACACCATTATGGGGGCTGGGAGTGATTTGAGAAATCCGTATCTCCCCGCATACACATTTTTTAAAAAAAAAAAATATTGTGAAATATGATAATACAATTCAAACATTTCCGGTTCCGTGGTGTTAATACATATATACATGTTATTTACTTATTATTATTTACATGGTATTGCTTCCTTGCATTATATTTGGTTTGAAAGATATTACATATAATCATACACAATTCTTTATGATCATATATACATGTTATTTACTTATTGTTTACATAGTCTTACATCCTTACTCAGTTGCAGTTGATACTACAAGTAGTAATACTCAATTCTATATAATCATTGTTAATTGATTATTAAATTAAACTTTATGCTCCTCGAGCTTCACTTTTTGTTTCTTTTCTCTATCCACTCATACCACATATCCCACATGCTATAATATTCCGTATTCTCTCTATTGTTGATTTCTAGTGTTAATTTATTCATTTCGGCGCACTCCAATATTTTCCTGATTACATGTTCTTCGGGTGGTAATTTTTTCTCTTTCCAATACTGAGCGAAAGAAATTCTTGCAGCTGTCATTATGTGTGTAATTAAGTACCTCTTCTTTTTTGCATATTCTATTTTCAGGATTCCCAGGAGAAAGATTTTTGGCTCAAAGTCAATATTGTCTCCTATTATTTCCATAATCCATTTCCAAATCATCCTCCAGAATTTTTTCACTTGGGTACAGGTCCACCAACAGTGGTAGTAAGTGCCTTGATGATGGCCGCATTTCCAGCAGTTTGGACTCGTATTAGGATAAATTTTGGCGATCCCAGCTGGTGCTAAATGCCACCTATAGAACATCTTATATTGATTTTCCTTATAGGTTACCGCCCTAGTCATTTTGAGGTTGCTGTTCCAAATTGAGTCCCATTCATTTAAATTTATGTTTTGTCCGATGTTTTTGGCCCATGCTATCATTGGGTCCTTGACCACCTCCTCTACCATGTCGTAATCCAGCAGGTAATTGTATAATTTGGCTAGTATTTTATTATCAGTGCCCATCGAGATCTTATCAAATCCAAAACTTCCGGTTTGCTCGCCTCCGGTGAAGACGGTCCCTTCTTAAGGACCGCCAGCCCCGCCGCCTGTAAGAGCCGCTTCGATATCGAGAAGCGGCTTGAAAACTCCGAAATGTGTAGGATTGCAGGAGCTGAGTAGGCAAGGTACAGGTTGAGCCCCTGTGAGCCCCCAGAAAATCGCTACTGGGGAGGAAACAGGCGCGGCTCCCTTTCAACTTGCTGAGACTCCGGACAGTGTGGGACAACTCTGCCTTCCGCAGAGCAAGCCGGCTGCAGCAAACATTTAAATTGAATGAAACCAACCTTAACAAATAGTGGAAATATCAACTTGAACCCTCAAATCTGGAAATCGCAAGTATTATTGCTTTGGTGACTTTTTGATTTAAGTAAAAGCGCGAACGAGTGAAAGTGGTTTGGAAAAAAAAATGGCGCCCAGCTGCAGTTAACAAGCTGAGAGTGAGAGTGGATTTGTGAAGTTACTTTAATCTGTTACAAAGTTGCACTGCCTGTAATAAGGAGGAACAGGAGAAGAGGAAAAAAATCTTTTTTAAAATCTGAGCTTGCTTCAGTCTAGTTCCTACCCCCAATTTGATTAAACCTGGGGGATTTTTTCAGAGGACTTTGTGATGGTGGAAAAGGAAAAAGGATCTCCTTTTTCAGAAAATCTAACCTACGTGGCAGGATGGCTTCTAAGAAGCAGGAAGGAAAGGCAGCAGGGGGGGATCCCCCACACACAAACATGAACAGCAGCTTCCTCCTGCTCAACTGACTCAGAAAAAAGACTTTGATTTTGAAAGTTTAAAAGAATTTATTACTCAGGCTTTGGATGATAAATTTCAAAAATCTCAACAGGAAATAGATGATAAATTTCAAAAATCTCAACAGGAAATTATGCAGGAAATTAATGAAATTAAAAATGTGGTGAAGCAGGATTATGGCAAGGTGACTAAAAAAATATCGAATGTGGTGTCTGGCCTGTCAGAAATTATTATTAAAGTGGATTCTAAATTGGAAGAATTTAAATCAGAAGTCAATGTTAAAATTAAGGATACTGACTATAAAATTTCTGATGTGGATGATAAAATGCAAAGAGTTGAAAACGAAATTACAATGATGCAATTCAGGGCCATGGAATTCGCTATAAGGCTCAGAGGTATTAGAGAGAATGACAGACAGGACCTGAGACAGATCTGTGCTGATGCTTTGGCTGTGTTATTAAAAATTAATCCTGAAGAGGTTTTTTATAAAATAGACAAAATTTACAGAGTGAATTCCTGGGTGGCCAGACAAAGACAATTGCCTAGAGATGTGGTGATATATTTCACAGACAGAACAATAAGAAATGATATCTTGCAAAAAGAGCCTTGATAGTACAGTGGTTTAGTGCACCCTGTTATTAACACAGCTGCCTGCAATTTCTGCTGGTTCGAATCTCTCCAAGGCTCAAGGTTGACTCAGCCTTCCATCCTTTCTAAGGTAGGTGAAATGAGGACCCAGTTTGTGGGGGCAATAAGCTGACTTTGTATAAAATATACAAAAGAATGAAGGCTATTGCTTAACGCATTGTAAGCCGCCCTGAGTCTCCGGAGAAGGGCGGCATATAAATCAAATTTTAAAAAAAAATCTTTTCTTTCCTCCGTGCAAGTGGAGGGAGCTCAAATAGGAGTTTATAAAGAACTGCCACTTAAAATGTTAAAAGATAGAAAAGACTTTGGTTTCCTAGTGAATGAACTGAAAAAACAAGTACCATACCGGTGGGACGCCCCAACTGGTATAATTCTGAAATACAATGGAGAAAGACATCAGTTGAACACTGTTGAGAAGGCGGAACATTTCTATTCTACTGTTTTTAAAGAGAGATCACCATCTCCACGTACATCTACAATGCTGGAGATTAAGGAGACTGATAAGAAGCAACCTCAGCAAGAGATAGAAGAACAGTCTAAGCAGGCAGAGCCAGTGGAAACGCAGGGTGCTACAGGAGGTTTTCTGGAGGAGCACCTGTTAGAATCTTCCCCAATTCTGGACCCGGCTCGGATGGTTGAAGTTAAAGACCAGCGTATAACTCGTGCAAAATCTAAGCAACTTAAAGAAAAGCAGCAACAGGAAAGACAATACAAAAAGGGAGCTAAGAGTACTACACAGGAAAGTGAAGCCATGAGGGGAGCAAAACCGAAGATTTTGGAAGATCTTCGGCTATTGTACTCGTCGCTTCAAAAAGATGAAGATGACAATTAAGTGTTTATCTTGGAATGTGAATGGGTTGAATTCACTACAGAAAAGGAAGAAGTTATTTACATATTTGAAACAATTTAATAATGATATAATTTGTTTACAAGAAACTCATATTAGAACTCAAGATCAAAAATACTTGATAAATTCAAAATTAGGAACACATTTTATAGCTTCAACTTTGCAAAAAAAGAATGGTGTGGTCATTTATGTAAATAAAAGACTGACAGCTAAAATTATAGAAGCAGATGAAGATGGTAGGTTTATAGCAATTGAACTGCATACAGTAAACGGCCAAATTCTTCTGATTGGAATTTATGCTCCTAACCAACAACAGGATTTTTTTTATAAAACTTTACACACTAAAATATTACAATGGGATTATAGATCTATTTTAATTATGGGAGATTGGAATGGAGTAATTGATTCCAAACTAGATAAAAAGAGTCTGGCGAAATCAAGGATTAGATTACCACAGACTTTTTTCGATATGAAAGAAGATTTGGAATTAAAAGATATCTGGAGAATACATAACCCAAAAGAATTGGACTATACTTTTTTTTTCTGATAGACATAGATCCTTCTCTAGGATTGATTTTATTTTGTTATCAGATGATCTACTTGTTAAGACAAAAAGAACAAAGATTTTTTCAAGAACTTTGACCGACCATAGCCCAGTATGGATAGAAATTGAGATGGGTAAGACTGAGAGACGATCATGGAGACTAAATGAAAACTTGTTCAGATATGAAAAAAATATAACAGAATTTAAAAAGCAGCTGAAAGAATTTTTTGAAATAAACTTGAATAAGGGTACCCCAATTGAAATTGTGTGGGATGCGAGTAAAGCGTATATGAGAGGGGCACTCATTCATATGAATTCTAAACATAGACTGAATCGACAAAAGAAAAGATTTGAACTGGAAGCAGAAATAAAGAATAAAGAACAGCTACTTATTAAAAATCCAACAGATGAAAGAATACCTGGTGCTATAAAACTTTTGAAAGATCAATTCCAAATGCTTATGGCGGAACAAGTTGCAACAAATTTACAATATGCGAAGCACAATACATTTTGTAACACCAACAAACCGGGCAGATGGTTGGCCTATACATTAAGGAAGAAGCAGAGCATACGGACTATTGATAGTATTGATATTGGAGGGAAAGAAATTTTTCAACAAAAATTAATTAAAGAAGCCTTTGTAGATTATTATAACAAATTATATGCCAAAGATGACATGCAGAATGGACTTATAGATAAATATTTAGATAATAAAAGAGTCACAAAAATTACTAATCAACAAAAGGAAAGACTGAACTATCCTATAACAGAGGAGGAGATAGTAGCAGCAATCAAACAATTAAAAACAGCTAAAGCTCCTGGAACGGATGGCTTGACTGCAGTGTATTATAAAACTTTGCAAGCAGAAATGGTGGAACAACTCAGAGAATTATTTTGCAATATACAACAAGGGGGTAAAATACCCCCATCATGGAAAACAGCTTATATTTCTTTGATACCAAAAGAGCAAGCAGGTTCTAAAAAACTGGAGAACTATAGACCAATATCTCTTCTGAATAATGATTATAAAATTTATGCAAAAGTACTAGCCAACAGGTTGATGCCAGTAATCCAAGGGGTGATTCATGATGATCAAGCGGGATTTATTGAGGGCAGATACGTGAAGGACCATGCAAGGCAAGTAATAGATTTATTGGAATATCTTGAGAGGAATAAACAGATACCTGCAGTGCTGGTCTTTTTGGATGTGGAAAAGGCCTTTGATAGAGTGGACTGGAATTTTCTCTTAAAGGCTTTAAAAAAGATGGACTTTGGGGACCAATTTATACAGGCGGTTTCAGCAATTTATCAAGAGCAAAAGGCACAGATTATTATCAATGGAAGTTTGACAACAGAGTTTAAAATCGAAAAAGGAACAAGACAGGGATGTCCGTTGTCCCCACTTCTATTCATTTTAACATTAGAAGTCTTGTTAAATACAATACGAGACTCTAATATCTTGAAAGGTATAGTGATAAGGCAAGAGGACTACAGAATAAAGGCATTTGCAGATGATCTGGTTGTTACCCTAACACAGCCGATGGAATCAATAATCCAGATGAAAGACATTATACAAGACTATGGTATAGTTTCAGGTTTTAGATTGAACCAGAAAAAAACAAAGATGATAGTTAAAAATATGACACAAGATCGCAAACATGAACTTGAAAGGAGGGCAGGTTTTGAGATTGTACCAAAGGTTAAATATCTAGGAGTTCAGATTGCAGAATCAAATATGAAACTGTTTCAAAATAATTATGAGGTGTTGTGGCGAGATGTGCAGAAAGATATGGAGACTTGGAAAAAACTGCAGCTGTCTCTACTTGAAAGAATAGCAGCAGTTAAAATGAATATTTTGCCAAGATTTCTTTTTCTGTTTCAAATGATTCTGGTGCTTAAAAGCGATAAACAATTGAAAGAATGGCAAAGTGGAGTGAATAAGTTTGTCTGGAACAAGAAAAAACCGAGAGTGAAATTGAAAATTATGCAAGATGTTCCAGAACGGGGAGGTCTTAAACTTCCAAACCTACAGTTATATTATGAAGCAGCAGCTTTATCTCAAGCAAGTGATTGGTTTGGAAGGAAAAAGACTGGAATATTGAATATAAAAAGTTTTGATCTTGAATTTGGATGGCATGCTTACTTATTTTATGAAAATAAAGTGGATAAAGTATTTAAAAGCCACACACTTAGAGACTCCTTGATGAGAGTTTGGAAGAAGCACCGATTCAAATGGGATTATAAAATACCGCTATGGCTGGATCTTGGTCGTATTATTTGGAATACAAATATAATGTCACTCGGGGGGGGGGGGTTATATAAAGAGGTTCTTTTTACAGATGCGGGCAGATGGCAGTTGAAGACATTAGAGACACTGTTGGACAAAGGGATTAATTTAACTTGGTTACAGTATAATCAACTTCAACTGAGATGGAAAGAGGACCAAAAAACTGGTATTATGTTGCATGAGGAAGAATTGGTTAGACATATAAAAGAGAAAGGTCCAATGCATATTAAAAGGCTTTACAATGTCTTGTTAGAAAGGGATTCAGAAACTGAATTGGTTAAAGATTGTATGATTAAGTGGGCACAAAATTTTGAAGAACCAGTGATGTTGGAAACATGGGAAAAAATTTGGGTTCAGAACGTTAAATTTACACAGTCACAGAATTTGAGGGAAAATTTCTATAAAATGTTTTATAGATGGCATTTAGATCCTAAGAAATTGTCATGCATGTACCCTAATGTGATTGTTTAGATGCTACATATTACCATGTCTGGTGGACTTGTAAGAAAGTTAAGGTTTTTTGGATAAAAATTTGGTGGGTTATGCAGAATGTTTTAAAGAAAAAAATTCAATTTTCTCCACAATTGTTTTTACTGGGTATAATTAAGGGTTTTACATTGGGAGAAACAAAGTTGATATTGTATATGATAACGGCAGCGAGATTATTGATAGGTAAATACTGGAAAAATGAAGCTTTGCCCACTATCGAGGAATGGACTTTGAAGATGGCCAGTTTTGAAGAGATGGCGAAGATTTCAGCATACCTAAAAGATTGTACACAAGAGACTTATGAATGGGAATGGAAAAAGTGGATAGATTATGTGCAGAACAAATATCAAACCAGGAAGTATCAAATAGCTTTTAATTGAAAATGTTATATTAAGATAGAAATATTTTAACTTAGTGAAGATGAAAAATTATATGGGGGATGGAGGGGTTCAAGTTTTATATAAAGGGTTTTTTTTTTTTTGATGTGAGTATACTCTGTGGAAGTCCGAGGGGAGGGGAGGGT
The DNA here is from genome assembly GCA_022577455.1 of Arizona elegans. Taxonomy (NCBI): domain Eukaryota; kingdom Metazoa; phylum Chordata; class Lepidosauria; order Squamata; family Colubridae; genus Arizona; species Arizona elegans. Next base: position 21,019,849 of record JAKOOJ010000015.1, on the reverse strand, counting down.
TGGGGAGGGTTAGGGAGGATGAGGTTGGGGAGTTTGGGGTGGGTTGAGGGGGGGGGGGAAATGGGGTGAAAATGTAATTGTAAAACTTTTGCAATTAAAAAAAAAAGATCTTATCGAATCCGTTAGTGCCTGTCTCTATGCCAAATTCCTCCTTGTCCTTTTTATAACGGGATTTTATTTGTGCATATGGCCACCAATCTATAGGAATACCCTGTTCTTTCAGTTCTTCAATTGTTTTAAGGTTCCTTCCCCCGTCTAATATCTCTTTATATTTAACTGTTTTTCCCATCTCGGAACTTTTGTGTATTGTTTTCGTCTTATTTCACCCCATGTCAACATTAGTGTATCTCTTATTTTGTGTCTATGGAAGTACGTTCTAGTTCTTTTTCCAGTATCCCAAAGGTAAGCGTGCCAGCCCTTCTGAAGGTCGTGCCCTTCCAAGGTCAGGAGTCTTTTATTTCCCAAGGTTGCCCACTCCTTCAACCATACTAAATTTGCTGCTTTGTAGTTAGTCTCCCATATAGGGAGTCCGAAACCACCCCTATCCTTTTTGTCTTGCAAGTTTCTAATCGCTATCCTTGGTTTCTTCCCCCCCCTCCCCAAAAATAAATTTTCTAATGATATTATTAAGTTCCAAGAAATTTTTTTTATCTAATTTGACTGGGACAGTTTGAAATAGGTACAGCAACTTGGGTAGTACACTCATCTTTGTTGCTGCAATCCTGCCTAGGAATGATATCTGAAGTTTCCCCCATTTTTCTAAGTCCTGTTTGATATTCCTGATCAGGGGCACATAATTATCTTCCTTAAGGGCCGAGCACCTTGCCGATATCCGTACACCCAGATACTTTACTTTCTTAACTATTTGAAGCCCCATTGATTCTTCCAATGCTTTCTTTTGGTCCTCAGTCATATTTTTGGTCAACAATTTAGTTTTGGATTTGTTTAATTTGAAACCTGCTACCTCTCCATACTTACCCAGCTCTTCCAGTATTTTAACACCTGTTTCCAATGGCTCCTCCATAATTAATACTACATCATCAGCGAAAGCCTGGGTCTTATATGTCTCCTTTCTAATTGTCAGTCCCGTAATTTGATTGTTATCTCTAATTCTTTTTAGTAGTACTTCTAAAGCTAATATGAACAGAAGTGGTGACAGAGGGCATCCTTGTCTCACCCCCTTTCTAATTTGGAAGGTTTTTGTCAATTCTCCATTTAATAAAATATTAGCCCTTTGTTTTTCATAAATTGTAGTTATCATGTTTACAAAATTTGATCCAAATCCCATCTTATTGATTTGTTGTTTCATGAACTCCCAATTCAGGTTATCAAACGCCTTCTGGGCATCTAAAAAGACCAGTGCTATTTCTTTATCTGGGTGTTCCTTGTAATATTCAAGTACATCTAATACCATCCTTGTGTTGTTTCTTATCTGTCTCCCCGGGAGAAATCCGTTTTGGTCACTATGTATTAAATTGTTCCCACATACACATTTTTTATCTCCCCTCTACAGGCTTCTTATTCTTTTCTCTTTCTCCTCTGGTTGCCTGTGCATGTGTGTGTGTTTGAGAGGAAGAGCAGAAGGCAAGTAGGATCAGGTTGGTTCATACGGGAGAAATGTCACTAAGTTACCCTTTGTGCTTTTTAAAGCAGAACTGTGGGTCTCAAAATAGATCATGTTCTCTGCAAGGCAGCTGATAATTGAGACAGGCAGGCTAATTGCAGAGCAAGCAAATGGGAATCTTTCTGAGTCAGCCTTACAAAAATTGTGTTGTGCAAAGGCATCTTTCACCAGGCATCTTGCATTTCCTGAGTAAGCGGAACCTCCTGTTTTGCATGCCTAAGTTCACCCTCGTCTGTCTATTTCAGCAACAACAATGCCCTCACCCTGGAGGGCAACGAAGACATCCCAGCCAGTCCAGGAGTCAACGGTACCTGCCTGTATGAGGAACCGAATTCAAGTTTCGGTAACAACTACACTATGGAGCCAACCAAAGCTGTCGAGTACGTGACAATGGGTGAAAAGATGGACAATGAATATGAAATCCTGGTAACTGAGAAGCAGTTGGGGAACTGATGGGCAGCCTGTAACAGGAAAGAGTAGATCTTGCTACATCTCCAAGAACTGAGTGTTGAAGGACATTCATCTTGGCCCCTCCACATGAACACACGTCAACTTGCCTTCTCTGAGCAGGTCCTCCTCCTCTTTCTCCTCCTCCCAACTGGTGGGTCTCCTGTCTGGCCTCCCAAATGGGCTTCTTTCAGCCCGGCAACTCCACCCACTCAGTAGTGGCCACTTAGACCTTTCTCCCTGCCCAAGAGCAGCTGAAGCTGTGGCAGGCAGAGCTGGGCAAACGTTCAATTCGCCCTTCTCTCATTTGGTGACTCTGCTTTCTCAGTTTCTCCTTCTCGTGAATTTTGCAGGTTTGGTTTTTTGAACAGGAGTTCTTTGAACTAAAAAATGTTGACACTAAAATATGCATGTATTTGATTTTTTTGTTTGCAGTTTGTCTGGAATATACTTTCTGTACTCTTCCATCTGATCAAAAGCACATTTGTCCTAATAAAAAACACTTTTCTGTTATAAACATTTTGAACTGATGAATCACACTGCAAAAGGTCGGGAAATGGTAGCTTTGGGATTATTGCTTAAATTAGGAAACTGTGATGTTTCAAAAAGGGAGAATAAATGAAGTTTATTTTAAACAAGTTTTTTCCCCCTTCTCTAATTGGCAGGCAAATATTGTAGCTTTTTCTGACCCGTATTCAAATATTTTCCTAGGCTTGTTTTTATTCATTGCCCTACATATTTTAAAGCAAAATAACGTAATATTGACTAAGAGGAAGGAATTGTTTGGCAAAATTCAGTAGATGTGTGGACTTCAACTCCCAGAATTCTTCAGCCAGAATATTGTTTGTAAATTGCCAAGATCATAAATAAATAAAGTTAAGAAGCACGGCTCTACAGAAAGTCAAAGCAGGGCTACATGTAGGCCCCTTTCAGATTAATATGAAGTTGGATTCCATAGTGTTGGTATTGACTGAAGCCAAGTCTCTTAGGATTTGGGATTTGATCAGGTGAAAGCAGGTAGCAACCACTGAGCGCTTGAGAAGCACAATGAACAGGGATGCCCAGGGGGTTGTTGTAGGTAGGTGTGTTATAGGAGTGGCTTCAGCTGCACAATCAAAGCCTGCCCCTTTATTAGAGGTGTTGTGATCAAAGCCTCACTCTGCTGGATATCCATAAAAAGGGGGGCAGGATTTTGACTGTGCAGCTGAAGCCCCTCTTGATTTTTTAAAGCTGCCACTCCCCATGGATGTCCCAGCCTTCCAATTAGTCAGGCCTAGACTGTTGGGTGTCAGTGGCTTGGCAATCACGGGAAGGAGCTTGTGTGGTTGTGCTGAAGTCCTTCAGGAAGAGCTTTCTCCTTTGCCAGGTTCACTGCCCTCCTGCCCATTCTTTTGGAGGAGGAGGAGGAGGTCTCTACAATTAATGGGTCTCTAGTCAGCTGTGCTCTTGTTCTGCCCCCCTTTGCACAGACCTCCATGATAACCAAGAAGGTTGCAAGATGTTTGGAAAAGCTCTGTGTTGAACAAGAGGGAAGAGCTTTGTTACTAAAGGACAGAGGTTTCCCTGGTGTGAATCCTAAGTGTGAAATGTTAGTGGACGGTTCTCTCCCAAGGGAGCGGGGCTGAAGGCTCCTTTGGACTTGCTTTTCAGGGATGGTGGGCGAGGCCAAAGCAAAAGCTTCATGTGATCCCATTTCATCTACTTTCAATAATCATATCATTAGAATTTAAATAGAAAAAGAAGAACATAGAAAAGAACATTGGAAGTTAAAAGCCTTTCATTTGCCCTCCCCTCCCTTTAGCAACCTCCGTCCACTGAAGAAACATATAATCCTAACACTTAGACCAGCTCCTCAGTGGCTCCATCAAACTTCTTCTGGATAAGGGAAGACCCCAGACCCCCTCATGATTTTCCTTCCCGGACTTAACACATCCTCTTTGGGACAATCACAACCTAGGGCAGGAACCTCAATCTGCATATCTAAACATCCAAGCCCACTTGTCCTAATAATAGTAGTACAGCTCTAATGTTGCAGGCTATCCTCAACATTGTACATGGTTGAATGGATAAACCCTACCTCTAGCAGCTGCCCATTCATGTTTATTCTGTGTTGTTTTTGTTAGTTGCAAAGTCGTGTCCGACCCATTATGACCCCATGGACAACGTTCCTCCAGGCCTTCCTGTCCTCTACCATCCTCTGGAGTCCATTTAAGCTCACGCCTACTGCTTCAGTGACTCCATCCAGCCACCTTCTTTATTCTGTATTATATGTTTATTCGTGAACCAGCTCAGAAAATCAGACCTCATAAATCCTTCTATCTAATTAGTTTAGTTTAGTTTAGTTTAGTTTAGTTTAGTTTAGTTTAGTTTAGTTTAGTTTAGTTTAGTTTAGTTTATTGATTAGCCGATAGAATTCCAAGTACAAATTGTTAATAAAATCCTATAGAAAAAATTTAAAATGAAATTGGAGTTAATTTGATACATAGATAAATAAAATAAGATAACATTATATTTCAATATCATCCTTAAAATCTACCCCAATCAGTCCCACATATGCCGATCTTAGCTGAACCATTTTACTCAAGTACTGTGCTGTATTAAATGTTGTTTTCAAATTCTGGCCACACTTAAGGTATATTGTTTTAATATGGGGTTCCCAATGGGTCATTCGTTTAATATATGAACCAAGGGACCTGTCTCTCACCCTCTTATACAAAGAACAATCAAATAGCATGTGAGCCAGGTCTTCTACCTCTGCCCCTCGGCAATTGCAAATATGTTCATTATATGGTGTAGAATGGCATCTCCCATATCTGATCATTGTATCACGCTCTTCGAATCTCACTCGCGTAAATATCTCCCTAAGATGTTTTGGCAATTGTAACTTTAGATATCTGTCTATTTGAAAGGCTTTATATTTACTCAGCCATTTCAAGGTACCAGCGTTATTAAATCCCAAAGGTGCTTTTTCAAGAGGCAACTGAACTTTCTTGTTTTTCTTTGAAGACGTTTTACTTCTCATCCAAGAAGCTTCTTCGGCTCTGACTGAATGGAGGGGAATGGAAGGATTTATATTCCTTGCAGACAGCTAGTCATTTGCTTTCTTTTTAGAGAGTCGTTGAGGCCATTTGGAGGTTTATCTGTGTCCTCAGGGTCTCTAAAAGAATGCAACTGCAGCCCCAGCATCGAGTCAGAGCTGAAGAAGCTTCTTGGGTGAGGAGCAAAACGTCTTCAAAGAAAAGCAAGAAAGTCCAGTTGCTTCTTGAAAAAGCACCTTTGGGACAACCATGACCTGGAGGACTGAGAATCTTCATAAGCATTCAGCCTTACTAAGAGTAGCTATATCATTTTATGCCTCTATGGGCATGATTTTTTGAACATCTCTTTTTTTTAACTTGTTCTCCTGATACACAAAAGACAGGATGTCCACAGCTTCTTACAAAATTTGTCAGTTTAGTGATCCAAAAGGTTTGTAGTTATGATTTTATCTGCTCTAGTAAACATAACTTGGGGAATCTATCATTCTCCATTTTGTTGATTTTGTACTAGTAGTTAGCTATATGTTCTGATTTTAGACAGTGTGTGAATTGTACAAATTCCCAATTCAGCTCCAACCGCTGCTGCAGATGTCCTCAAGCTCTACACCCAAAATACACCTCAAATGCTGGGACTATGTTTGTTCTAATACTGTAGTAGAATGTAGACCCCCAAACGACTGCTCCATACAAGAGCATAGGGGTAACCTTAGCTTTATATACTTTAATTAATGGGGCCTTGGATAACTGTGATTCTTTAATTTAAGCAGTAAATTCAAATGAGCTTTTGCTCTAAATGTACTCCAAGATCCAGCCTTGGAAAAAGTTGCATCTAAATGTACAAAGGACCTGTTCAATTGGTTCTTCCATCTAATTGCCATCTATGTCTCTGATGATGTTTTTCAAACACCATAATTTTTTATTTAGATTTACCAATAGTTAGATAGTTATCCTGGCGGTAGGAGCTGAAACTTCTTAATAGCTTACTCAGTCCTACTTGTGAATACGATAATAGGATCATATTATCAGCATAGAGCAAGATGTTACAATATGTATTTAGGATCATAGGCATATGTATCAAGGGAATGGGATCCTTCATTACCCTGGCAAGTCATTGGTGTATAAGTTAAATAATAATGGAGCTAAGATACATCCTTGTCTTATCCCTTTATTTGTGTGAATCCTGTTAGTGAGAACACCATTAGCCCCATACTGCACTTTCAAACAGGTACTTGAGTAAAGGGCTTTGATCAGAACCAGCAGTCTAGGGTCTATTTTAAGAGCTATCAGTTTACTCCATGGCACTTCTCTGTTTACCATATCAAATGCGGCTGTGAGATCTATAAAAGCAGTAAACGGGTCTCCTCTTATAGACAAATTTGGCAATTAGAGGTTCAATTCAAGTCAGTTACCAATGGTAGATTGGCTTCATCTAAAACCTGCTTGTTCTTCTGTGAGGATATTGTTTTCCTCTACACAGATTTCAATTCTATTCAAAAGGAATCTAGCATATATTTTTGCTACAATGATGGGTCTATAATTACTAGAATCCTCCCCCACACTTTTTTTTTTTTTGGTATATGGAGGCAATTATTGCCATCTTCCACCCAACCGGTATATTATTTATATGTGTAAAAAGGCCAGTACTGGATCCCACAACCGGGACATTTCCTAAATAATTCTGCTAGTAGAAAATCCTCTCCTGGGGGCTTTATTATTCTTTAGACTTTTAATGATGGATTGCTAAATCACTGCTTAAAGACAGTTTCTCTACAGGTTCTTTGAAAGCAAACCAACATTGGTAGTAGTTCTCCCAGTCCCCAGCAGAATTCAAATTCTGATCAAATGCAAATCTCCATTCCTTTAGGACTCCTGCTACAGAGTGCCAGAATATGACTTTTGGCAGCCTCCTCTTGTTCTGACCAAATCGATATGGCAAAACTTTTTTTCTTTAATTTTATGACTTTTTTTAATTCTCTTCTTATATTTATTTATTTATTTATTTATTTATTTATTTATTTATTTATTTATTATATTTCTATACCGCCTTTCTCCCGTAGGACTCAAGGCGGTGTACAGTCAAGAAAAATATAGACACACAAACATCATAAAATTACTAATTAAAATTATTACTTAGTTTGGTCAATTAAATAAAACCCAGAATTAGATAACATTTAAAAAAAAAAATCATTCACATGTTCATATGTTTAGCCCCGCCTGTTGGAACATCAGGGTCTTGAGGGCACGGCGGAAAGCACGGAGATCAGGGATATTCCGTATCTCCGGGGGCAGTTCATTCCAAAGGGTTGGAGCCCTCACAGAGAAGGCCCTCCCCCTGGGAGTCGCCAGTCGGCATAATTTGACTGATGGCACCCTGAGTAGTCCCTCTCTGTGAGAACGAACTGGTCGGTGGGAGGCTATTGGTGGCAAAAGACGGTCTTGTAGGTACCCAGGTCCTAAGCCATGGAGCGCTTTAAAGGTGATAACTAACACCTTTATATGCAGCATTTCAGGTTGTATATGAGGAGTAGAACTCCTATGAGTGAGTCTCATGGCTGCCTTCAATTTCTTTTTCAACAACTGGCGTTCCAAATTGAAAACTTTTGGCAGGGGGTTTAGTTATTAAGTGTTTCTTCAACGTAGAGATTAAAGATGCTTTGGAGACTGACAGCCAGTCGGTGGTAGATGACTGGATTGTTCTGTCCCAATTAGCACCATTCTCTATTTTAAGACTATCTGAACTTTAGCCCAAATTAACCTTTTATTTTGGGTCACCTCTAAGTTTTTAGTGAGCCATCTGTCGGCTGTGTTATATGACCTTAAATCTGAGCAACCTCTTAATGTCACACTCACAGGCTGATGATCACTTTCATCACCCAAATGTATGCTAACCTCTGAAAAGAGGTCAACTTTATCTCTTGTTACACAGAAGAGATCTAGCACGCTCCTTGAGTGGGCTGAATGGTATGTGTAAGGGTATATATCCTTACCTCCCAAGATTTGAAGATTACCTTTAAAAATTAAAGAGACTAGGAGCAGACCAGTAGTATTACTTTTGTCATCTCTAGAAAGCCACTGTGGATGATTATCAAGAAAATCCTTTGGGAATCCTTTCTTTTGAGCAAAGTCATGCAAAGATGGACCTACTGTAATTTAGCATTAAAATCTCCAAACAATATAATTGTGGATTGAGGATACAGTATGGCTTTATCATCCCTTTCTAGATCGGGACTCGTTACGCACAGTCACTCATGCCCTCGTCACCTCCCGCCTGGACTATTGTAATGCTCTCTACATGGGGCTCCCCTTGAGGTGCACCCGGAGGCTCCAACTGGCGCAGAGTGTGGCCGTGCGGGTGGTTATGGGAGCAGCGTGGAGCTCCCATGTAACACCTCTCCTGCGTGAGCTGCACTGGCTCCCGGGTGCGCTTCAAGATTCTGGTTACCACCTTTAAAGCGCTCCATGGCTTAGGACCTGGTTACTTACGGGACCGCCTACTACCACCAATAGCCTTCCACCGACCAGTACGCTCCCACAGAGAGGGGCTCCTCCAGGTGCCGTCGGCCAAACAATGTCGGCTGTCGGTCCCTAGGGGGAGAGCCTTCTCTGTGGGGGCACTGACGATCTGGAATGAGCTCCCCCCAGAGATACGGAGGATTCCGGATCTGCGCACCTTCCGCCGCGAGCTGAAGACTCTTTTATTTCATCAAGCTGGCCTCGCCTAAATCTTCTCCCTTTTAAGTGTAAATTTTAAATTTTTACTATATTTTAAAATATGGGTATTTTAAATTATGGGTATCAATTCAGCCAAATTTATTTAATTCATTTTATTCGATTTTAAATTTTGTATATGTATGTGTTTTATTTCATGGCTGTTCACCGCCCTGAGTCCTTCGGGAGTAGGGCGGTATAGAAATTCAATAAAATAAATAAATAAATAAATCTAGTATAACCTCTAAACATGTCCAATAGTCAGAATGTTCGGACTTTCTGTGGCATTAGTTACCAATTTCGACATTGAACTCATTATTCTAATATTCTTTAGAATCAGCTGTTGGTCTCCTGGCAAAGGTGGCAAACTGATGGATTAATTCTTCCTCATCATCCGTAAACTGTAACTGTCCGTTAAGTAAATCTGACTTCTCTTTTTTATTATCCTTATCTTGTTCTATCCTTGTTAATAGAGGGGTTCTTTGCTTGGCTGTTAATATTTCAGAATTTTCAAGGCTGAAGTCAGCCTCCCTCGTTGTCTTGGCTCTCTGCCCAGACTTTAGCAGAGGCTGAATTTAGTTGGTACAAAACTCCCGTAGTGGCTGAATAAAATATTTCCTGAGAAAGGTTTCAAACCTGAATAACAACGATGGAAGAACAATCTGCCCAAATGTTAACAATATTCTTTTGCAGCCATGTCTGCTGGGTAGCCAAGAAATCTCTATTAGTTCGTTAGAATACACCCTGCAGTGTAAAAGTTGGGGAAGAGAGTTCAGTATTACTCGTCTGTTATACCACCTGCCCCTGTTCAAAGGAACATCAGCAGCTTGGCGTAAAATCCTATGTCTCTGTAGAACTAGCCTCTCCTCTGTGTCTTCTCCATCTTGAAGCCTCCAATCCACATGAGCTGTCCATGAATTAAAAGTAAATTTTGGAGCATGGGTTTCCTTATCTAATTGAGAGATAGTTTCCCATTAGAGACTTCAATCTCTAATATGAGCCACGGTGGTGCAGTGATTAAAGTGCAGTACTGCAGGCTACTTCTACTGGCTTCTGCAATTTGGCAGTTCAAATCTCACCAGGCTCAAGGTTAACTGAGCCTTCCATCCTTCCGGGGTGGGTAAAATGAAGACCCAAATTGTTGGAGGCAATATGCTGACTCTGTAAACTGCTTAGAGAGGGCTGGAAAGCACTGGAAAGTAGTATATAAGTCTAAGTGCTCTTGCTATTTGCTTCCAAAAGCTGATCAAATGCAACAATAACTGTGCCATTAGGAGGCAATTCTTAGCAACCAAATCCAAGTCTTCTTTAAAATTGCTATTAGTATTGTCTTGTTCTCCCCTCTATCTCCTAACAAAGCCTCATTTCCCACAGAAAGGCAGGGGCCGCAGGGCCTGTTTACAGAGGTTACGAGGAGAGAAGAGAAACAAAAAGGAGACTTACTTGCAGTGCCCATTATCTGAAATAAGTCCTGTATCTTTGTTTGCCTGAGTGTCATTGCTGCCATGTTGTGTTTAAGGTTTCCTCCCAACTGTATATCCAATTTATGCCTTCTTTTAAATTTTCTTTTCCCCTTTTTTGATTTTCCTGATGAATTGATGAATGCTTGAAGCTGATAAATTTTGGAATTCATAGTCTAAATCCTAATCCTATGTAATCCTAAATCTAAAAACCTAAAATTACTACTAATAAAAGAAAAAGTAACTTTACTAGTTACTAGATAATATTAGATAGAAATAAACTATTTTACAACCATATTAAAACAGCTAAAATAAGAAGCTCACTAAAAGAGCTGTCACATGGCGGTAATCTTGCTTAAGTTAATTAAAAAGAAACCGGCAATATGTTTAATAGATTCGCTGTCCAGTCACGTATTTAATATTGCCCCTTTCCAATTCATTAATACTTGCAATTTGGTAGCAATATTTGGGCACCTTTGGATTTTTAGGACATCCCTGGTTTGGGAAGTAACCCCCATGCAGCATCATCTCACGGCACAAATGACATCAACTCACTAGGTGTTGTCATGTGTGGCTTTTAGCAGAGGCCTCTGTCTTCATGGACTCTGCCCCTCTGACTTAAATCATGTGGCAGGAGTAATTTTTAAATTACATATAGGTATGGCAATGTTAAGAAATTGTTTTTCAGTTGATATGAAAATACAAACATGTACAAAGTGTTTTCAGTCTCTTTGGCTCCCTGGAGAGAGAAACAGAGGGAAATAGGCTCTGATGGAAATACGGTGAGGTGAGGGAGTTGGGATTTCATTCTGTGACATTGCCCTGATTTTAATGTCTATTAAAATCATTTCTGTATATAAAACAAACATGGTGAAACTTTTGCTTCCTCTTTCTTTTTCTTTATGCTTAAACAGCAAAGGGAAAGGGGTACTGCCCAAGCCTCCCTTTCCATAGGGAGGTTCCACCAGTGTAGCCAGCGCTGAGTACAGGACTGGATAGGGCCCCTTGTTCAACTCTGTCAAGATCCCTCTGGATCTTCAGCCTGTCTTCTGGGCTGTTGGCTATTCCTGCCAGTTTACTGTCCCTCATCTAAGACATTGAAGAGTCCTGGGCTTAAATCTTGAGATACTCCATTGCTTACTTCCCTCCATGTAGATGTAGTTCCACTAAGGATGACTCGTTGAGTGCAGTTACAAATCCACTTACAAATCCATGTGGTGCTGATGCTGTCCCCTTTTCCCCTCAGCATTTCTGAGCGCTGTGTACTCTCAACTCCATTCTCTTTTGATTTCTCCTGCTTTTTCTCCTTGTAGAGATTTTTAGTGATTATAGCTTCAGTACCTCCTTTTGTGGAATTTCCCATCCTTCCTGGATATTTTACCTCTTTAGGATCTGAAACCACTGGATCCAACTTTCCTTCCCTTGGAGTCCATAAAGCTCCCCAAGGTGCCAGTCGATCCCTCCCTATTGTGAGGTTTACAGTCACAGTGGCAGATTCCCTTCTACTTTCTTTCACTTCTGAAAAGGAGGAGGACAAGGGAGAGAGCCGGTTGGGTCTAGTGGCTAGACCAGGTCTAGAAGCTAGAAATCAGGAGACAGTGAGTTCTAGTCCTGCCTTAGGCATGAGAGCTGATTGAGTGACTTGGGGCCAGTAAGCAGGAGACTCAGAGTTCTAGTTCTACCTTGGGTATGAAAGCTGGCTGGGACAAGCACCAGAAGACTCTGAGTTCTAGTCTCGCTTTAGGCATGGAAGCCAATTGGATGGGCCAATAAACAGGAGAAAGCCTGCTGGGTGATTTAGGGCCAATCACTCTCTCTCAGCCCAACCCACCTCACAGGGTTCTTGTTGTAGGGAAAATAGAAGGAAGAAGGAGTCTTTTTTTGCCACTCTGACTTATTTATAAAAACAAAGGCAGGCTTAAAAAACCCTTAAATAGAAGCAGGCACCTCTGACTCTAGACAAAGGGGTACCCAGAAGATGTCAGGTTAATTTAAATCTCCCATTATCACTACTGTCTCTTTGAAAGACTGGTCCTCTCATGCAGGAAGACCACCCCTTTATCTTCTATGTTCCTTTGGTGGGAAGCCAGCTCGCTACCCCCTCCCCTTGGTGCACCTTGGAAAGCCCCCCAGCCTGAACAGAACTGGCTGGCAGTCTTTGGCAGCCAAACCATTCCTTTGTGTTAGATTGTAGACTCCTGGCTAAGGTAACATTGCTGTACCCTAAATACATACACACATACATTAATTCATACATAAAACTAAGACAAATATTCACAGTATTATCACTTGTTCCTCTTTTATTCTTACTCAAATACTTTCAAAAGGATTTGCTGGATTTCTGTATAAATGTGTTATTTCTTTAGGTACAGTCTTATTATCATAGCTCCATGATTCCAAGATTGGCATGTTTGGTAAATAAGTAGTTCCCCAACTGGGCACCTTATATGTTCATCCTCTGTCTTTGTGGTAATAGAGGAATCCTGGGGGGTGCGAAGGCTGCACTTAATTCTATTGTCCGCACTTGCAAAACAACAGCAACAAAAATAGCATCATTATCCTTCCTTCCTTCCTTCCTTCCTTCCTTCCTTCCTTCCTTCCTTCCTTCCTTCCTTCCTTCCTTCCTTCCTATGGTTTTCAATGATCATCCAGCTGACCTTTGCTTAATCACAATGATTTTAATTTCAATCCATCATTTTCAGATAACATAGACAAAACAGATAATTAAAAATAAATATGCTGAAATATGTGTAAACACAGAGGCTGAAAAGAACCTCAGGTAAATATTTATGCCCTGCTAGAGGCGACTTGTGGAGGGTTACCACATCCAGGGTGCAAAAGTAGCTGCAGAGCAGCAAAGGGTCTTAGTGATTTGTGGGGCTCAACACAACATCTCTTTGCTATTCATTAAAGCTAGTTAGTTACAAACACAAACACAAACACTTTTTGAAATGTGTCTGCACAGATTGAACTGAAACAATTCATTATCCAAAGCCTGTAATCTGACACATGAGTCTGAAAAGAGATGCAGCTCCTTTAACAGTTTTATTAACTTTGCATTATTATAAGTAGATTCCTTAAAGTGGCAGTTTTTTTCAGGGCCAAGAAGATGACTGTTTTAATACACAACAGAGGAATGCTGTCTTTGCATAAGGGCCAAAGCAATAATTCTTAAAACATTCACTGTAATGGACAGAAGGAATAACCTTGAGGAACAGGAGGAAGAACCCCTACCAAGATAATAGTGAGATAAAATAAACCTGAGTTAGGACCAGAACTGTAAACTGAGAAAGTGTTTTGGAAAACACATCCTTGGTTCTCATAGAGGGACGCAGGGAGGGCGAAGCTTGTTCAGACTTGCAAGATTCTGTTGTTGTAGCTCTATAATAAAAGCAACGTTAGCCTACATGACTGGTTTCTACCCTGGTCTATCCTGAAGGGCTGACACCACCAAACACATATATATACAGGATATATTGATCCATCCTTGGAGTTGATGCCATCTCTAAAGATGCTGAATGGGGAGAGCCAGTATCCAATCCTTGGAAAAAATAAAAAACCTTGCTGTTCGCTTTTTGCATCCTGCGATATCCTCGCAACCTGTGTTCAGAAGACCCTAGAAGATCCGCTGTTCCGTTGCTGGACAAATGCCGCACTTTGTATATTTGACAAACTGACACTGCCACACTGAGTGTCGAACTCAGCTTGTCAAATACACAGAGGGCAACACTGAGGGCTCCTGTAGAAGGTGGCTGACTGCCTCTTCATCAATAGGAGGTCTGAAAATGTGAAAGAACAAAAGTTAGCAACTCCATGAAACATTCTGTCTGCAGCTGAGCGTCTCCCTGATCTTGGAGGCCCCTGGAACTGTCAGCCTCCAACATGAGCCAGGTCTGCTGCCTGCTTTGGATTCTTAAAATTATACACTGGTATAATTTTAAATCATTTTTTAATTGGGTTACTGATTTTAATTTGTTATTGTATTGTGATTTGTATTGAAGTTGTCGTTTTGTAAGCCGCCTTGAGTCCCTAGGGAGAAAGGCGGCATATAAATCGCAATAAATAAATAAATAAATAAATAAATAAATAAATAAATAAATCTCTTGGGTGGCCCAGGAGTTTCCCTGTTGCCTTGGGTTGCTTATCTGGTTTCAGTATTATGTTGCATTTGGTTGCAAACATACCAATGATCATTTCCCTATGGAAAGAGATGCCTGCCACGTATTTTACGCATTGCATAGTTGGATGATGAAGCAGAATGCAGATGTCGTGATGGTCCCATGTAAGCTCACAGTTTTGGAGGAAATCTAAATCCAATTAGAGATATAAGATATCAAATATTTTACATCCCTGCCTGTCTTCCCATCCCAGATGAACCCATGTTGGTATGTATCTCTGCATGTACTAAAACCATCCAAGAGGTTTGAGGACCTGATGTGGAAGGATGATAATCAGTCCTGGATATGAAGAATAGAGCATAGAATAAACAACTGCTGTAGCCTGCACATTTACTCAACAGAATTTTTAAAATTTATTATCAGTAGTAGCTCCTGCCGAGAAAAACACCCTGCCAAATTCTCTTGAGTTTTGTGCAAAGAAGATTTTCACAGGAAGGATTCCACTCTTACCACTTTCTAAATATAGTGGGGGGTTTTCCTTCTAGACATTTTAATGTGTCTGTGGATTATTAAATATATAGATGACACAATATAATCAATGACTGTATTATTGTCTTTATTTGTGATTAATGTGCTTTGAGAAATATTATGAGGAGTGGCATATAAACGTTTTAGCTTTAAACAAAAACAGGACCAGCAATAGAATTGGCCCCTGTGTAGCTCAGTCAAGGCAGCTGCTAACCGAGCGAGGCAGAGTCTGGCAGCGGCAGAGCAAACGGCAAAACAAAGGCCAGAGCTGCCCTCTGTGCCCAAGATGTTGTGGTGGTGTCCTTCAACAAGGGTCACCCTCTTTGCTCCCTCCCATGACAAGCTTATATCAATCATCATCCATCAGTCTGGAAAGGACACAAACACAATTTTAGCATGCTTGCAACAACTCTCTTCTACTTCGCCTGGCAAATAAAAAAAAAATGTTCCAAATTAGCTTCATGAGCTACGACACTTCCTTTTTGAAAGGGAGAAACCAACATTTAGCGTATGGCAATTGTACTAACGGCTTCTCACGCACCCTTGGGCAGAGAGAAGTGTCACACAGCAGTCTGCTGATTCATGCATTATTGGCTGGGTTTGCCCAACTTGGATACTTGTTGGCTGGATATACAAAAGAGACCATTGTGTCTAAGCAGCAAAAATTGACTGCTTGCTGTCCTCTAGTGGTTGCATATTAACAGTCCAGGTATGGGAGCCTTCAATAAGCCAAAATCCATTTTGGTTGGCAAGTGATGTGAAAGCAGACTGAGACTAAATTTTGGACTGTGCAACTGGCTAATTCACCTATGGTTTAGTTTGCTTAGTTTACTGGACTTGCACAAATAAGGAATGCTAAGTGAAGCTGTGCTATGCTTTTTATTTGTTTCAATTTAGAAGCCATTCAATTAAGGTGACCAGATTTTAACATTGGTAAAGCGGGACACCCACCATTTTGTGGGCGTGGCTTGGAGGTCATGTGACTGGGTGGGCGTGCCTAGCTGGTCATGTGACTGGGTGGCCATGGCTATGTGTATAGAAAAAAGTCATTTCTGACAGGTCCTCGCACTTTTGACTGGTCCTCACACTTATGACCATCCTCACATTTAACAGCATTCTTAACAACCATGTCACTCATTTCACAACTGCTTCTCTTCACCATGGTGACAAGGTAGGGCAAAAACGTAAAATGTGAGGACAGTCGTAAGTTCGAGGACTGGTCAAAAGTGTGAGGACCAGTCAAAAATAACTTTTTCAGCCCTCTGAGTAGTCCATATGCATAAAAGGATACAGCAATAGAGAGGGATGAAGGAAGGGAAGGGAAATTAGAGTAGGAGGGAGGGTAAGAGAGGGAGGAAGAGAGGAGGAGAAGGAGAAAGGAAGAGGAAGTAGGGAGGAGAAAGAGAGGGGGGGAAAGAGAAAGGAAGAAGGAAAGAAAAGAGAGAGGTGGTAGGTTTGAGGAGAAAGATTGCTGTACAATAAAAAAGATGAAAGGGAAGAAAGTCAACCCCAAACAAATATAAAGATATTAAGATAAAGAATGAATTGTTAAACTTTAAAGAATAAAAGAGAACAAATATGAATAAATAGCAATAATTAGAAACACACATACAAACATACAATGTATTTTCTTTGAACAGAATATTTGGCTGGTTCACAAATTTAAACAGTGTTTAATCATTTCAATTAAATTTACAATTTCTATATTTTCTTTTTGCCATATTTATTCCTCATCTATTTTTTTTAAAAAACCAATATTACCCTTTATCCTCATCTCTAATCTTAATCAAATTAAATTTTTCCTTTCTATTCTATATTATACCCCTTCCCATTGTCATCTATTTTTATATCCATCCTCACATTGGTTAATTATGTAATATTACAGTTGTTTAATATAAATTCAACATTTTAATATAAATCAATTAGTTATATAACTATCTTTTTTGTATATTAATCAATATGAACATGAATATTCCAATTATTTCCATGCAATCCAATTTCTTACAAATCAATTAATTATATTTACCAATAATAATAAACCAAATAATTTCCTCCATATATTCCTCCAAACCACAACTTAACCATTTCTGCTTTCAACACGATATACAATTAATAGTATCTCAACTATTACAATTCCCTAGTTAAATAGAGCTTTTTTTCTTTTGTGTTTTAAAATTTTGAACTCTCCTCTTTTGCCCTAAATTTCCCATTGTTTGCAGTTTTGCACCTACCTTTTTTGGTGAGGAAAAAGAAAAAGAAATCTCTCTCTGCCTCATTTTGCCATGTTGCAGCAAAGACCCTGCTTTACTTTCCGTTTCGCTTTTTCAGCATAGTTAGGGGGAAAAAATCTCCAGCACTCTGCAGCTAGCAACTACAGAGCCCTGAGCAAAACAGCTGAGAGCAAATCAGCTGAGAGTTGGGAAGCCGATCTAATCAACTTGTGCTACTTAACCGATGCTGAAGCTTTAAGGGGCTGTTTTTTCTATTTTTGCAGGCATCGGTCTACTCATTTGTTTTCTTTTAACACTGATCAGCTGTAGGGCGGCCCTTTGAAGCCCCGCAGCAAGAGTTTAAACAGTTTTTTTTTCCCTCTAGCCATCAGCTGGGACTCAGGAGGCAGCCGGGAGCAACCCACCACTGCGCCGTTCCCTAGCTTGTCGTGCATTCTTTCAAAAAATCGGGACTTTTTAAAAACGTCGTGGAAGGCGGGACAAATTGTTCAAAAGCAGGACTGTCCCGCCAAAAGCGGGACGTCTGGTCACCTTACATTCAACTCAACTCTGGGCAGCTCACACCTTAAACAGTAAAGAGCAATAAAATGGAAGAAAAAGTCAGGTACAGCCCCCACCCCCTACCCCCAACCCCCACTAAAACAGTATTCACCAAAGACCTGGGGCTGGGTTGGCACAACAGCTCAACTAAAGGAAGTTGATTATTCTGCAGCCAAATACGCCATGTAGTCTGCACCAGGCACAGTATCTGGGGGTGCCCCCAAGTGTGGCCCCCATCCTGACTTTTCCACCATACCCTGCAGATACCTGCATAAAACGACCACGGATGATCTTCAAGGCTCATTTCTTTCTCTGAGTGTGTGATATTTTTTTCCTTAATGTGAAAGATACGTTGGAGATGGTTCAGATTTGGATGACATAAAGCTTCTCTGATGGGAGATAATTTCATTTCTGAAGCCAGCACAGGAAGAATGAACAAAGAGCAACCCCAATCTGTAATCACAACCATAATCGACCTGCCACCTTACTCCCCTAATTTCTTTGTTGAAAAGGACACCACCATCCTATCAGGGACTAACCTGAGATCCAACTGGGAAGAAGGGAGGCAACATGTGAACATCTAGATCAGTGTTTTCCAACCTCGGTAACTTTAAGATGTGTGGACTCAAATCCCAGAATTCCCCAACCAAAATGTTGTCTGGAGAATTCACACGTCTCAGCTGAAGCTGAGAAACATCGATCTAGATGTTGCCGAACTCCAGCACCAATTAGACACAATTATCTCATGATATGAGAGAGATGGGGTTGGAGATCTGAGCTGCAAACCTTACATGACCACTAGATGGCAGCAGAGAAAGGGGATAAAAACCTAATTGCTGCTGACAGGGTTTTGCAACCCTCATCCTTTAGCCTTCCTCTCCAGGGTGAGAAGGGCGAGATAGGGCTGGGCGGCTGCAGCTTTAAGACGGCTGTACCAAAGAATGTGAACAGCCAACTGAGCTTGCGATTCCTCAGAGCCATTTTTTTTTTGGGTGGGGGGAGGCCCATTAAAAGCCAACTCTCTGTGATAAATGAACTATTAGGGATTCCCTAAAAGTTTTAGGGGGCTCATTCAGTGGTGGGTTTCAAAAAATTTTACAACCAGTTCTGTGGGTGTGGCTTGGTGGGCATCAGTGGTGGGTTGCCCCTGGTTCGCACTGGTTCTATAGAACCGGTAGTGAAACCGGCGGGAGGCTCTGCCCACTGACCCTGATGTCATAAAAATGCTTCTGCGCATGTGCAGAAGAGCGCACGTGTGTGCGAACCGGTAGTAAAGGTAAGTAGAACCCACCCCTGGTGGGCGTGGCATGGCTGGGTGGGTGTGGCTTGGTGGGCATGGCAGGGGAAGAATACTGCAAAATCCCCATTTCCTCCTGATCAGCTGGGACTCGGGAGGCAGAGAATAGATGGGGGTGGGGCCAGTCAGAGGTGGTATTTACCGGTTCTCTGAACTACTCAAAATTTCCGCTACTGGTTCTCCAGAACTGGTCAGAACCTGCTGAAACCCACCTCTGGGCTCATTGCAGGAGAATTTCCATTCCTAGTGATGTACCAGATTGGCTCCATGTGCCCTCAGAACCTGTGCACCAGCCGTCTGGGTTGGACATTTGCTTTCTGGTACAAGAACTTCTTCCATTGAAAATTCACATTGAAAATGCCTCGGTTACAACTTCCAGCATTAGCTTGAAAAGTATCTGCTGGGATCTCAGCTGAAATGATCCCGTTAGTTGAATCCTCTTGTACTGTTTTCAGTGAGGATTCTTGAAGAGAAAGCTGTCCAGGGTGATTTCAGGTTAACGGATTCCTGAGAAAGTGGATCTTTCATTGGATTTTTAGTTAAATGACATTTGCTGGGAAACTTCGCTTGTTTTCTAACAATTTTATATACTCAGCACTGGGGAGGGGGGAAGGTTTAAAAGACTACAGCATAATCCTTTTATTCCCGTCTATTTTTATAGCATGTAATTAACAAAGAACAGTTTATCCAGTCTCTGAAGCTTTTCTAAGATTGCAGTCACATGAGATGCTTAATAATGATTTAGAATCACGTTTTTTTCCAATTAATCCAATTTCCTGGTCTCGCCTGTCACCCCTGAACTATGAACTCAGTTGGAGAGCATCCTAGCCCAAAATGTGCTTAAATGGGTTTTGGATTTCATGAGTCATATCTGAACCAAAGGTCTCAAGAGTTTTTGGCCTTAAGTTTATTACATGCCTGTTCTTTTAGATCCAGAGTTTTATAGTAATGCTGATATTTAAGATCAAGAAACGTTACCAATTTATTATAATAAAGGAGTCAAGATGCTTAGCAATTTTAGGCATACCTATTATTGTTAATCTTAATTTTAAATCAAAGTCTAGTTTAATGTTCCCAGAAATAACTGAGTCCTATCACCAAACAAGATGTCATAAATACTTGTCATACTTGTGAAACACTTGTCATAAATACATCTGTAAAAATAAAAAAAACATTCCTAAGATTGTAAAAAAGAAATGAAAAGCAGTTCTCAAAAATTGCAAAATATCTCTGGTGGCTCTTTAAATGCTTCATATTACCATCATAAATTTCCCTTCAATTGAATAGTATGAAGCATTCCGTCTGAACAATCCTGAATATTAATATATAATATGGGCAGGGAAGGTATGTTGCGGACCCCATCAGTTAAAGAACTCCGACGAGATCCAGGTAAAGAGCCTTCTCTGCTGTTGTTTCCCCCCCCCATAAAATATTTTTCCCCTGGGATGAGGCAGACCCCTACCCACCTGGCCTTCTTCAAAGGAAGCAAAGCATGGCTTTGTGGCCTCTGGTGGGGGGGGTGCAGAGGAGTGGGCAGTCGAGGGGTCGGCTGATGCCCTGAGAGACCATCCTTCACCTTTTGAATTCTCTTTTTTATAGGGCTTCATTACCCTTGTCTCCTTTTAAAATTCTAATTTTTATATACCATTGTTATTTTTTACCATTTTAGTGTTCACCACCCAGAATCCCTCTCTGAGGGAGACGGGCAGTTCAAAAATGTGAAATCTAAATAAATAAATAAACCAAAGTGGAGACCAATGACAGTGCTCAAGAAAACATTCTTGTGGTGCTGGAAACAAACATTTCCTAAAATTTGGGGAACAAACTATTCAGCTCTAATGCAGAAGACTGAATATAGATATGATTAAAGATGGAAGAGGAACTGTTCAGTGTTAAATGAAAAATCAGGATTCATAGTATGCCATTTTATTTTTGTTATTTTGCCAGCTGAATGTTGTGCAGGAAAATTAAATAATAATGTTTAATCTCCTTATGTTATTTCTTAAGGCACAAATTCAACCAGAACAAAAACCTTTAAATGTTAATGGTTGTAATCTATTAGTTTTAGATTCAAATAATAATGTCTTGTTTAAAGACACATGTAATGCTGTTACCCATAGTGCATATGAAATGGTCCAGAGACTTATTCATTAAACTTACTGCCTGACACAACTTTTGGGAAGGACACAAAGCCATGGAGTTGGAAGACTGCAGGCCAATTAACATTTGCCTCCCTTCCAGGCCTTGGTTTTTATTCCTAGACCACTTAAGTTTAAAGAGAACAAATTTTGAACGGTGATGGAAATTGTTTTAGTTCTCTGGATGCTTTTTTTTTTTTTTGGGGGGGGGGGGGGCGCCAACAGGTTTTGAAAATGCACCTATCAGCAAATCCAATGTTCAGAGTTTGAAAGTGAACAGAGACTCCACAGTGCTGTGATTCCATCCCTTCTTTCAAACTATCATTTTCTCCTTGACAGGAGATACCATCCATCTCCATCTTTAGAGAGGGGAAAGTTACTCAGAAGAAGTAAATTCCACTCACTCCTAAAAGTGGAAATGATCCATCCCATTTGTTGCTAAACAAGTTTGGCAGATTTTGTAACTGAACTCCCTGGAAAACAGTGGCCAGTTAGCAACTTCCCCAAAGGAGGAATTCAACTCATCTTCTTACCGAGCCAGATGAGAAGATCCATGGAATGCACCACCTAGAAGAACTGGAGAAGCATACTTTACCCTCCTCTCTCTGAAGTCTTCGCTTGGGTAGTCTGACTCTTTCTCCTGCCATTTGAAGCCAAAGAGGAAGAGTAGCGATGTCCACAAAGAAAAGAGGTTGTTTTGCAGGGGACCTCTCCTTAAGAGGAAGCTAAAATGGGGAAGATAACGTTGAGGTCAGATGATGACAGGAAATCGCTGGATGTTTGACAAGTCAAAATTGAGTAACGTGCTGCAGTCGTTGGTTCTTGCCTGCCACATTGCTTGCTCCTGCACCTAATTTGGTTGTTCTTCTGTGTCCAATCCAGATAATTATTCTGGGAATAGAATAGAATTAAAATAGAATTAAAGAGGAAATGAAATAGAAGGAAAGACAACAGCTTCAGATCTACCCAAAATCATGAGGACTCTTCCACTCTTCTTCCAAGCCCAATTACTTTCCTGGCCCTCCAAACATTAACATTTCCCAAACCTTAATTTAAACCCAGGTTTGGGCAATGGAGATGAAAAATGACCCTTCGGAGTTTCAGCCCAAGTGAATATGCATTTTTATTTATGTTCTGAAAGCATATGTAATTTATATGCATTTATAAAAGCCTCCCCTCCCCTCCTGCCCAGGACACTGCAGGGATTTCTTGAGCTCATCTCTTGAGTCAGCTGCTGTTCCTTGAGCTCTTCCCAATCATGACCTCATCAGCATTTTCCTGCTTGACACATGGCCTATGTATTTCTGCCTTAGTTTTGATCAGATCCTGTAGTGTCCAACATTTTGGTTGGAACAGACCACCTGTCTGCTTCCATCATGGAGTGAGTGTCCAGGATGGACACAAGGGGAGTGACTGGTCAACTCAATGCAGATGGTAGCTGGAACTGTGCAATTGAAACCGCTTCCTCTTTGAATGTCCATCAAGTAAATCACACAATGGCACAACATCCAGGACAAGTGTGAACCCAGTCAGTGAGAACAGTCAAAAGCTCATGGGAAAAACTTGGTTGAAAGGCCACACCAGAATGTGGCCAATACTACAGCAACATTTATAGGTCACTTTGAAATAATATTTCATTCTGCTCAAATCACTTTATGTACACTAATTTATAAGAGGCAAGAAGAGAATCGCCAACCATTTGTCTGAAATTGTATAAGGTCTCCTGCTTGAGTAGGAGGTTGGACTAAAAGACCTCCAAGAACACTCCCAACTCTTGTTCTGCTATATACAGTACGTACTTTATCTTTGTGGATTGGAGCAAAGATGCTCTTGGTGAATCTAACAAGTGGGCTACCAAGGGGCTCTGAATCAAAACATACATCTTTAAAATATGTTTTACACACTATCACTCATAGCTCAAAAACATTGCGTGCATACTTGATAGGAGCTGCTTAAACATATCTCGATGACCACTCTGTGAAGTTTGGTAGGTACTGCAACACCATATCTATCCTGAATGTTGAAATGGAAATGAAAAGGAAAACTAAGAAGTTCAAACATTAGTTTAATTTTATTGCTTCATTTGACGCAGTGTTTTTCAAATTTGGCAACTTTAGGATAGGTGGAGAATTCTGGGAGTTGAAGTGCATACATCTTCAAGTTGGCATATTTGAAAAACATTGATTTAAGGGAACAAAATAATGTCATTTTCTCTCTTGAACACAATGGTATTTTTAAAATGTGTATTAATGATGTGTATCCTCTTAATCTTGAATTGAGGATACGTAAATTCATTTTAAATATTGATCTCACTCTCAGAAGCAAAGGGGGAAAGGAAATTGGATCTCTGAAGAGAATGACCTGTTGCTATCCTCTTTTCTGTTCCAGTCCATGCAATAAAAGCCAGTCTGGAATTTTAACCATTTGCAATTACTTAGCAGACCTTATCCAGGACCCTCACCTCTCAGTGTGTAAATGAGGAGTTTTTTAAAAATGCCTTCTTTTGCCCAGGGGCAGAGAGATTCATTGAATTCAATTGCTGATCACTTCTTTTTTTGTTTCAAATAAAAGAGGAATGGGAAAAAATAACACACATACTTAAAAATAGGGTGGATAGAGGAAGAGACTATTCATAAAGTATGCCTCACTGAAATAACCAAACTAGAATAGAAAATGAATCATTATTTTATTTGATGGATTAGAATTTTTCTTTGCAATAAAATATTCTCCGAGGAGGTTTATGCAATTAGTAAAGAATAGAATAAACATCCATTAAAATAACATACCGTATTATTTCAATAATAATATTGAAATATTTATATAAATCATATAATCATATAATCATGTAAGAGGTGTACATTGCAAATGAGACCAGATTAAAATGGGAACACAAATAAAATGCAAAATCCAGAAAACTGGCTGTGACCCTCCTGGAGTCATGCAAAGGGAAGAATTGTATTTACTTTGACATTCAAAAATACAGTCCAACAGGAAAGGGCCTATCCCCAATTGACCACTTGCTTAGGATGTCTCTCTTAAGACCAAGGAGATACTTGTGAGTATTGCCTTTTTATGTACAAAAGTGGAAAAGCAGCCTGCAGCTGGGTCTCCATCCTGAAGATCACTTAACCCTGCACTCTGAATGGCTTTCTTACAAAGCCTGAGGGTCCAAATAAGATTGCTGGATGGACCAGGATCCTGGAATCGTATCATCAGCCCCACACTCCAAGAGCCACAACTGCCACCATCTTGTCCCCCAAGTTCAAACATGAGGGAAGGTCAAGAAGGCTGCCAAACTGGAGAGGCACTCTGCTCTGGCACAAGGCTTAAAGTGGATTTGGAAAATCAAGTTGATCTAATGTTCCAATCTGAATTAAGCTAGATCACTTTGTTTTTAAAGTGTTTGACTTGTAGATTTCATTCAGAAAGAGATTTTCATTCTGAGATTGGACCAAATTGGCTCCAATCTCGGGAAGCCCCCCACAGCGATGTTGCTTTGTGAAGGGCCACAATCCAGAGGTTTCCTCTCTCTCCCCAACCGGCACAGCCCCTCCAGTTATGCTGTAATGAACTCTGCAGAGTATACATCTGAGGAAGTATACTCTGGTAGTCTGCAAAAGCTTATCCTAATAAAATTTGGGGGCTTTTAAGGCACCCAGAAGTTATTCTTCATATTCACCCTTGTCTCAGGTTGCCTTCTTTGCCCCAATACAAAGAGAAACATGGGAGTAATATTTAAATTGTAATATATTCATGAAATTGCTTCTTCCTGTATTGCCCAAACTTGTTCCCAACTTACTATATTGCTTAAAATTGTTCTACCAAGTAGTTCTTCTCTGCGGTCTTTTGCACAAAGTACAGTACAATATTTTTCAGAAATTTTTGAAGACAAGCCTTAGCAGCATGAAGTTGGGATTTTTTCCCCACCCTCTTTTTCCTGAAGTTCTGTTACTTTGTTCAAGAGTGAGAGTTTGAGAGATTCTTACATAGAAAACAAGCATTTTAATACTCCTGGTAGATCTAGGGGCTCAATTGTGTGTACTAACGAACCATTATCAAAGCTTATTGAAGAGAACATGTTAACCTTTTCCATTCATATGGTTATTTCTTTCTTATGGGTTTATGACATCTAGGAGATTGCTCTTAATTCCAGGGACCAGAATGATTTCAGGAAAAGCAACCAAAATGCTTCTTGATCTCTGGATTTAAGCAGGCACGTTGGGAGGTGGAAGCTATGAGAAAAGTGCTTCTACAAATATTTGGTGCAGTGTAGCTGAAAACAAGGAAGAGAAGCAAATTCAAATAATGATGGGTGATGAACTTCCAGGATCAATGATACCAGCAAGAAACACCCTTTGATTGGGAGTATTTTTTAATTTTGATTGGTTTTGAGTTTTTTTTTGAAAATGCTGATAATAAAGTTAAGTGTTAGGTTAAGGCTCTGTAATTATGCCTAAACCTTATGTGATGCTCTGAATAAAGTTAAAATCATAAGCTGGCAGGGGAGGCACTTGGCTCAGTGGTTAAGGCGCTGGACTTGTGGGCTGGAAAGGGTTTGAGACCTTAGTGTCATGCAATGAGGTGAATTGCTAACCTAGCATTCAAAAGCATGCAGATGCGAGTAGATAAATAGGTACCACTTCAGTGGGAAGGTAAGAATGCTCTGTGACATCATGCTGGCTACCTGACCACAGGAAAGTCTTCGGACAGTGCTGGCTCAATGGCCTTGAAACAGAGTTGAGCTGCACCCCTTATAATTGTAAATTATACACCCCGTATAATTTACTCCACTAGTCACAATGACTAGTGGAGTAAAATCCACAGGCACTCCTTTTTTACATAAGCTATTTTCCTAAATATATTTACCCCATATTTAAATATTTGCTAAAATCTTAATGGATAGAGTACATTTAAGGTTTATGATTTACTTTTCCTAAACAAAACAAAATATAGTTGTTAAATGCAGTTGTGGAGAGAATTCACCTACTCCTGATTTTCATTAGTGATATCATGAATTAACTTCCCTATTCCCAGTTTTTTTTCCCAAAAAGGCATTTTAATTACTTGGCAGATTTCAGGAACCCCTCCTGGAACAGAGAAGTTGGCCTCAGAATTAAGGGGCTGATCCACCATGGGCTTCCTAAAACAGGATTGTGGGGTCCTTGCTGCTGTTTGAATCTGGATTTTTATTATTTTTATTATTATTATATTATTATTATTATTATTATTATTATTATTATTATTATTATTACTATTATTATTATTATTATTATTATTATTATTTTATTTCTATACCGCCCTTCTCCTGTGGGACTCAGGGTGGTGTACAGCCAAGATAAAACATTGCATATAAAATTTAAAAACAATTTAAAAAACAATTAAATAATTTTGGCCCAAGATATTAAAAACAACCCAATTAAAACCAAATTCAATTAAAACTGAGAGGATGGGATCAAGCCAGCCCAGCTAGATGGAATAGATGTGTTTTCAGGGCCTGACGAAAAGTCCGGAGGTCTGATATCGTGCGTATCTCAGGGGGTAGGTCATTCCAGAGGGCGGGTGCTGCCACAGAGAAGGCTCTCCCCCTGGGGGTCTCCAGCCGACACTCTCTGGCCGACGGCACCCTGAGGAGGCCCTCTCTGTGCAAGCGAACCGGTCGGTGAGAGGCTATTGGTGGCAGAAGGCGGTCTCGCAGATAACCCGGCCCTAAGCCATGGAGCGCTTTAAAGGTGGTCACTAACACCTTGAAGCGCACCCGGAAGACCACAGGAAGCCAGTGCAGCTCGCGCAGGAGAGGTGTCATGTGTGAGCGCCCCGTCGCTCCCATAATCCCCCGCGCCCGCATTCTGGACTAACTGTAGCCTCCAGGTGCACCTCAAGGGGAGCCCCATGTAGAGAGCATTGCAGTAGTCCTGGCGGGAAGTGACGAGTACTTGAGTCCGTGTGTAGGGAGTCCCGATCCAGAAAGAGGCGCAACTGGCGTATCAGGCGAACCTGATAAAAAGCCCCCATGGCCACGGCCGTCATGTGCTCTTCTAAAGACAGCCGTGGATCCAGGAGGACACCTAAGTTGCAAGCCCTCTCCGTGGGGGCCAGTGATTCGCCCCCAAAAGCCAGCGATGGCACCGGGACGCCGGAAGCCACAGCCACTCGGTCTTGGAAGGGTTGAGTCGGAGCCTGTTTCTCCCCATCCAGGCCAGCACGGCCTCCAGACACTGGGACATCACTTCAAGGGCATTGTTGGGGTGGCCTGGGGTGGAGATGTACAGCTGAGTATCGTCAGCGTACTGATGGAACTCCACCCCAAAGCCACGGATGATCTCACTTTTTTATACCGATGATGTTAGCTACTTGGGTAATGAAACGTCTGCAAGAAAACCGCCAAGCTCAGAGAGCACCAAGGACCCCACAGTTCATCCCTGAAGAACAAATATTCTCTTCTATCAATAAGCCAGGATTCCTCTACCCACCATCAACCCCGCTTTCCATTTGCATCAAACAAGGCAGCTGCTAAATATGCTATCACCAGAAAGGAAAGTGCTAAGAGGACATTTCTGGGGCATCCATTAAGAAAAATATATTAC
Organism: Arizona elegans; assembly: GCA_022577455.1. Classification (NCBI taxonomy): domain Eukaryota; kingdom Metazoa; phylum Chordata; class Lepidosauria; order Squamata; family Colubridae; genus Arizona; species Arizona elegans. Next base: position 20,992,136 of record JAKOOJ010000015.1, on the reverse strand, counting down.
CCTCTAGGTATGAAAACTTTTATTTTACAACTTGCATTAAACAAGAAAACAACTGAAATAGTGAGACACAGTTTTGCTGAGGTCCACAACAGTAAAAATTTTATTTTATTTATTTATTTTATTTTGAATTTGTATACCGCCCTTCTCCCTGAGGACTCAGGGCGGTGAACAGCCAAGTAAAAACATCAAGTACAAATATTAAAATACAGTTAAAAATATACATATATATTGTTAATTAAAAACAATAAACAAAACACTTAAAAACGCTTAAAAAATTAGGCCAGCCCGGCTTGCTGGAAAAGGAAGGTTTTAAGGGCACGGCGGAAGGCACTGAGGTCTTGGATTCTCCTTATCTCTGGAGGCAGTTGATTCCAGAGGGTAGGTGCCCCCACAGAGAAGGCCCTCCCCCTCGGGGTCACCAGCCTACACTGTTTGGCTGATGGCACCCCGAGGAGGCCCTCTCTGTGGGAGCGCATGGGTCGATGGGAGGTCGTTGGTGGCAGCAGGCAGTCTCGAAGATAGCTAGGCCCTATGCCATGGAGCGCTTTAAAGGTGATAACCAACACCTTGAAGCGCATCCGGAAGACCACCGGGAGCCAGTGCAGCTCGCGCAGGAGCGGTGTTACATGGGAGCGCCATGCTGCTCCCGTCACTACCCGCGCTGCTGTGTTCTAGACCAGTTGGAGCCTCCGGGTGCTCTTCAAGGGGAGCCCCATGTAGAGAGCATTGCAGTAGTCAAGGTGAGAGGTGACGAGGGCATGAGTGACTGTGCACAGGGAATCCCGATCAAGAAAGGGCCGCAACTGGCAAATCAGGCGAACCTGACAAAAGGTCCCCCTGGTTACAGCCGTCAGATGTTCCTCCAAGGACAGCTGCGTATCCAGGAGGACTCCCAGATTGTGAGCCCTCTCAGTGGGGGCCAACGACTCGCCCCCAATAGTCAGTGATGGAGTCAACTGACTATATCGGGATGCCGGGAGCCACAGCCACTCAGTCTTGGAAGGGTTGAGCCTGAGCTTGTTCCTCCCCATCCAGATCCGCACAGCCTCCAGGCACTGGGACATCACTTCGAGGGCATCGTTGGCGTGGCCTGGGGTGGAGATGTACAGCTGGGTGTCATCAGCGTACTGGTGGTATCTCACCCCAAAGCCACGGATCTCGCCCAGCGGCTTCACATAAATGTTGAACAGGAGGGGTGAGAGGACCGACCCCTGAGGCACTCCACATATAAGAGGCCTTGAGGTCGACCTCTGCCTCCCTGCCAACACGAACTGCGACCGGTCGGAGAGAAAGGAGGAGAACCACCGTAATACGGTGCCCCCCATCCCCAACTCTTCCAACCGGTGCAGCATGATACCATGGTCGATGGTATCAAAAGCCACTGAGAGGTCTAACAGGACCAGAACAGAGGAGCAACCCCTGTCCCGAGCCCTCCAGAGATCATCAACCAACGCGACCAATGCCGTTTCCGTGCTGTGCCCAGGCCTGAAACCCGACTGGAACGGATCTAGATAGGATGTTTCCTCCAGGAATTGCGGAAACTGTCGCGCAACCACACTCTCAACAACCTTCGCCAGGAAGCGAAGGTTGGAGACAGGATGATAGTTGGCCAATATTGCCGGATCCAGGGATGGCTTCTTGAGGAGAGGCCTCACCACCGCCTCTTTCAAGGTGGCGGGGAAGTAACCCTCACTCAACGAAGCGTTGATAACACCCTGGAGCCAGCCTCGTGTAACCTCCCGGGAGGCCAGTACCAACCAGGAGGGACACGGGTCCAGTAAACATGTGGCCGCACTAAGTCTCCCCAAAATCCTGTCCACATCATCGGGAGTCACAGCATCAAACTCCTCCCAGATAACATTCTCAAGACTATTCCTCGTCACCCTGCCCTGATCTACCCAGTCAGAGTCCAAATCCCCCCTGATCTGAACGATTTTGTCATACAGGTATTGTCTGAAATCCTCCGCCCTGCCTTCCAAAGGATCCTCCCGCGCTCCCGGATGGAGCAGGGAGCGGGTTACCCTGAACAGGGCAGCCGGACGATTTCCTGATGACGCAATAGAGGCGGAAAAGTAATTAAACTTTGCCGTCTTTATTGCCACTAGGTAGGTCTTAATATGCGACCTTACCAGTGTTCGGTCAGATTCAGCGAGACTGGCCCTCCAACCGCTCTCTAGGCGTCTTTTCCGGCGTTTCATCTCCCTCAGCTCCTCGGTGAACCAAGGAGCTGCGAGGGATCGACACCGGGTCAGAGGCCGCAAAGGCACGACTTGATCCAAGGCCCCACCAGCCGCCCGATCCCAGGCAGCTACCAGGTCCTCGGCCGAGTCGTGTGCCAGATCTTCAGGAATTGGCCCAAGCTCCGTCTGGAACCTATCAGGATCCATCAGGCACCTGGGGCGGATCCATCTAATTGGGTCCGCCTCCCTGCGGCGGGGTGTAGCGGTTTGAAGGTCCAGATGAAGGAGTGAGTGATCTGAACATGACAAGGGTTTCATGTCTATATCCCCTATAATAAGACCACTCAACCACTGGCCAGAGACAAAAATCAGGTCCAGCGTGTGTCCCCCCCTGTGAGTGGGGCCATGAACTAACTGGGTCAGGTCCATGGCCGTCATGGAAGCCATGAACTCCCAAGCCACCTCCGACGTTTCACCAACGGACGGCAGGTTGAAATCACCCATGACCATAAGCCTGGGTGTATCAACTGCCACCGTGGCTATCACGTCGAGTAGCTTGGGCAGGGCCGTTGCCACGCGGCAGGGAGCCAGGTACGTAAGCAGCAAGCCCATCTGAACCCCATGACCCCACCTCACAAAGAGGGACTCAAAAATGTTAAGCTATTGAGCTCAGAAGAATTTCCTGTAGGACAGCTTGTTCAGAATGAGCAGCAAATCCTCACCCAATTGACTGAGTAAGTTCCTTCAAGTGTGATCATTTCAAAAGCTCAGGATCTATTTAAAACAATCTATTTTGCTTCTTTAGCAAAATGTTCACTGCCACAACTTCAGTAGGACAAATAAGCCATCAGTTTTTGACCCTCCTTCAAAATCAGACCTGCTTCTCCCTGCTTCTCTCTTCCTGGCTGCTTCCTCCTCAATCTCTTCCCAGCTGATCCACTGAATAATTTCCTTATAGATGAATTTTGCCAACCCCCCACCCAACTCCCATCTTGCAACTAGCAGAAGTCTTGTTAGCTGCAGGGACTGACATCTCAGCAAGGCAGGAAAACCAGTGTGCTCTCTTTTATCCCCATCATGGGCAGAATAAGTAACCTTGAGTTACAGGAGGAAGACCGTCAGATAAAAGAAATCTGAGTCTGGGCCATAGCTGTAATCTGAGAAAGTGTCTTGTACAAGTCCCTCCCGGGTTCCCTGAAGATAAAGGGAGAAAGGGAAGCCCAGTCAGACTTTTCAGATTCTGTTATTGTTAGAATAAAAATAGTACTAACGCTCATAATTATGGTGCCCTGGTCTGGTCTGCCTTGAGGGGCTGACACTCCCCCTCCTTACTTATAAATGGGTTGTTTTTTCCTTTGGCTGAACTTAAGAAACCAAGTTCATTGAGTTTCCCTTAGGCTGCACTCTATTAGGCTAAGAAATCAATCTTTTTCTTTTTCTTAAACGTTGTTCTCCAAGTTAAACTTCTGCTCCTTTATCCCTCCCACCCCTGCCTAAGTATATGCGTACCTCTTTGCTCTCTCTGTCACCCCCACTAAATTTTTTGTCCTTGCCTCTCTCCTCTTAATGACAGATCTCTTTCCTGCTAAAGGCCCCTACTTTGATTTCCTGACTGATATAAATCAAAGAATAAAATTTAAAAATAAATATACCAGGGTGCTTGTAAATACTAAAACGGATGACTGGGAATTTGCCTAAAGCACAGGTGAGCAGGGGAAATGTTCAGTATCTCAAGGAATTTTGGATGGCGAGGTCCAGGAGAAGAGCCTTTTCTGCTCTGGCTCCTGCCCTCTGGAACATTCTTGGTGTTGGAGGTGAGAGCTGCCCCCAATCGCTTGGCCTTCCGAAAGACCCTCAAAACTTGGCTCTACTGATTGGTAGATGGGGGGAGTTCCACGATGGAGGTGGTTGGGGAGCAAGAAAGAAGACCCCACTTCCATACCATTTTTTTTATTGAAAAATTTTATAAGAAATTCAAACAATTTTCTCCCCCCACCCTTTCCCCTTCCCCACATAAATTGTACATTTTCTTATACATAAGAAATCCTACATATACATGTTTCCCTTAAAGAAAGCATTAAAATAAGACATTTTAATTACATTCGGAGTTGCTCTTCTTCTCTTTCTTCCCTCATTCCACAACAAACCTTCTTCTTCTCCTCCTTTCTTTCCCTTCCCTCCCTCCTCTTCTCTCCTACTTTCTGCTACCTCTTCTCCCACCTCATCCTACTTCCTTTCCCTTTCCCCCACTTCTCTCTTCTTTTCCCCCTTCTTGCCTTCACTCCTACCCCTATCCCCTTCCCTTCCCTTCCTCCTCTCCTTTCTTCCATTCCTCACCCTCCCTCTCCTCCTCCTACCCCCTCCTCCTCTCTCCTTTCTAACTTCTTTGCTGTGAAATATTTTCCTCCTTTAGTGTCTGAGCAACTCCTGTATTCTACTCATAGAATATACTTTCTTCTACTAAAACATTTCTCTATTCATCACCTTTCCCCCCCCCGCATCCCTTATCCCCCCCTCCCCACCCACCCCTGACTTCCCAGAGCAAAAACAGGGTATAGCATCTAACAAACATATACTAAAATAAACTAACAAATTATAAAGTTCAAAACTCCCACATGTTCTTTAACTCCCTTGCTCCAATTCATCAACCTCCCTTTTATAAATTCTCAAAACCAATTAAATTAAATTCATTCTTCCTACTTATAAAAAAGAAAAAGAAAAAACTTTTTCTTGATGTATAATCTGATACTTTAGCAGTCTTACAAACAGTAGAAATCATGAATAAATTCCATTTCTATTCCAGAAAAAAAGAAAAAAAAATTTTTCATCTTAAAATCTTACACATTTTATCTCATATATCTTTTAAAATAATATAGTCTTATGTTAAGTATTTTAAAAATCTCTTAATATCTTTAAAGCACTTATTTACCAAATATACATTTTAGAATCTACAGGAGGGTATCTTTCAATTTTTCAATTAACCGTCTTAATACCTCTAACTTTTTAGAGAGCAACCCTTAACATCCAAAACTAATTATCATTTTGCAATAAAATTCAGAATTTAACATTAATCCTCTTCGTTTCAAAGGGTTAGACATCTTAAAAGCTTATACAATTTATCTCATATATCTTGTAAAATAATATAACCTTATGTTAAACATTTTAAAAATCTCTTAATGCCATTAAAACACATATTTGCCCGATGCCAATTTCAAAATCCACAGGTAGATATCTTCCTTAATCTTCTGTTCTTCTCTTCTTTCTATATTTTTTCCAATCCTTTTTTTTATAAATTCTGTCAACAGTCCCCCCAGTTTTATTTTTGAAACTTTTAAAATGGTGATTTGAGGTTGATGCGCGTTTTCTAACTTGAAATCCCCATTTCGTCTCTTCTTGCTTTTATAATCATTCAGTCCATTTCTTTGTCCATATAGCCAAAATTTGTTGCCATAAAGATTGCCAGCTTGCAATAAAGAAACTATTTGTTGCTTTTCTGTCATTTGAATGGAAACATCCACCAAAACCTTTGTTTCAACTGTACCAGCTAGTGTCTTAATCCTGTCCATCTCCTGATCTTCCAAAAACAAATTTCTCTGAATAATTTCCTGCTGTCCCTCTAACAACTGCTTATATTTTCCCGAGCTGTTTTTTGAAAAAGCCCTTTCGATTGTATCCAACAAGGCTGAAGTAAAAAAGTCTAGAAGTTCTTGAAAAGCCTGGACAGTCACGGCTTGGGAATTTGCTGATTCACCAGCCCTGTTGTCAGCCATATTTCAGCCACTTTGTATTTATCCAGCTATCAGGACAACAATTCAACTCTTTTCCACACAGTATAAAAACCAGATTTTAGTTAAAATCAGTACCAAATTCTTTTCCTCAATACCAAATTCTTTTCCTGGCTGCTTTCCCTTTAAAACTTTTTCTTAGGGTGTAATCCAGTAGCTGTATCACTGTTGCAAACTTTAACAAGCCTTAACAAGCACTTTCCCTGGTAGTTTCCTCCTCCCGCCCTCAGGCACCATTTTCTGCATTTAAAAGCGGAGTTAAAGTGTTACTTGCAAATTTTCCTTTTGTTTTCTCCTGATTTGCTCTGTCTGCTATCAAAGTAAAGATGTTAAATGTCCCCCGTGTTGATTTTCAGCAGATTTTGGTCGCAGCTTCTAGCTCCGCTTTAGCAGAGTCGTCTCTGGTCCGGAGTAGCTTGACAGGCTTCTATAGGGGCCCCACACCCTTTGCGCCCCAGGATTTCTCCTAGCGCACTTGGGGGGGCTCTACCTCCGCCTGTCGACTCTTCTCTCTCCCCTTTGCCCAGGGAGAGGGTTCCAAGCCTCCAGACAGCAGCTTTTCGGCTGTTCTGGGGCTTTTACAGAACCAGGGATCGGGCGCTCGTAAAAGAGCGTCTTCAAAGCTTGCGGAGCCAAACGGAAGTCTCTTCCATACCATTCACGATTGTAAGCTGCCCAGAGTTATCCAGAGATCAGATGTGAGGCCAATAAATTTTATGAATGAATGAATGATTGAATGAATGAATGAATGAATGAATGAACTTGGTTCTTAATTCCTAATATGCAATTTTAATGTTTTTAATATTTTTGTATTCTTGCTTTTATTGTCTTTTAAGCAACACAGAGTTGGTTCGATAGTGAGGTGGGCAGCAATCATCTTTGATTTTGTATTTGGCTTTTCCTTCACCAAGATAGCAGCCCCCCTGCCTTCCAACTCACTTCTCACAAGATGCATTATGAACAAAAAACTGTAACCTTATCTGTCCTTCACATTATACAATTGCATACCGATGGTGAACATTTGCAAAGAGTTCCTTGTTATAAGACACCTGTGGAATGTTTTTGAAAGCCATTTGTGCTGGGAATTGTTGTCTGAAATGGCTCTTGTGGTATTACGGCCCTGGCAAATTTTTAGTGAACTTCCAAGGCAAGATATATTTCTAATAGTTCACTTAATTTCCATTTTGGAAGATACAGATCCTTTATGCTTTCAGGATGACTTTGTTTGTTTGTTTTATATTTGTTTGTTTTATTAGATTTCTATACTGCCCTACTCCCGAAGGACTCAGGGCGGTGAACAGGCACAAAATAAAATACATAAATACAAAATTTAAAAGCAGAAATAAAACCAGATTAAACAATTTAGCCCGAGACAAATTTAAAACATCCCAATAATTTAAAAACAGATTTAAAATTTTCGATTTAAAAGAAAAGGGGAAAAAGGTTAGGCCAGGCCAGCTTGCTGGAATAGGAAGGTCTTAAGAGCGTGGCGGAAAGTGCGCAGATCCGGGATCCTCCGTATCTCCAGGGGGAGCTCGTTCCAGATAGTGGGTGCCACCATAGAGAAGGCCCTCCCCCTGGGGACCGCCAGTTGACACTGTTTGGCCGACAGCACCCAGAGGAGCCCCTTTCTATGAGAGCGTACCGGCCGGTGGGAGGCTATTTGTGGTAGTAGGCAGTCCCGTAAGTAGCCAGGTCCTAAGCCATGGAGCGCTCTAAAGGTGGTAACCAAAACCTTGAAGCGCACCCAGAAGACCACCGGGAGCCAGTGCAGCTCACGCAGGAGAGGTGTTACATGGGAGCGCCATGTTGCTCCCATAACCACCCGCGTGGCCACACTCTGCGCCAGTTGGAGCCTCCAGGTGCTCCTCAAGGGGAGCCCCATGTAAAGAGCATTGCAAAAGTCCGGGACATCACTTCAAGGGCATCATTGGGGTGGTCCGGGGTGGAGATGTACAGCTGGGTGTCATCAGCCTACTGGTGGTACTTCACCCCAAAACCACGGATGATCTCACCCAGCGGCTTTACATAAATGTTGAACAAGAAGGGTGAGAGGACTGACCCTTGTGGCACCCCACATATGAGGGGCCTCGGGGTCGACCTCTGCCCCCCTGCCAACACAGACTGCCACCAGTCGGAGAGAAAGGAGGAGAACCACCGCAACACAGTGCCCCCCACCCCTAACTCTTCCAACCGGTGCAGCATGATACCATGGTCGATGGTATCAAAAGCTGCTGAGAGGTCTAATAGGACCAGGAGATAGGACCTGTCCCGAGCCCTCCAGAGATCATCAACCAACACGACCAATGCCGTTTCCGTGCTGTACCCAGGCCTGAAGCCCGACTGGAATGGATCCAGAGACGTCATTTCATTCAGGTGCTGGGGGAGCTGTCGCGCAACCACACTCTCAACAACCTTCGCCACAAAGCGAAGGTTGGAGACCAGACGATAATTAGCCAACACTGCCAGGGAAGGTTTCTTGAGGAGAGGCCTCACCACCACCTCTTTCAAGGCGGCAGGGAAGTCACACTCACCAAATGAAGCATTTATAATCCCCTGGAGCCAGCCTCATGTCACCTCCCGGGAAGCCAGCACTAACCAGGAGGGACACGGGTCCAATTAACAAGTCTACCCAGAATCCTGTCCACGTCCTCAGGGGTCACAGGATCAAACTCATTCCAGATAACATTCTCAAAACCTGCCCCAGTCCCTCCCCCTGAGACTACCCAGTCGGAGTCCAGATCTTCCCGAATCTGAGTGATTTTGTCATACAGATACTGAACAAAATCCTCGGCTCTACCCTCCAAGGGGTCCTCCTGTGCTTCCTGGTGGAGCAGAGAGCGGGTCACCCTAAACAGGGTGGCCGGGCAATTATCTGATGACACAATAAGAGCAGCAAAGTATGTACGTTTTGCTGCTTTTATTGCCACTAGGTAATTCTTAATATGAGCTCTTACCAGTGTCCGGTCGGATTCAGTGCGACTGGCCCTCCAACTACTCTCTAGGCATCTTTTCCGGCGCTTCATCTCCCTTAGCTCTTCAGTAAACCAAGGAGCCAGGTGAGATCGGCGCCGGGTCAGAGGCCGTGAGGGCACGACCCGATCCAGAGCTCCAGCAGCCGCCCTATCCCAGGCAGCCACTAGGTCACTAGTCAAGGTGTGTGCCAGAGCCTCAGGGAATGGCTCAAGCTCCATCTGGAACCTATCAGGTTCCATCAGATGCCTGGGGCAGAACCATCTTACTGGCTCCGCCTCCCTGCGGCGGGGTGCAGCGGTTTAAATTTAAATTTAAATTTGTCTTGGGGAAATTCATATATTGAAGGTTTATGGGTAAATGACATCTTAATCGCCCATCTCCAGGTAACCCAACATCACCGGGGAACGACTTTAATTTCAGTTTGTCATTTCACTTATTGAGATTCATTGAGGGTTTAGGGCTCAGAAAACTGATTCAGCTTAGTTTGTTCATTTGTCCCAAAGCTGCTTTTTCAAGAGGCAACTGGGCTTTCTTGTTTTTCCTTGAAGATGTTTTGCTTCCCATCCAAGAAGCTTCTTCAGTTCTGAGAACTGAACTGAAAACTGAAGAAGCGTCTGGGATGAGAAGTGAAATGTCTTCAAAAAGAAGAAACAGAGAAAGTCCAGTAGCCTTTTGAAAAAGCAGCTTTGGGGCAACTAGGACCTGGATGACTAAGACTCTCAATAGGCATTTGTTCATTTATGTTTTTATTTTAATATTTCCATTTTTTCAAAAGTAGAATATTGGGATCTTTTTCTAACTCTTAATGACTCAGAATGGCATAACTTTCAGGAATACATTTTGACTTTTTAAAGCCTCCCTGTGGTTGCCTTGTTTAAAGTTTATTCAGATTAAAAAAAAAAAAATTAACAGAGAACTGGATAAAGGCTTGGATGAACACATGTGTTTTGAGCCCTCCCATCCAAAAAACCCTGGAATAGAAGAAGATTGCTGACATCAGTAAAACCTTGTTTGACAATTTAGAAGAAATAGAATTATAGATGTCCAGTTTGTCCCTGGGACACTCCCCACCATCAAAGACCCCCATCGTAAAAGGTCTAAAGATTTTGGTGGTGGTGGCAGAGAGTATGAAAATCTAAAAATGGCTCTCTTGGCACTGCTGAAAACCAACCACTTATTTTCTGGGGATAACTGAAAGAAATCAGGGGGACCTGCGGTATTTACAACTTACAGGTTTTCTCCAAATCCCCTAGCATGTTTTCTGGGCAATATTTACGATAATGCAAGACCACACACAGCTTTATCTGGACATGTAAACGGCAATCCTTCAAAAAGGAGAACAGAAACAGACTTCCCCAATGTGGAGGGAGGCACATTTCTATAAAATTGCATCAGTCTAAGACAATTGTTACATATATTATCAAAAACCACCTTGATATTCTCTTTTTTAAAAAAATAGTCTTTATTTACATTTTCCATTAAAAACAAACAAAGAAATAACAATACACCATATAAATGACATACAACACAAAAAACATTACAAATAACACACAAGTGGTAGGTACAGATGGTACCTTCATATCTAAGTATTCAATATAATATTACATTCCAGGGGAGATAGAACAACTCATATCTCTTTATATATCAATTAGGTCTGACCGACCTCACTTAATATAGTTTCCTCCTTAACAATCCTTCCACATTTAATTTGGGTTATGATATTCTCTTCTCTAGCCAAATATATAGTTTCTCCCAGGATAAACATGTTTGTGTTTGGTCCTTATCTTTTAATTTTTTGGTTAATTTGTCAGCTTCTGCACAATCCAGAATCTTTTTTATGATTGCTTCCTCTGATGGGATATTCTGGTTTTTCCAAAATTGAGCGTATATCAATCTCACCGCTGTAATAATGTGAAGAGCTAAATACCATGAATCCTTCTTGATCTTATCTGGTTTGGAGCTGAGCAAGCATGTCTCTGGTGACCATTCAATTTTTTGTTCTAAAATCTCATTCAGCCATTTTTTTAATTTTCCCCCAAAATTTTTTTGCTTCCTGGCATGTCCACCATTGATGATAGTAAGTGCCTTTTTCTTGCCCACATTTCCAACAAACAGCCAATTGTCCAGCAAACATTTTAGCCAGTCTATCAGGGGAGAGATGCCACCTATATATCATCTTATAAATGTTTTCTTTGTAGGTCGTGGAGACTACTGATTTCATATTTTCCCACCATCTCCCTTAATATTCTCCAATGTTATTTCACCTTCAAGTCTTAACTGATCTACCTTATTTTCAGGGTGGTTAATCTTTTCTTTCAGATTTCTCTTGGTGGGATTTTTTAGGATAGCTTAGCTTGATTAGCAGAACTGCATCCATTTCTGGTCACCACAATACAAAAAAGATGTTGAGACTCTGGAAAGAGTGAAGAGAAGAGCAACAAAGATGATTAGGGGGCTGGAGGCTAAAATGTACAATGAACGATTGTGGGAACTGGGTATGACTGGTCTAATGAAGAGAAGGACTAGGGGAGACATGATAGCAGTTTTCCAGTACTTGAGGGGGTGCCACAGAGGAGAGATGGGGTCCAGGGGCTTAAGCAAAGGTTGGGATCAAGAGAGGCTGTACAGCTCAAGGGAAGATGTACGACGGGGAGAGATCATTCAGCAGAATTGCCATTCCAAACTAACTTAAAACACCACTTCCGTCTGCAACAATTTCAACCATGGAAAGCAAATGATCTTTTATCAAACTGAAGAAGAGCTGATAAAAAAGAAAATATTATGTTGGTTTGTCACTGAGGCAGAAGTCAATGGACCTCAGTAAGGGAGGATTTTCTAAGCAAGCAGGAAATGCTACATCTTTGCAGACCCCACAGAATTCTTGCTCCTAGCAGGGAAAACTAGCAAATTGCTACTCAACCCTGGGGCTTCCCTTTATTTCAAGATATTTTTGAAATATCTGAACACCTTCTGAAGCATTTTAAATTGGGAAGATTTGCTGCAGATTGGCCGTTTTGCTGAGTCCTGAATTTCAAGGCAGCCTTCTCAAAGGGTCCCTGGGCTGTTGGGCAGACCCCCACCCTGCCAGCACCAGCAATTTTGAAAGATGCAGCTTCCACCCGCCTGCATGAGAGACTTTATGTTAAACCATAGCATTATAGGTAGTCCTCGACTTACAACCACAGCTGAGCCCAAAATTTCTGTTGCTAAGCAAGATGGTTGTTAAGTGAGTTTTGCCCCATTTTATGGCCCTTCTTACGGCAGTTGTTAAGGGAATGGCTGCAGTTGGAATGGCTAAGTAACATGGATGCTAAGTGACTTAGCTTGTCAGAAGATTGCAAAAGGGGATCACTGCGACCGTCATAAATATGAGTCAGTTGCCAAGTGCCTGAATTTTGACCACATGATCACAGGGATGCCAGGATGGTTGTAAGTCACTTTTTTCAGTACTGTTTAACTTTGAACGATTCTAAATGAATGCTTGAAAGTCAAGGACGATCTGCATTTAAAAGGAGTGGGGGACTCCACCCCATTTCCTGGAGCAGAAGTGTTTTCTGAAGAGCACATGGGAAGCCATGCCAAGACGGTATCTTGAGGCTTCCTGGGGTCACAAAGAGGTTTATTGCTCCCTCCCTGTAAGGTCCCCAATTATCTCTTGCAGGCAGAGTCCGAATCCTGGCCTTCTTCTTGCTGAACAGATGGCAGATGTGCTGCTTATCAGCCACCAGCCTTGCGCCAACCGGGCCCTCTTTCAACATTGCCGCCTCTGAGTGCAGAGTCACTGCTAGGAGGAAGCGACTGACCACTGGGCGTCAGCCTCCATTGGGGGATCTGCTTGCTCAAAACTGGCAGTTGAGGGTTTGCATCAGCCCTCATCCGCTGTGGCCAGGGCGTTTCTTCTGCTATTGCCAGCAGCTGCTGTGGAAAGGGAGCCACAGCTGGAGGAGGGAGGGAGGGAGGGAGGGCAGGCCCCCAGGCCCAGGGAGGCCCCCAGAAACCCATGCTTGGAAGTCAGGTGTCCTCTGGATCTCTAAAGGCAGAGTTTCTCATCCTGGGGAGCTTCAAGAGCTGTGGCTTCAACTCCTAGAATTCCTCAGCCAGCCATGAAATTTTACTTATTCTCTTAATAGAGAACATAGAATAATAGAGTTGGAAGAAACCTCAGAAGTCTTCTAGTCCAATCCCATGCTCTAACAGGAGACCCTATATCTTTTCAGACAAACGGTTGTCCAGTCTCTTTTTGAAAGCCTCCACACACAGCTTCTGAAGACAAGCTGTTCCACTGGTCAAATGTTCTCAGTGTTAGGAAGTTCCCCTTAATTCTAGGTTGCTTCTCTCCTTGGTTAGTTTTCACCCATTGTTTCATGTCTGGCCTTCTGGTGCTTCAAAAAATAGTTTGACCCCCTCATCTTTGTAGGAGCCCCTCAAGTATTGGAACAGTGCTATTGTGTCTGTCCCATCTGCCCCAGTTCTTTTCATTACACTAGACATACCCAGTTCCTGCAACCATTCTTCATTTGGTTCAGCCTCCAGCCCCCTAATCATTTTTGTTGCTCTTCTCTGCACTCTTTCCAGAGTCTTGACATCTTTTTTGTATTGTGGTGACCAGAACTGGATGCAGTAGTCCAAGTGTGGTCTCACTAAGGCTTTGTAAACCAGTACTACAACTTCATGTGATTTTGATTCTATCCCTGTGTTAATGCAGCCTAGAATTGCATTGGCTTTTTTGGCTGCTGACACATGCTGTTGGCTCATATTTAAGTGATTGTCCACCAGGACTCCAACATCCCTCTTGCAGTTACTGGCATTAAGGCAAGTTTCACCTTTTTTCTTGCCTAAGTGTAAAACCTTACTTTTATCTACATGGAATTTCATTTTCTTAGATAGAGCCCAGTGTTCATGTCTGTCAAGATCTTTTTGGATCTTGAGCTTGTCTTCGGAAAGATCTCCACAATATTAAATCTACCTTATCTGAACTCTCCACTGACTTTGTGGACTTCTTTGCCCTTACTCAGATCGAAAGCAACCAATGATAATTTTGGATACAGAATTAATTGACTGGATAGAATGTTGCATTTGAACTCCAGCTGAGGAATTCTGGGAGTTGAAGTCCAGAAGTCTCAACGTTATCAAGTTTGGAAACCCCTGCTCCAGTGCAAGAGAAATTTTCCCTTTTCTAATTTCATCTGCAATAAAGGTAAAGAGTTCGAATCAAGCTGGCCCTTGCTGACCACACACACCACATTTCTGAAGCTCCCCCAATGCAAGAAGCAGTTCAAATGCCACATTCTATGTAGCCAATTAATTCGGTATCCAAAATTAACGTTGGTTGCTTTTGATTTGGGCAAAGGCAAAGCAGTCCGCAAGTCAGTGGAGAGTTCAGACAAGGCAGGTCTGATATCATGGAGACCTTAAGAGAGGGTCACCCAGCATATTAAGGGAGTACGTCAGTGGTGAAATCCATTTTTTTTTCTTACCGGTTCTGTGGGCGTGGCTTACGTGTGGCAGGGGAAGGATACTGCAAAATCTCCATTCCCACCCTACTCGGGGGCCAGCCAGAGGTGATATTTGCCAGTTCTCCGAACTACTCAAAATTTCCGCTACCTGTTCTCCAGAACCTGTCAGAAGCTGCTGGATTTCACCCCTGGAGTATGTGGAATTTTCCCCAAGGCACATCTTAGCCCTGGCTTGACTTTCCCTTTCACAGAGGTGGCTTTTTCCTCCCAGCTAAGACTCTGATCGGGATAAAATAAGTTCCTAAAAGGTGAAGGCGCCCACAGGAGTTTCTCTGGGGTTTCACAAGCGGGGTGACATGCAGAGGTTTGAGAAATAAAACTGAACCATGCAGTTGAGCAGCAGAGGGAGCAGCTGCTTTAGGGTTAGAGAAGACAAATGGCGTCTTGGCATAATCTGAGCCCTTTTCTTTCGAGCAAAAAGAGAAAAGTCCTGTCTGACCCTGGTTGTTTTGCCACCAAAGTCCAGGTCTCCCAGAGGAAATCCAAACCACCCACAGCCCACAGAGGATCCTGGGCTGGCAGTCAGAGCAGACTTGCCAGCTCTGTGTTTGTAGCAAGCTGGCTCTGCGTCCTCTCCTGGAAGAGTTTGCGCCTTCCAACAGAAGGGCAGCTATGGCTCCTCAACTTTTCCATAATTGGTAGCAAAGGCTGCACAGCCTGGGAACATTCTCTGCCATCACACAGTTCCCAGGGAAAAATGCTCCTGCTCCGAAATTAAAATAGAAGAGCTTCTCGGTTTTATTTCCAAGAGTGTTCCAAAGCAGAAGTGGAAGACACAATTCACGGACTTTCACCTGGGAGATTCTAATCAAAACTTAACAATGCTGATAAAGGGAAGGGGGGGAGGGAGGAGTCCCAGGGTTATCTCTGCAAAGCAGGTAGCATTTCCATCTTACATTTGGGGCAGGTAATAGGGAAAGGATGCAATGATAGGGTGTGATTGTTTTTCCTAAGCAATTCTATTCTTCTCTGGCAAATCTGCCAACTTTTGCCAAAGATACTCCAATTCACATAGCATAACTGCCTACTAGGGGAGAAGGGGGAGCATTATTCAAATTTCTATATCAGGATTCTAGGCCACTGAAACTCCCATAGTATTTCTTGCTCGTTTTTTTCTAGGTTTCTAATAGCTGCAATTCTTTGGGTACTATACATATGATAAATTAGGTATTATTTACTTATGCTGCATTATTAGATTTATATTTATTTTGTACAAATCAAGGTAGCCCAAAAGGTGCTCCCTTCTCCTATTTGCCCCATGACAGCCTGTTCTCCTTCCATTTCCTGAATATATCCTTTTTTCTTTTATTATCAGCATTTTAGAGAACTCTCCAATTTTTCCCTTGGGGGAGTGGTGGTGGGTGTGATAGAGTCTTCAGTACTGTAGAATTTCCCATCTTTCCTGGGCCTTGTTCTCCTTCAGGATTTTTCCCCATTGGATCCTTGGATCCAATCTGTCTTTCATCACAATTCTGCTGTGTTTGTGCTGCAGGCTGACTCTTTTCAGAGGCTCCTTCTGTGGCTCTCTCAGATTCCAGGATGACAGGATCATTTCCCCTCAGCGTAACCCTGATTCTTCCTTTCACCTTCTGACAGGTGAATTTGTCAGCAAGAGAGGACAAGTATTTGTGCAAATTTACAGTGTGCTCTCCTCAACCCAGGGATGAAATGCTGGCTAGTTAGAGCAATAGTCTTCCCTATAATGATGGATGGATGTGAAAGCTGGACACTAAGAAGGGCCAATCAAATAATTGACACCTTTGAACTGTGATGCTGGCAGAAAGTCTTGCGTCTACTGAGAGAGAGAGAAAGAGAGAGAGAGAGAGCAGATTCTTTTTGACACCCCTCCCTCCAAATAGTTATCCAATGAGTGAAGATACAGACTTCTCCCACGGGTGTCTTTGCAAGCAGACAGTTGCATTTTGTAAAAGGAACTCTGCCATGTAATGGGAGCCATGTGCTGAATCTCTGTTCATTGGGGGCATAAAATGCAGAGGTCCCTATTCTTCTGTTGACACAGGCATTGCACAGTCCATGAACGTTGCAGTAAACAAGATAGCATAGCTCTCCATCAACATGGAGTTTTTGAAGAAAAGCTGCAAGAATAAAGGCACGGAGCAGCCACTCTGATAGCCAGATAACATCATATACTAAAATATAGAAAAAATATGGGGAAAAAAGCTTTTTAATTAGCTTGTGAACGCGAACAGGAGGAGAGTTCAGCAGATCCCCATGGGAAGGGAATCCCACAGTCATAGTGCCGCCATTGAAATATTGTCCTTCTCCAATACTGTCAGATCCTCTTGTCAGATCCACCCATCCTTGGAATGCAAGTTCAGCTCGGGTCCTCCCAGCTCCAGGGAAAAGGCTGTTCGGAGCTTGCCCACTATCCCCTCCTCCCCCTGGCATGCCAAGGGGCTGAAACTGGCTCTTCTCAGCCTGCTCTACCATCTTGACTGTCTGCTTGCAGAGATTTCATTACCCAAATAAGTTACATTAGGAGGGCACTGATGATGTTACCTAGTTGGGTAGTGAAATGTCTGCAAGCAAATAGCCAAGCTAAGAGAGCATGAAGGACTCCACCATTCAACCCTGAGCTAAAACTATTCTCTTCCTTTGGAATAACCTGCTTACCCCTACTTGTTTATCCTGTTCAGGTGATCTCCCGGTGTCTCTCTCTTCTCTCCCCTCCCTTTCAAATTTTATAAACAATGAAATTGCCCAAAACGGAATCTGCCCTTTCAAAGAGAATCATAGTAGGAAGAAGCAACACAAGTCCTCTTTCTCTGCACAGCTGAAGTGAACTATTTGTATGTAACCTTGGATCTGAGGAAGGGACTCTCGTCCTTTTGACAGTCTTCATCTCTCTCCCTTTGGGGGTGAAGATCCAGACCTGTAAGCAGCGGGGGTGGGGGAGGGGAAAACCAGACGCATTCTAGTGGATAGATCCACCTCCCTCCACTATTTTGATTCTCTTTGGATACTAAACCTGGCTTTCTACAGAGCAATGTGGTTTTTCTGGCATCTGGCATCCTGGTCCCTGACAAATGCTTTCGCCAAAGGCTGAGGTAAAAAAATAAAAAGTAGAACCATGTTTCAGGGATAGCTTCAGTGGGAATTTTGCAAGGTTCTAGACTGCCTTTGGGAATAGCCCAATTTGTAGGGATAGGATACTTTGATTTATAAATACTACTAAAAAAATCAATCAATCAATCCATATAATAAATATATATAGTATATACTAAAATTATACTATATTATTTATACACTGGAGCTGTGTTGTTATTTTAGGACTGAGAGGCATGCACAACTCATTGTCAATATCACACAAAATGTGGATCGGCCAAAATTTCGTTCTGGCAAATTGGGCTCATGATGAAGTTTAAAATGTAAATTACCGTAACTGAAAGTTTCCCCAGGTTCAAGTTAGTCCATATGTTACAAGGATAATTGAAAGATGTTTAGGGCCAGCAGAGCTCATAGTCCTTTCTTCCCCACCATGGGGTCTGATTCTGCTCTTAGTAGCACATTCAAATCCAGGTAATCCTCAACCATTCATTTAGTGGGGCTTTTCCTCATAATCATGCCCCCCCACCCCCCACCCCCCGTGCTTCCACCTTTGAGACAGGAAGAAAGCACACCATTTTGAAAGCTTTCCTTCGGTATTTCTGCTGAGTTTCCAAAACAAACAGCAAAATGATGGCTTCAGAAGTGTGTGTGTGTGTGTGTGATGCCTGTACCCAGTTGCAGAGGTTGTGGTGGAGGAAGCATTACCGAAAGGGCAGGTGCAGTGAGGGGGGAGTAGAGCGGGACAGAAGCCCCTCTGCCTCCCCAGAGTTTTCTCCTTTCCAGAAACCTTCTGGATGGATGTTCTTCAGTTGCCAAGGAGGTTTATAAATGTTATTTACTTATAAATCCAGTTTCTCTGGCTGCTCACTCATATATTCTCTGGGTGGTTGACAAAGGTTAAGATAACAGAATAACAATTTAAAAGGATATAAAAGTGGCCATGCAAGAGCATGGGAAGCAGGGGGGAGATTGGCATTTAATAATAATTTTGAGCCAGATCAAAAGAGGGTTCATAGGACAACCTGACCAGGGCCTGAAGAAAAGCCAGATTTTCAAGGATGGAAGTTCTGTGCTGCTCAACACCAAGGAAGAAGTGGTCATAAGAATGGAAAGCCCATAGCTGCATATGGTCAACTTATCCTCCAAAGCACCAGAAGGTAAGACAAGAAGCAATGGATGGAAACTAATCAAGGAGGGATCCAACCTGGAAATCAGGAGAAATTTCCTGACAGTGAGAACAATTCATCAGTGGAATGGCTTGCCTTCAGAAGTTGTAGGTGCTCCATCACTGGAGGTTTTCAAGAAGAGATTGAACAACCATTTGCCTGAAATGGTATAAAGTCTTCTGCTTGAGCATGGTGTTAGACAGAAAACCTCCAAGCTCCCTTCCAACTCTGTTACTCTGTTATTCTTTTATAAAAGGGGATGTCCCACAGCTGGCCACCAACCTCCTTCTGCCTCTATCTTCACATGACACCGAATGCTGGCCTGGAGGGCTTCTTCTGCTTTCTGTTGCAACGCCTGCCTTTCCTGCAGGACCGCCTTGCTCTGGCTTGCTTGAACCTGTCTCAGCAGCTTACTGGCCCAGATACGGAGGAGATGTCCATCATGGCACTGGGTTGAGGAGCGTGTGTGGATGCATCCTCTCTGTGTCCTCTAGCACAGTGTTTCTCAACCTTGACAACTTTTAAGATGCTGGCCGGGGAATTCTGGAAGTTGGTCTATACATCTTAAACTGCCAAGGTTGAGAAATAAGCTCTAGCATGTTCAGTAGCAAAAGAGGCTGCTACATCGCAGCTTCTCCCAGCAAAAGGAGGGAAGTAGGGTGAAGTTCCTTGGGGAAACAACTATGTAACTCCTTTGGAATCACATTTCTCCAACACAATGGAGTCGCATTGTAGAGGCCTCACGAGATTCTACTCATGATTCCACCATACATGCAATGGTACAGCTTCCATCTGGGCAGAATAGAAAAGGTTCTGATGATCTGGAGAAGCCTCACCCTCCCAAATTGATCAGGGGGTCTTCCTAAGGTAGCAGGAGGAGAATTAGGGGTGGCAGGATCCTTGAAGGGCTGTCACAAGGAAGAGGGTGTTGATTTATTCTCCAAAGCATCTGAGAGCAGGACAGAAAATAATGGGTGGAAGCTCTTCAAAGGGAGATTCAACCTGGAAATCAGGAGGAATTTCCTGACAGTGAGAATAATTGATCCATGGAAGAATGCTGCTCATTGCAGGAGATTGAAAAAAAGGACACCTTTATCAGCATCAGAACCTGTCCACATGTCACCTATTGGGAGGCCTTAGTCAACTGGGAGACGTGTTTCTAACACACCAGTGATTGATCTCCCAGCTCCCTGCATCCTATGTACATTCCAGTTATTTGATGGCAAAAGCCTCAGGGTGGGCTGGGGGAGGGGAAATAAGCCTAGGCGGGAGCCACCACTACACAGGTGAAAATCTTCCACTTTCTTTAATCTCCTGCCATGAACACCCTTTTTGGTGGACATCTTGTTCCTCTTTGTCATAATATTCTGTATCAGTGGTCTCTTAAAAAAAGAAGGAAAGACTTTCCCATTCCCCAAAGTGGTCAACTGATTAAGAATTCAGCAGCAAGTAGAGTCCTGTTTGGCTCTGTTACATGACTGGTAAGACTAGTGCATAAAAATGAAATCATTCCAGATATGATATCCCCCTCCCTCACATTCCACACATTCAATCTTGCAATAAACACAGAGAAATTATTTCAGCCCTAAGATCGGAATAAAGATCTGTTTAATATTCCAGTGATCTGCTCATTTGTTTAACTGAGCTTATTTTTTATTAGATGCTGTCTCCAAAAGCTTTTAGGATGGAATTTATTTCAGACAGTTGCAAGTTCATAAACACTTTGATAAATCCCTTGTAATTAAAGCTTTTTAAAATATCTGCTTAATGAACTTCTATTACAGGAGCTTGTAAAATACTGAGGATATATTCCCTTTTCTGTAATATCTACCGCAATGGTCTTGTTTTACTGAGTTGATTGCTCTGAGACTTCAGCTTCTCTCTCAGGTGGGGATCATACAGAAGAGAAACAGCCAGGTGGAATCCCCCCAATGCGGAGTGAGATATTCAGGCACAGGTTTTGTTCGGAGGTGGTCATGCACATTGGTGAATATCCTGCCTTTCCCCATCCAATCTCGTATCCAGAAGCCTCCTGGTTTCCCAGGCTTCTATTGAGTTCTGGGCTCAACTGCCTTCCTCAAGTTGGTCTCCAGCTGAACTGAGATTCCAGCTCTGGGAATGGCCACCAAACCCCGGAGCAAAGGAAGCAGCACACAGATTTCTGTGTCTGCACTTGGAGCTACAGCCAGCCAGATCAGGTGCCTTGTGGCAAATCTCTGCTAGGATCCTTTGCTCCAGCTGGAAAGGGAGCAGCCAAAACAACTAGATAGGTGACGTTGCCCTTGGGAAGAGAGGCCTTTGGGGTTTTTTGCTGGTGTGTTCATAAGCCTCAGGTGACAGGACTAAGAAGAATACCAATCTACATCCTTCATCTTCAATCAACCCAGGTCCTTGTGGACATCAGGAGCTGGCTGCCCCTGCCTCCCCTACCCCATTTCCCACCGATATTCCTTGCACCCTCCAGGCTCTGCCTCCCGCTTCCTTTGCATTTCCTTCTATTGTTCATCTTAGACTTCGGGGATCGTATATCGGACAAAGCAGCTCCAGGTGCTCCTAAAGCCAAGAGCAGCAATGGGACAGGTCCTTTCTGCCTGCCCTGCCCCCTCCCCAGTCAAGGGAAGCTAGTTTCCTTCTCTTCTCAATAAAGACTGGGGACATCAGAAGACTTCTGGGCATTTTTCATAAGTGAGAGTATCCTGCTTAGCAAGAAACTGTGGGTGGTTCTTATTCTGAGAGCTTCTTTTAAGATGTATTAATTATGATTTTTTTTTGTTCGTGTTTGTTGTGATCTCCTTTTGAATATCCTGCATTTGAGCATGTAATATGGAGATACAGTGATTATTTAGAGGTAAAATTATCATTCTGTTTACAGAGCTCTGATTTCATTCCAAATGTTTTCAGCAGTGGTCCTAGCAATTCTCCTTTCTATTCCAGCCTCTCTCCCTCCCTCCCTCCCTCCCTCCTCCCTACCCAGGTCAGATGCAAAATATGTGGCCCAGAGCATCCCCTTTAAGGCCTTTCTGGGGTGAGGAAGTCAATGACACCCCTTATTTTGTATCTTTGTAACAAAGGGGTAAAAGGGGCATCCGAAGTCTTTCAGTTGCTTACTTCCTGGATATATTAGTCTCCAATCTTCCCCCTTCAATAGGCAAAATGCTAGATGGGAATTACAGTCCAGCTTGCTTGGAGAGTTCATGGCAGAAAATTATTTATTTATTAAATTTATATGACATCCATTTTGCTATCCAAAGTGACAACAGAAGTAATTGGATTGTTTATTTGATGTTGGGACTAATTCAAGGACCTTTTGGAAGATGTTTGACAAATATTAACTGAGGAAGTTGTTGTTCTTTTGTATGATAAAGTTGTTCTCTCCATCTTACAGCAAAACCAGGAAAGCACCTCTGAGCTAAGAAAGGCTAAGAAATGTCATGTAGCTCAACCTTGGGAGATGGATTGAAGGCTTTAATTCGTTCCTGGATGGATGGATGGATGGATGGATGGATGGGAAGGAGTTAACATGGGAGGGTTTTGGAATTCCAGAGCTGCTAAGTAATTATTGGCAGTACATCATAAAAATAACATTTTCCATCTGTGCAAAAATTCAAACATGAGTTCTATATATTAGTATTACCTGTTAAGGCTATTTGAATTGAGTATTTTTCTTTTGCTTTTACTAAAAAGATAAATATTTGAAAGTGGTCTCTAAAGCTCAGGACTCAGCCCTGCCCAGCCTTCCTCTTACACTTAAGAGAAATGGGAGGTGTGGGGGGGGGGTGCTCTTTCCACTGGATGTGTTCAAGCAAAGGCAGGAATATCTCCGGAACACTTGACTCTCTTCCTAAATGGCTGTGCATTTCTAGCCAGCATGGCCTTCCCCTCCTACAATCGTGGCTTCCATAGGGGAACAAGGGACATCAGCCATTAGGACGTTGTTATGCAAACCACACAGAGAGTCAGTGGCATCAGCAACAAATGAAAATTATTTGTGTCATTTGTGTGACACCGTCTTAAGGCTAAGCATATCCAGATTAGCTCCCAATCGCCTATTACCCTCGGTGCCCTTCTCTGGATCCCCTCCGGTTGATCTGAATCTTTCTCCAAGGGTGCCATGGAGAACTGAACCCAGTTCTTTAAATAGAACATGTGAAATGTCCATTTTGTCTGTAGAGATTCTCAGGCCTCCAGGTCATGGTTGTCCCAAAGATGCTTTTTCAGGAGGCAACTGGACTTTCTTGTTTTTTCTTTTGAAGGTGTTTCGCTTCTCATCCAAGAAGCTTCTTCAGCTATCAACTACCCTGTCAGAGCTGAAGAAGCTTCTTGCACGAGAAGCGAAATGTCTTCAAAAGAAAAACCAAGAAAGTCCAGTAGCCTCCTGAAAAAGCATCTTTGGGATGTCCGTTTTGTCAAATCCCAATTTTCTCCTTGCTGCAGCCACATCTGGCTGTGGAATTCTGGATGTCCACATGTTTTAAGGCTGCTGAGGTTGAGAATCTTGCTGAAGTCACACCTCTGATGACAATTCCAAGATTCTTTTCATACAAACTTGAGCCAAGCCGGAATGTCTCCATCCTATTTTTTCTGTCTTTATCAGATCCTGGAGGAAATATAGAGGGGAAATGATCTATTTAACCCACGACTTTCTTTTTTCTTTGGGAGGAGAAACTCCATTTCCTTCGGCGTTCTAAGGGATTTAGTATTTACGTAAAACTCCACATGCTGAATTGACATGACTGCAAGGATGATTCATACAATTGTTCAAAACTCAAATATTCTTTTTTAAAAATTCCAAGGTCTTCATATTCTGCAAGGGCACCACTGAAGTTTCTGCTGTCACCTGCTGAGATTCAGTAGCGGAGGAAATGGCCTCAGATGCCCCCTCTCCCTGCTAAGTTTGGTAAGTATTCTGACTGAAAAGCCTTTGCCAACTTCTAAAAATGTATTTCTTGGCTTTGGCATTCCAGTGGCCACATTATTGCTGAAGTGAAGCAGAGAAATTCTCCTAGATTTTGGTACTTGGAGAAAGAATTTGCTTTGAGAATTTCTATTCATAGGTATGATATTTGGGGGGAAATTGTCTTGACTAAGGAGTGATGTCCCTGTGTCAGAATTTGTGGCAGCACATACAATCAGACACAATTAAATGAACTTCAGCAGGATTCGAATTACATAAGAAACTTCTTTATATACAATACCATACAGGAGAATTCAGCATACAATATCAGGAACGCAGAAGCAATATTCATAGAAGCAAGTCATTACAGAGCAGAGAGATACAGAGGCTAATACTGTATATTGTACAGAGGCTCTCATTACAGAGGCCAAACCAACTCTTCTATACACTTCAGCAAGTCTAAGCCACGCCCAGATTCCAAACGGTTTCTTATGGCCCCATACAAACACATATTATGTTTCAGTTGCCAAACAGCCCTCATTGGCTGACCCAGTTGCCATGTCCTATTCCAGTTCATGAATATACTCTGACACCCTGCCATTATTTTGTCATTTTTAGAATAGTGATTTTATTGAGTGGTTCAGTGGCCTGGCAGAGAAGATGCTCGCCTCCCACTTGGAAGGTTGAGGGCTTGATCCTAGGTATCGGCAGATGTTTCTCTCCCGGGGCACACAGAAAAAACATCTTCTGTAAACTCTGTGTCAGTGCTGGGAAGGGCATCCAGCTAGTAAACGCTTAACACTACCCACTCACCCTGAATCTACCCTGAGTAAAGGGATTGTGGGTTGTAAAAAAGGAAAAAATAGTAATTTTATTAAAAATCACAATTAAAAAAATAAAAACTAATACAAATTAAAGAAAAAGAAAGAGAAAAAGAAAAAAAGTTGAAAGTTTTCAGTCCTGCTCCACAAAAATCCATTATGGGTTATCAGAGATAATAACGTATTTTATTTTAATCTTTATCAAATAAACCAACTTTATATTCCTCCCTTTTACTTTTAACAATCTTGATCTTTAGTCCCTTCAAGTAATGTTCTAGAATTTGATTTACTTTTATTTTTCCTTTATTCTTTCTCATAAACTCCTTCAAACTTTTGTAAATCCAATACTGTAATCTTTAGCTCCTTCTGATACCATCTAATGTCCAAGTTTCACCCTATCATGTTTTTAAAAGAATTAAAACAACAGCACTATGACTAATTCCAAAATCTTATTTTAAATCCATCTGAACTCCTAATCCAAATGTTCCTAATAACTAAAAAGCAGTTAACAAACAATATCCAAAAGTGAATAGAAAGTATGCAATTCAATGTCTTTTCAAGATACCAACCATGATTTTAGCAAGGTGGTTCCTTGTCTCCCAAAGTTCTAAATCTGCTGAAAATGTGGTCTCCTCTTGATAAGAATAGAATAGAATAGAATAGAATAGAATAGAATAGAATAGAATAGAATAGAATAGAATAGAATAGAATAGAATAGAATTCTTTATTGGCCAAGTGTGATTGGACACACAAGAGATTTATCTTGGTGCATACGCTCTCAGTGTACATAAAGATACATTTGTCAAGAATCAAAAGGTACAACACTTAATGATAGTCATAGGGAACAAATAAGCAATCAAATCATATTAGGAAACAGTCAATATAAATTGTAAGGATACCAGCAACAAGGTTACAATCATACAGTCATAAGTGGGAGGAGATGGGTGATAGGAATAATGAGAAGACTAATAGTAATTCAATCTTAGTAAATAGTTTGACAGTGTTGAGGGAATTATTTGTTTAGCAGAGTGATGGCGTTAGGGAAAAAACTGTCCTTGTGTCTAGTTGTTCTGGTGTGCAGTGCTCTATAGTGTCGTTTTGAGGATAGGAGTTGAAACAGTTTATGTCCAGGATGAGAGGGGTCTGTAAATATTTTCATATACAGGTCCTCAATGGAAGGCAATAAGCAATATTCTGGAGAAATTATAGGTGATCTCAAGTTCTCCTTATCCATAGAGGAAGTATAAAGAAGTGGTCTGCTCACTGGTTTTTCATTGCATTGCAGTTATCAGCTCCATTTTTAGCAAAGTCATACTTAGTTTGCCACTTCTTCCCCTGAAATCATCCTTCACATTATAATGTGAAAAGGTAACTGAGCGCCAACCTCACAATGTAGACCATACCAGGAATCAACTCCACATGAATGTGAAGACTACTTTTATAGAGAGTGGTTGTCATGCCTCAGCATATAATTTTTATATATACTGATGTTGCTCTCTAGCCCCATTTAGTGGCCAGAGGGGCAACTACCAACCTATATTGTTTTGATGCTGACCCAACCCTTTTACCTCTCAAAACCAATCCATGCTGGGAATCCAGACTCCAATTTTCTTTGGCATTTGGAGGAGGCAGAAGCACCAGGAAGAATCCAGCCTAGTCTGTGACACATGTTCATCCAAGGACAACCCCCCACCCCCACCACACAGCATTGCTGGTGAGATTTAGATTACTTGTATTTATGAATTGTTATGTCCAGCAGCAACTCAATACTGTCTATCTTGTATTTGGTTCTCATTGTATGTATGTATTCCTATTTTCCCCAGCTTCACCACATCCTATTCTTTAATAAAGTATCCAGATCTATGCACATGGTCTGTTTTATTGGAGGATAGGTAAAGTTATCTTGCATGTCGAGCTGCACACTGAGTAACATGTAGTGATGACAGAACAGTGGTTGTAATAAAAGAATCCTGTAGGTGTGATTGTGTATCTCCTGCTTTTTCTTATACTTCTTAATTAAGATGCCTAAGCCACTTCCAAATGTTATGACTTATGACTGTATGACTGTAACCTTGTTGCTGGTATCCTTAAGATTTATATTGACTGTTTCCTAATAAGATTTGATTGCTTATTTGTTCCCTAGGAATATCATTAAGTGTTGTACCTTATGATTCTTGACGAATGTATCTTTACATTTATTTATTTATTTATTTATTTATTTATTTATTTATTTATTTATTTAATTTTTTATACCGCCCTTCTCCCGAAGGACTCAGGGCAGTGAACAGTCAAAATAAACATATATATAAAAATGTGAATAGAAGCAATAAATAATAATTAAGTCAATTTGGCTTATCAGTTAAGTTAGGATCATCAGAATAACATTTACACAATTAGGAAAAGGAAAGAAAAAAATTAATTATGCCAGCCTGGCTTGGTGAAAGAGGAAGGTCTTAAGTGCCCGACGGAAAGTAGGAAGATCTGGGATTTTTCTTATCCCTGGGGGTATCCTGCTCCAAAGGGTAGGTGCCCCCACAGAGAAGGCTCTCCCCCTGGGAACCACCAGTCGACATTGCTTTAGTGATGGTACTCTGAGGAGGCCCACTCTGTGGGAGCATACTGGTTGGTGGGAGGTTATCGGTTGCAGAAGGTGGTCTCGTAGGTACCCAGGTCCTAAGCCATGGAGCACTTTAAAGGTAAGAACAAACATCTTGAAGTGCACTCGGAAGGCCACTGGGAGCCAGTGCAGCTCGCGTAGGAGAGGTGTTACATGTGAGCGCCATGTCGCTCCTAATATCACCCGCGCGGCCACATTCTGGACCAGTTGGAGCCTCCGCGTGCACCTCAAGGGGAGCCCCATGTAGAGAGCATTACAGTAGTCCAGTCGAGAAGTGACAAGGGCATGAGTGACTGTGCATAAGGAGTCCCGATCCAGAAAGGGTCGCAACTGGTGAATCAGGCGAACCTGATAGAAAGCTCTCCTGGCCACGGCTGTCATATGTTCTTCTAAAGACAGCCGCGTGTCCAGGAGGACACCTAAGTTGCGAGCCCTCTCCATGGGGGCCAATGTCTCGCCCCCAATAGTCAACGATGGTATCAGCTGGCTATATCGGAACGCCGGCAGCCACAGCCACTCGGTCTTGGAAGGGTTGAGTCGGAGCCTGCTTCTCCCCATCAAGATCCGCACGGCCTCGAGGCACTGGGACATCACTGCAAGGGCATCACTGGGGTGATCTTGGGTGGAGATGTACAGCTGAGTATCATCAGCGTAAAGATGGCACTGCACCCCAAAACCACGGATGATCTCACCCAGCGGCTTCACATAAATGTTGAACAGAAGAGGTGAAAAGACCGACCCCTGCAGCACCCCACAAATAAGGTATCTTGAAGTCGACCTCTGCCCTCCTGCCAACACAGACTGCGACCGGTCGGAGAGATAGGAGGAGAACCACTGTAGAACAGTGCCTCCCACTCCCAGCCCCTCCAGTCAGCGCAGCAAGATACCATAGTCGATAGTATCAAAAGCCGCTGAGATACTATAAAAGACCGGACTCAAGAGATTTATGCATGGGAGTGGAAGAAATGGATAGATTATGTGCAGAATAAATATCAAACTAGGAAGTACCAGATAGCTTTTAGCTGAATGTTGTGTAGAAATGTATAGTATATAGGGGGTAAAATAGCTTATTGTTATGTAGAAATGTATAGTACAGAGGGGGGAGAATAGAAGGGTGGTAAAGTATGATATAATATAATGTGGACGGATTTCACCTTTGGGAAGTCATGGGAGGAGGGGAGAGTTAGGGAGGGTTAGGGAGGGAAGGGGGAGGGGAATGGGAAAAATTGTATTTGTAAAACTTTTTCAATAAATTTTTTTTAAAAAAAAAGCCGCTGAGAGATCTAATAGAACCAGGATAGGGGTTCAGCCCCTGTCCCGAGCTCTCCAGAGATCATTAACCAATGCAACCAATGCCATTTCAGTGCTGTAACCAGGCCTGAAGCCAGACTGGAACGGATCTAGATAGACAGTTTCATCCAGGTACTGTGGGAGTTGCTGTGCCACCACACTCTCAACAACCTTAGCCACAAAGCGAAGGTTGGAGACAGGATGGTAGTTTGCTAGAACAGCTGGGTCCAGAGAAGGCTTCTTGAGGAGCGGCCTCACCACCGCCTCTTTCAAGGCGGAAGGCAAGAAACCCTCACTCAGAGAAGCATTTATAATCCTCTGGAGCCAGCCTCGTGTAACCTCTCGGGAAGCCAGTACCAACCAGGAGGGACACGGGTCCAATAAACATGTGGTCACATTCAACTTTCCCAGTAACCTGTCCATGTCTTCAGGGGTCACAGGGTCAAACTCGTCCCAAATAATATCCTCAAGACCCGCCTCCATCACTCCGTCTGAACCTACCTAGTCAGAGTCCAAGCCTTCCTGAATTTGAGCGATTTTATCGTGCAGATATTGTGCAAAATCCTCAGCTCGACATTGTAAGGGGTCTCCTCGTGCTCCCAGGTGGAGGAGGGAGCGAGTCACCCTAAACAAGGCGGCTGGGCGATTATCTGCCGATGCAATAATAGCGGAAAAATAGTTATATTTTGCCGCTGCTATCGCCACTAAGTAGGTCTTAATATAGGACCTCACCAGTGTTCGGTCAGATTCAGAACGACTGGCTCTCCAACTACTCTCCAGGTGTCTTTTCCGGTGCTTCATTTTCCTCAGCTCCTCAGAAAACCAAGCAGCTGGGCGACTTCGACGCCAGGTCAGAGGCCACAAAGGCACAACCCGATCCAAAGCACCAGCGGCCATCCTATCCCAGGTTGCTGCCAGATCTTATTTATTTATTTATTTATTTATTTATTTATTTATTTATTTTATTGAATTTCTATACCGCCCTACTCCCGAAGGACTCAGGGCGGTGCACAGCCATGAAATAAAACACATAGATCTACAAAATTTAAAATCGAATAAAATGAATTAAATAAATTTGGCTGAATTGATACCCATAATTTAAAATACCCATATTTTAAAATACATTAAAAATTTAAAATTTACACTTAAAAGGGAGAAGATTTAGGCGAGGCCAGCTTGATGAAATAAAAGCGTCTTCAGCTCGCGGCAGAAGGTGCACAGATCCGGAATCCTCCGTATCTCTGGGGCGAGCTCATTCCAGATCGTCGGTGCCCCCACAGAGAAGGCTCTCCCCCTAGGGGCCGATAGCCGACATTGTTTGGCCGACGGCACCTGGAGGAGCCCCTCTCTGTGGGAGCGTACTGGTCGGTGAGAGGCTGTTGATGGTAGTAGGCGGTCCCATAAGTAACCAGGTCCTAAGCCATGGAGCGCTTTAAAGGTGGTAACCAGAACCTTGTAGCACACCCGGAAGACCACCGGGAGCCAGTGCAGCTCACGCAGGAGAGGTGTTACATGGGAGCTCCACGTTGCTCCCATAACCACCCGCGCGGCTGCACTCTGCGCCAGTTGGAGCCTCCGGGTGCACCTCAAGGGGAGCCCCATGTAGAGAGTGTTACAATATTCCAGACGAGAGATGACGAGGGCATGAGTGACTGTGCGTAACGAGTCCCGATCTAGAAAGGGACGCAACTGGCGAATCAGGCGAACCTGATGAAAAATCCTCCCGGTCACGGCCGTCAAGTGCTCTTCTAAAGACAGCCGTGAGTCCAGGAGGACGCCCAAGTTACGAAGCCTTTCCGTGGGGGCCAATGATTCACCCCCAATAGCCAGCGATGGCGCCAGCTGACTATATCGGGACGTTGGAAACCACAGCCACTCGGTCTTGGATGGGTTGAGCCTGAGCCCGTTTCTCCCCATCCAGATCCGTACGGCCTCCAGGCACTGGGACATCACTTCAAGGGCATCGTTGGGGTGGTCCGGGGTGGAGATGTACAGCTGGGTGTCGTCAGCGTACAGATGGTACTTCACCCCGAAACCACGGATGATCTCGCCCAGCAGCTTTACATAAATGTTGAACAATAGGGGCAAGAGAACCGATCCCTGCGGCACCCCACATATAAGGGGCCTCGGAGTTGATCTCTGCCCCCCTGGCAACACAGACTGCGACCGGTCAGAGAGAAAGGAGGAGAACCACCGTAAAATGGTGCCTCCCACTCCCAACCCTTAAGAGCCTTGTTAGTACAGGGGTTTAAGGCACCCTGTTATTAAGCTGGTTATTAAGACCAGCTGCCTGCAATTACTGCAGGGTTCGAATCTCGCCAAGGCTCAAGGTTGACTCAGCCTTCCATCCTTTCTAAGGTAGGTAAATTGAGGACCCAGTTGTGGGGGCAATAAGCTGACTTTGTATAAATATACAAAAGGATGAAGGCTATTGGTGAGCACATTGTAAGCCGTCCTGAGTCTTCGGAGAAGGGCAGCATATAAATCAAATAAAAAAAACAAAAACCTTCCAGCCGGTGCAGCATGATACCATGGTCGATGGTATCAAAAGCCGCTGAGAGGTCTAACAGGACCAGGACAGAGGAACAACCCCTGTCCCGAGCCCTCCAGAGATCATCAACCAACGCGACCAATGCCGTTTCCGTGCTGTACCCAGGCCTGAAGCCCGACTGGAACGGATCTAGATACGACGCTTCATCCAGGTACTGGGGAAGCTGTCGCGCAACCACACTCTCAACAACCTTCGCAACGAAGCAAAGGTTGGAGACTGGACGATAATTAGCCAATACTGCCGGGTCCAGGGAAGGCTTTTTGAGGAGGGGCCTTACCACCGCCTCTTTCAGGGCGGCGGGAAAGACACCCTCACCCAACAAAGCATTTATAATCCCCTGGAGCCAGCCTTACGTCACCTCCCGGGAAGCCAGCACTAGCCAGGAGGGACACGGGTCCAACAAACATGTGGTCGTGTTCAATCTACCCAGAATCCTGTCCACGTCATCTGGGGTCATAGGATCAAACTCATCCCAGATAACTGTCTCAAGACCTGCCTCCGTTATCATCGCTGGATCTATCCTGTCAGAGTCCAGACCTGCCTGAATCTGAGTGATTTTGTCATACAGATACTGAACAAAATCCTTGGCTCTTCCCTCCAAGGGGTCCTCCCGCGCTTCCTGGCGGAGCAGGGAGCGGGTCACCCTAAACAGGGCGGCCGGGCGATTATCTGATGATGCAATAAGAGCAGTAAAATGAGTACATTTTGCTGCTTTTATCGCCACTAGGTAACTCCTAATATGAGATCTTACCAGTGTTCGGTCAGATTCAGAAAGACTAGCCCTCCAACAGCTCTCTAGGCGTCTTTTCCGGCACTTCATCTCCCTCAGCTCCTCGGTAAACCAAGGAGCCAGGCGAGATCGGTGCCGGGTCAGAGGCCACAAAGGCACGACTCGATCCAGGGCTCCAGCAGCCGCCCTATCCCAGGCGGCCACTAGGTCCCCAGACGAGACATGAGCCAGAACCTCCGGGATTGGCCCAAGCTCCATCTGGAACCTATCAGGTTCCATCAGGCGCCTGGGGCGGTACCATCTTACTGGTTCCGCCTCCCTGCAGCGGGGTGCCGCGGTTCGAAGGTCAAGGCGAAGGAGCGAGTGATCTGACCATGACAAGGGCTCGATGACTATATCCCCTATCTCGAGATCACTTAACCACTGTCCAGAGACAAAAACCAAGTCCAGTGTGTTTCCCCCAGTGTGCGTAGCGCCATGAATTAGTTGGGTCAGGTCCATGGCCGTCATGGAAGCCATGAACTCCCGAGCCACCTCAGATGCGTCACCCACGGATGGCTGGTTGAAATCCTCTATGACCATAAGTCTGGGGGTATCAACCACCACCGTGGCAATAACGTTGAGTAGCTCGGGCAGGGCTGCCGCCACGTGGCAGGGAGCCAGGTACGTGATCAGCAAACCCATCTGAACCCCGTGGCCCCACTTCACAAGGAGGGACTCACAACCAGCTGTCTGAGGTACAGTGGTCTCCCTCAGCCTAAGGCCTTCTGTAATAATAACCGCTACTCCCCGGCCCCTCCCCTGTGACCTTGGCTGATGGAATGCGTGGAAACCTGGTGGGCACATTTCTACCAGAGGGACCCCTCCCTCTGGGCCCAACCAGGTCTCCGTAATACCCGCCAGGTCCGCTCCCTCCCCCCTCGTAAACAAGATCACAGATGAGGGGGGCTTTATTTACTACGGACCTGGCATTGCACAACATCAGGCGAAGGCCCGGGCCCTGAAGGTCTGTACTACCTGGAGAACGGGTAGAGCCTTGGGGGCCGGAGCACTCTACCGCATGAAGACAGCGGGTGCGTGCTCCCTTAACATGATATGGCCCCCTGCTCCCGCCATATCTACCTCTCCCACACACAGTACTGATGGTAAAAACACAGTCTGGACCAGCTCGACCCCCTCCGGATCCCCCATCACCCCCTCCGAACGTCCTGGCCAAGCCCGACTCTCCCCCTAGTGGGTTATCCCCCAAACCCACAACCCTAATTCCAATCCCACCCCCCTCCCCCCTCCCAGAACCCCTTAAAAGTTTAGACAAGGACAATTTTAAAAAACCCCGCAGCCCCCTCTTTGCGGCATGCCACCTCTCGGGACTCCAGAGCCCGTCATCGAGGTAGGCCCTCGATAGAATAGAGGGCCAAGCCTGCGAGAGGGGGGAGTCTCGCAGACCAAGAAGCTCTGCTGCTGAGTACATTGATCATAATGGGTGACACGACCATATCCTGAGGGTATATATAAAGGACCGAGGAGAAGACAAAGGAATGGGGGATCTCAGAGACGTATTTGCAGGACCAAGTCCCCTGTCCTCTCACAACAGAGGACATAGTCCAAAGCCAAGACGACCACAGTTCCAAGGGGGAAATAGATCCAACCACCCTCTCACGGTGGTTAGGTCAGCTGGACAGCCCCCTCTTGTGGTGAGGTGGTAGCAATGAACCGATGCATATAGACAGCGTCTGGGGGTCAGGTCCAAAAATCGCCCTCTCACGGCGGTTTGTCCGGTGGTAAAGACCGATGGTAAAGTCCCCTCGCTGGTAAAGTCCCCTCGCTGGTAAAGTGCATATATGTAGAAAGCCTCCCGGTTCAGCCCCCAGGGGCTCTGACACCTGGCCACCCTCTCACGGTGGTCAGGCAAATGTCTAGCCCCCTCAGCCGACGGGATGCAGCCATGTACCGGTCTCCCATTCAGGTGGAAATAGCCCTCTCCAGAGTCAGGGGGGTTCAGAATAGTAATAGGGCATAGCGCCAATGAGTCCCACAGGCTGACAGTTGGTCCAGGTGGGCCCAGTTCTAAAGGGGAACGCTGGAGGAGAGAGAAATGGGGCAGAAATGGGGCAGTTTTCTCGAGCCCCCAGCCCCCCGCACAACCACAAATTGAGGCCTCCCAAGGCCCAGAAGATCACTCCGGGTCTTTTCCGCCCCAACCGTGGTTGCAGGTCTCCCAGTCCTGTTGGTTTGTTGCCCCCCCAGCTCCTGTTCCAAGGGGGGGGATCCCCAGCGCCGTCTGACCGTCAGCTTGCCTCCACAGCAACCGCCATCGCCGCCGCCCCAGCGCCATTGTTGCCAGCCCCCGAAAGAGCCTGGCGACGTCCCAGAGATCTTCAGGGGGTGCCCGACACATCTTGCAACCCTTTGGGCAACCCCCCCGGGCTTAGAAAACTTGCCGCGTGGCAGGCGCCCCCGGCACAATGCCACTCCAATTAGTTGATGGCCTCCGGCTGTTAGGAAACGCCGCCGACGCTGCCAACGCCCAGCTGATCAGCCTGACGCTCCACACATCACCCCTTCCTCTCTGCTCAGTCACGGAGGGAAAGAAAACCCTCTCCGTGCTGGCCAGGAGTTCCCCTGACTGGTCCTGGGGTCGAAGCTCTTCAAAACGACCCCCAAAGGACCCAAAGGGTAGGTCGGCACCCCATCCTCAGATCGCGATCCCCGCGGGCGCCGCCATCTTGGACATGCGCAGAAGAGAGGTCTTCAATCGAGTTGTGAGCTAGAGTCTCAGGAAATGGCCCAAGCTCCATCTGGAATCTATCAGGATCCATCAGGCGCCTGGGGCGGAACCACTTAATCGGTTCCGCCTCCCTGCAGTGGGTTGTAGCGGACGGAAAGTCAAGCCTAAGGAGAGAATGGTCTGACCATGACAAGGGTTTGATGACTTGGCCAATAAAGAATTCTATTCTATTCTATTATCTGTACATTCTCGACGTAACAAATGTTTCAGCCCCTTTTATCTAGGCCCATGATGGCGAACCTATGGCACACGTGCTGTGCCATAGGTTCGCCATCATGGGCCTAGATAAAAGGGGCTGAAGCATTTGTTACATCGAGAACGTACAGATAATAGAATAGAAGCCATTTCTGCGGGCATGCAAGCCGTCGCCCTAGGTCAGCTCCACCACGCATGCGTGCGCCTCTTGCCGGCCAGCTGGTTTTCAGGTCTCTGCTGCACATGTGGGAGACATGCGCACATGCACATGCCGCCCCTCCCCTCCCAGGAGTTTCCACGTGGCCTGTTTTGGATGCCAGGTAAGTACAGGGCTCGTGCGTAGGCTCTGGAAGGGCAAAAAATGAGCCTACTGGAAGTCCGGAAACCAGCCATTTCCAGCCTCTGGAGGGCTTCTGGAGGGCCGAGGGCGGTTGTTTTTACCCTCCCAGAGGCTCCAGGAAAGCCCCCAGAGCCTGTGGAGGACCAAAAATAGGCCTCCCAGAAGTACTAGAAGTCCAGAAACGGACGGTTTCCGGCCTCCGGAGGCTTCAGCGAGGCCTGCTAGGCCAAAAACGGGGCATGGGAGATGCATGTGCACATGCGCAGGGGGGTGGGGAAGCATGGGGGGGTTGCTGCATGTGCGCAGGGGGCCAGGGCTTGTGGGGGGGAATTGCATTATGGGCGTGGGCACGCACGTGTATGCTATCGTGTGGGCACGCATGCTTTTGGCACCCGAGGAAAAAAATGTTAGCCCTCACTGATCTAGGCAGTAGAACCTGCATCTCTCTGCCAAGGTCATCTTCCTTACTCCTTACACTGAGGGTGCAGATAATGAAACAACCATTCCTCTAATGGTTGAAGCCTCGTTGGCTTGGTTTCTTTAAATGCAAGGAGTGGACTTTACTAGAAATTCCTCCCTTTGGCCTGTTCCTGGCCTGCTCCCATCATCACTGCTAAGAGGGACAGCCCTTCAGCGACATTCTTCAAGCATTTCTTCTTTTCAAGGAATTGGGAGAAACTGTCTGTAGAATTTCTCTCTCCATAAATTGAGTGGAAAGCTTGGAAACATCATCAGTATTTGGCCTTGCTTGTTGCCAGTTGTACCAATAGCTCTGGATTATGATTTTTATTTTATTACGTGTTATTTTTCAACAAATTCCTTTGAAAATATTCATTCAACAAGTGGTCTATTCATTTCAAACAAACAAACAAAAAAAGAATATACAGGAATTAACCTGCTCCCTGCAATCCCAGATGCCTCTGGATTTCAGAGCTTCATTTCTGCTCCCTGCAAAGATCACCAACCAGTATGAGAAACAGTGTGAGAAACACTCTCTTGTGAGCTGGGGGTTTAGGGTGTGCATAATCCAAGAAATCTGAACCAGCAGAGTGAGATGTAGAAAAAGCCATAGATGGCAGACAGACAGACAGATATTTGACCCAGCAATGCTGGTTTCCCAGAAGACCAATATTTCCACGTCCAAAGCATCCTGGCTGACAGGTGATGAGATGAAGGACAATGGGGAAGCTTTCAGGCATGTTGTCAAGGCTTCCTGCCACTTCATCACCATCTCTTTGTATGGCAAGATTTGTTTCCCCCAAAGAGGGAAACTGAGGAGCAGCCAGAAGTGATGCTGGGCTCTTATGCAGCAAACTAAGGAGAAGACGTAGAGACATAATGAGGACCCAGCACTTAGAAACAGTGAAAGAAGTCTCTTTACACCCAAGGCTGTGTGGCTCAACCAGTGGTGGGCTGCAACCGGTTTAACAGAACCGGTTCTGTTGTGCATGCAGCATTCAAAATACAGCAATTTGAAGCTCAGCTGCTTACCTTCTATGGCAGTCCCGGTAAGTAGAACAGCGGAGGTGCAGAAATCAGCTGTGCCGCGCGAATCAGCTGAGCCAGAAAGGAGGAAATATAGGACAGGATATGGCGGGAGTGGGTGGGCGGGGCCAGCTGATCATCGGAACTACCGCTTCACTAGAACCGGTCCAAACTGGCAGCAGCCCACCACTGGGCTCAACCCCATCTGGCAACAGACATGCTCTTGTGGGGAGAACAGCTTGCAAAAATCCATGTAATGTGGGCTTTTAAGAAGACATTCAATAAAGTTAATGTGACAGATTTGCATAAAGTATGGAGAATAATCAGACTTGATGAGTTTGCAAAAGAGACCTTTGCTCATCTCTACTGTAGGCTTCCCAGGGGCTGCAGGGGCTGTGCTCTGGGATACAAAGACTCCCACAGTTGTGGGCTGAGTGGGGGTCCACCCCCACTTGGGTTCTCTCACTCTTCTTCAGGTGGTGAAGGTTGCAACCATCAGAAGAAAGTGGCTCCAATCTTTTTGTTGTTGTTGAAGAGGTGGTCTTGGCTAAGCATGGGGTTACTCAGTTTCTAAAAGCTCAGGAAGCCTTCCCCATTTCTGGGTGGTGGGGAGAAGCGGTGGATGGGGGGGGGTGTCCTCATACTGCATACTTTTAGCGGAAAGACGTTTCCTGAATCCTCCCTCCACTCAGCCTGTAGGCCTGGCCTCTGCTTCCGCCCCAAACTCATAAATGGAAAGGCCTGAATGGCAGAAAAAGGATTGAGACCCGCTACGGCATTGTAAGTTTTGCACACACTTTGACCTACTTTGGAGGATACAAGGAGCTTCCACTTTTCTTGGGATTAATATTTTTCCAAGGGCAAGGAAGCTGCATTTCCTGCCCTGGGCTCTGGCACAGCTTTCCACATTTTTGTCCTGTGAGGTTGGGATTCAGGAGGAAAACTGTGGAGTCTGAAAAGTAGCTCTACTCTAAAGCTTGGTGGAAGGACTTACCAAAGAGCAACCAGGACCAAAATAGGAGAAAGAAATGTCTTCTCAATTCGCAGACGCTAAACAAGCTGCTCCCTCTGTTAAAGTAGCACAAACCCACA
This sequence comes from Arizona elegans, assembly GCA_022577455.1. Taxonomy (NCBI): domain Eukaryota; kingdom Metazoa; phylum Chordata; class Lepidosauria; order Squamata; family Colubridae; genus Arizona; species Arizona elegans. The sequence continues at coordinate 20,954,641 of JAKOOJ010000015.1, read as the reverse complement.
GGTCTCATCTCAGAAAGTTTGATATTGACTTTTCTGGGGAAGACACTGTAGAACATTCTAGAAGAAAGCAAAGCAAAGACGTTTCAGAGGACAAAGTGCCCTTTGTGGCCCAATCCTTTCAGGGCTGAAGGGCAGCTCGGCCAAGACAGCTGGGATGGACAGATCTTGGCCTGGCCTGGAGTTTTGCAGCCTGAGCCTGCTCACTCCAAGACCCAGATATAAATACTCTTTGAGCTGTTCTCTTTTGGGGAATGCAGTGCTGTGCAAAGAGAGATTAAGAAAACAGAAACAAATACAGGTAGTCCTCAACACACAACAGTCGATTTAATGACTGTTCAAAGTGACAATATCACTGAAAAAAGTAAGCTCTGACTGTCCTTCACACTTACAATCGTTGCAGCATCCCTGTGGTCAAAATTGAGATGCTTGGAAACTGACTCACATTTATGACAGTCAAGTGTCCCTGGGTCATGTCGTCACTTTTTGTCACCTTCTGACAAGCAAAGTCAGTGGGGAAGTCAGACTCACTTAACCGTGTTTCTAACTAAACACCTGCAGTGATTCACTTAAGAACTGCGGTAAGAAAGGTTATAAAATATGGCAAAACTCGTTTAACAACTATCTCCCTTAGCAATGGTGATTTTGGGCTCAATTGTGGCTGTAAGTCAAGGCCTATCTGTAAAAGAAGAAGAACCCGTGTCCAAAGCGTGTCCTGCTTCCTGCAAAATGCACCTCTTCTTGGGTGAACTTTCCTCCTTTCCCACATTTTGCACACAGAAGGTCTGAAGCCCCAAGTGCAGAAGGGCTCCCTTCAGCCACCCCGGGGCTAGCCTAGCACTAACTGAATTAAACGTGACCTGGTATCGATTTTTCAATTGCCTTATTTGAATTTGTACTAATCCTAACCTACTGCATACCCACTTCTTAAATCCCTCTGCACCCGACCTTCACTTCCACGAAACAAAGTGACCAGAATTCTGCTCTTGCTCACAACCACATTTGCCTTTTCTTTTTGCTTTTGACAACAGAACACATACAATGTGTATTTTCTACTAGCAGATGCATATGGTTCTTAAATTTTTTCCATGTGTTCTCCTGTCTTAAGTAAGTATCTCCTACTGTCTCTATATTTTGTCTCCATGTATAATGTGCAATTATACAGTCCATTTCACTGTTTAAAGTCTACTAATTTGGTCTTTGATACATTAGCTTTCAGATATATGCAATTTATTGATTATATAAAAATCCCTGCAAAATTCATATTTGCAGTCAACACATTCCTGGTTTCCCCACAAGCCTTCTTTATACATTGACCCATATACACATTAAACATCTATTTTTATTCACTGCTCAGTTTTGAATCATTTACTAAACACACAATTTAGTTTTTTCATGTAACATTCTTAACTCATTCAGAAATTATCCTTCAACTACATGTTCTCGTAAAATATTCAACAATTCAATCCTATGCACTTTATCCACCCCTTCAGGAGGAGAACGGTGTGGCCCTACGGTGGCCAAACGTTCAGAAGGAATCCGCGAGCCTCTTTTCCAATTGACAGATTTTATTTTATTTTTTATTGAAAAAGTTTTACAAACAACAATTTTCCCCCATTTCCCCCCTATCCCTCCCTAACCCCCCCAAACCCTCCCTCCTCATGACTTCCTCAAGGTAAAATCCATCCACATTGTATTATATCATACTTTACCACCCCTCTATTCTCCTCCCTGTGCACTATAAATTTCTACATAACAATAAGCTATTTTGCCCCCTATATACTATACATTTCTACACAACATTTAGCTAAAAGCTATCTGGTACTTCCTGGTTTGGTATGTATTCTGCACACAATCTATCCAGTTCTTCCACTCCCAAGCATAAGTCTCTTGAGTCCGGTCTTTTAAGTATGCTGATATCTTCGCCATTTCTGCAAAACTGGCCATCTTCAAAATCCATTCTTGAATTGTAGGCACATCAACCCTTTTCCAATATTGACCAATCAGTAACCTGGCTGCTGTCACCATATACAATATCAATTTTGTTTCACCCACTGAAAAACCCTTAACTATACCCAGTAAAAACAAATGAGGAGAAAATTGAATTTTTTTCTTTAAAATATTTTGCATAACCCACCAAATTTTTATCCAAAAAGCCTTGGCTTTCTTGCATGTCCACCATATATGATAATATGTAGCATCTAAACAATCACATCTCCAACATTTTGGTTGAACATTCGGATACATACATGATAATTTCTTAGGATCTAAATGCCACCTATAAAACATTTTATAAAAATTTCCCCTTAAATTCTGCGACTGTGTAAACTTAACATTCTGAACCCATATTTTTTCCCATGTTTCCATCATAACTGGTTCTCCAAAATTTTGCGCCCATTTTATCATACAGTCTTTAACCAATTCATTTTCTGAATCTCTTTCTAACAAAACATTATAAATCCTCTTAATATGCATTGGGCCTTTCTCTTTTATCTGTCTAACCAATTCTTCTTCATTAAACCGGTTTTTTGATCTTCTTTCCATCTCAATTGAAGTTGATTATACTGTAACCAAGTTAAATTAATCCCTTCTTCCAACAGTGTGTTCAATGTCTTTAGTTGCCATCTGCCCCTATCATTAAAAAGTACTTCTTTATATAACCCCCCCCGAGTGACTTTATATTTATATTCCGTATGATGTGACCAAGATCCAACCACAACGGTATTTTGTAATCCCATTTGAATCGCTGCTTCTTCCATACTCGCATCAAGGAGCTTCTAAGTATATGGCTATTAAATACTTTGTCCACCTTGTTTTCATAAAATAAATATGCATGCCAACCAAATTCAAGATCGTGGCTTTCTATATTCAATATTCCAGTGTCCTTCCAAACCAATCACTTGCTTGTGTAAACGCTGCAGCTTCATAATATAATCTCAGGTTTGGAAGTTTAAGACCACCCCTTTCACGAACATCTTGCATAATTTTCAGTTTAACTCTTGGCTTTTTCTCATTCCAAACAAACTTATTCACTCCTTTTTGCCATTCAGTCAAATATTTATCACTTTTAAGCACCGGGATTATTTGGAACAAAAATAAAACTCTAGGTAGAACATTCATTTTAACTGCTGCTATTCTTCCAAGTAAAGACAGCTGCAGTTTTTTCCAGGTTTCCATATCCTTTTGTACCTTTCGCCACAACACCTCATAATTATTTTGAAACAGTTTTATATATGAATCTGCAACTTGAACTCCTAGATATCTCACTTTTGATACTATTTCAAAGCCTGCCTTCCTTTCCAGTTCCTTCTTTTGATCAACTGTCATATTTTAACTATCATCTTGGTTTTTTTCTGACTCAGTCTAAATCCTGATACCATACCATATTCTTCTATAATGTCTTTCATCTGAATTATTGATTCCATCGGCTGCGTTAGGGTAACAACCAGATCATCTGCAAATGCCCTTCTGTAATCCTCTTGCCTTATCACTATTCCCTTCAAAGTGCTCGAGTCCCGTGTTGTATTTAACAAGACTTCTAAAGTTAGAATAAACAACAACGGGGATAACGGACAACCTTGTCTTGTGCCTTTTTCTATACTAAAGTTTGTAGTTAAGCTTCCATTAATAATAATTCGTGCTGTTTGTTCTTGATAAATTGCTGAAACCGCCTGTAGAAACTGATCCCCAAAGTCCATCTTTTTTAAAGTCTTTAATAGAAAGTTCCAATTCATTCGATCAAAGGCCTTCTCTGCATCCAAAAACGCCAGCACTGCAGAGATCTGTTTATTCTTCTCAAGATATTCCAATAAGTCTATAATTTGCCTCACATTATCCTTCATGTATCTGCCTTCTATAAATCCTGCTTGATCATGATGAATCACCTCTTGAATAACTGGCATTAATCTGTTGGCTAATACTTTCGCAAAGATTTTATAATCCGTATTCAGGAGAGATATTGGTCTAAAATTTTCCGGTTTTGTAGAGCCTGCCTCCTCTTTCGGTATCAAAGAGACAAAAGCTGCTTTCCATGAAAGGGGTATTTTCCCCCCTTGTTGTATGCTACAAAGTAAGCCTTTAAGATGTTCAATCATTTCTGCTTGTAAAGTTTTATAGTACATCGCAGTTAAACCATCCGTTCCTGGAGCTTTAGCTGTTTTCAGTTGTTTAATAGCAACAATAATCTCCTCAGCTGTTATTGGTAAACTCGTTCTTTCCTTTTGATCATTAGAAATTTTTATAACTCTCTTTTCTTCTAGATATTTATTTATAAGTTCATTCTGTATATCATCTTTAGCATATAGTTTGGTATAATAATCTAGGAAGGCTTCTTTAATTAGTCTTTGTTGAAATACTTCCTTCCCTTTATACTCAATACTCCCAATAGTCCGAGTACTCTGCTGTTTCCTCAATGTGTAAGCCAACCACCTGCCCAGTTTATTGGCATTACAAAATGTATTGTGTTTCGCAAATTGTAAATTAGTTGCTGCTTGTTCTGCTGTGAGCATATGGAATTGATCTTTCAAAAGTTTTATAACTCCTTGTAATTTTTCATCTGTTGGATTTTTTATAAGTAACTGCTCTTTTTTCTTTATCTCCCTCTCTGTCTGTTTCCTCTGCTCTTCAAGCTCTTGTTCAAATTACGTATCCTTCTCACCCTCCCTATGGCTAACACCGAGGAAGTACGTGGAGCTGCTGCACCAGGTTTAAAAACACTGAAATAAAATTCTTCCACTTTTTGAAGAGTATTTAATCGATATCTCTCTCCTTGATACCTCAATATTATACCAGCTGGAGTGTCCCATCTGAATGGAATTTGTTGTTTCTTTAATTCAGTCACCAAAAATCCAAAATCTTTTCTATCTCTCAACATCTTAGGTGGCAATTCTTTGTAGATCCCAATCTCTCTTTCATCCACTTGAATAGTAGAAACAAAAGATTTTTGCAAAATATCATTTCTTATTCTTCTATCTGTAAAGTAGATCACAACATCTCTAGGCAATTGCCTTTGCCTTGCCACCCAAGAATTCACTCTATAGACCTTATCAATTTTGCAAAAAATCTCCTCAGGATCAACCTTTAACATAACAGCCAGAGCATCAGCACAAACCCTTCTCAGGTCTTCTCTATTGTTCTCTTTTATACCTCTGAGTCTCACAGCAAACTCCATAAATCTGAATTGCATCATTGTAACTTCATTTTCAAGCCTTTGTGTTTTATTATCAACATTAGAAATTTTTTGAGCAGTTTCCTTCATTTTAGATTCCACTTCTGAGCTAAGATGTTCCACTTTCTTATCAACTTGGAGCACTACTTCTGACAAACCAGTCACAGCTGTCAGTATTTCCCCTTTCATCTTGTCATACTTTTCTTGAACCATCTCTTTAAATTCCTGCTGTGATTTTTCAAATTTCTGATCTAAAGCCCCAGCAATAAATTCCTTCAAATCATTAAATCCAGATTCTTGTGTTTGGGTCTGTGTCTGTGAACTCAGAGGCTGCTCTTTTGGTTTATGAGTGGGGGAGCTCCCCCGCCCCATCAGCTTTAGCTGGCTTTGTTTGTTTTGAAGCCATTTTTCCACGCAGCCTGACTCTTTCTAAAAAAGATATCCTCTCTCCCTTTCCACCACAAAAACCTTTCAGAAATTTCGCCAGCTTTAGTCAAGTCCCAAGGGAGAGGGAACAAGTCAAATCACTTTTAAAAGAACTTTTGCTCTTTCTTCAGGCCAGCCCTGTTACTTTTTGTTACTTTGTAGCACGAACAAGCTCAAACAATTCCACTTTCGCTTTCAGCATTCCTTATTGCTAAAGCCGGGCGCCATTTTAAAAAAAACTTTCACTTCTTCTCAGTTACTAAACTCATTCACAGGGCTAAAAAAAATACTTGCGGTTTAATTTTGAAGTCCAGATTCCACCCTGCTTATTTTTAACAATTTTCTTGGCTTTCTCTTGTTTCGTTGGTCGCATCGCCTGGCTCTGCAATTGCAGAGTCGTCCTCGGAGCCCGGAGCCTCAGCGCGCTGTATAGGGAGCCTCACCCTGCTTCCTCCCCAGACGCTAAAAAAAACAATCTGGGGACTTCAAAGGGGGCTCTACCTTGTCGCGCCAGCTCTTCTCCCGATTCCTCCGGATCGTGGAGTTTTCCAAGCCACCTCTCAACTGTAGAGGTGGCTCTTTACGAGCAACGGGGCTGGCGGTCTTAAAAGGACCGTCTATCAGCGACAACGGCTCCAACCGGAAGTCTGACAGATTTTATTAAAGGCAGAAGCTTGCATCAGATGTTTGCTGTAAATATTATTTGGCTGGCACTCACATTTCAGCCCAAGCCAACATTAATAATCCACATGTTTAAGACTGCAGTCACATACAAGCTCCAGTAGGAGAAAAGTCCACTGAAGTTGATAGCATTAGAATATTATCTAAGGAGTTGAGGACAGCTGCAATTCTTAAAACATCCTGCCTTTAAATAAAATTTCTTAGAAAAAGGCTATCCCCTTTTGATTTTGCCATGAGATGAATCAAGATGTCATTCTGTCAGACTGCCCGCAGTTTGAATCCCCAGATAAAAATGATCCTTGTCTCCATTTGTTAAGAGAGGTATAGTTTTATTAGAGATCAAGTATACTGTAGTATTGCAAAGCTGAGAATCGTGCACCAAATTTTTATTAAATAAACATTAAAAACATTGGACACAGTGTCACCATCCTGGTCTCGTCATATCCATATGTATTTTTAATATAACAACAAATACAATTACTATTTAACATACATTGCTACTTTGTTCTTATAAACATATCCCTTGTCCTCATTTACATATTTGTCTAAATATTATCCAGTATCAATTCTACAAATCAATTCTACAGATGGCTATGTTTCTCATAGCCATTCCAATGCAACCAATCAGGCTCAGGCAAGATGTTTTCCCAACGGTCAGTCCAAACGTGGTTTGGTCTATGGCTCCCTCCTTCCAGCTGAGTGACCTTGAGGCAGCATCTCGAGGAGATACAGCACTTATTTTCATTTCCCGAAGCAGGACCCACTTCATTCCCACTCCCCACGGTTCATGGCAGCCTGTCACTGCATAGCAGGGAAGCACAAGCAAGTCCAGGTGGCAACTGATACATACAATCAGGATGTTTTTTCTCATTTTCATACCTTTCTCCATAACCAAAAAGACCCTACAAAAGTTTGGCCTCCACACTTTGGCCTGGCAAAGAGGCGGTTCACTTCCTCCACCCTTTCAAAGGCCTCTCCTGCCATCTGTACCTTTGCTCCTGGTCCTTTCCCTTTGCAGAGGGGAACAAAAAGGGCCACAGAGACAGTGAGTCGTCAAGCACAGATGTCAATCTTGCACCAGTTAAACAAGTCATACAATCTTCCATCAGTCAAGCATATTTGTACCTTAGCGTGTTTCATGTTCATCAGAGGCACTTGTAGCAGTTCCATAGTTTCAACACTCCCACCTCAATTTATGACTTCCTTTTCAGCCAGGCTCTCTTGGACACGAATACTCCCACTCTTTGATGTACTATGACATATTATGAAATCCATCCAGCAATCCTTCACTTCAATTTCATCTCAAATAATTTCATCACTTTTATTTTTATTTCCATGCACCTTACTGCTTTGTTTAGCCCTCTTCATCCAGTTCCAAAATATATATTTTTATTTCTATCAAAATCACTCTGCAATTCCTCTGCTACTTCTAAGTCTTAAATATTCCTAGATCTCTTTGATTACATTCTTTATGAATATTTTTCCCCTCAATACAGAATATACAATGCATGCTTTCATCATTTTTGCAACAATTATTCATATATATAATTCTTTTCACTATTTCCCAAGAAAATTCTACTTCACCATTACATACATTCACTTTCATTCTGTTGGAAGATTAATCTAACTCTTAACACTTATTACATCACTTTTTCTCTTTCTACTTCCACATTCATTTCCTTTACTTATTTCTCTTTCTTCCACCTCCAGTTTTCCAATCCTATCAAGAAATGTCTGGTCCACATTAATTTATACCCTTTTCTATGTTTAGCAAATATCTTACCCCGGTATAATTATCACTTTTACTTTGGGACATTGATTTATGTTGGACTTTGCTATGAACAGTCCCCATCCATAACCACTGGGACCCAGAATGTAGCCTGTGAGAGTTTATGCCACAATAATTTATTTACTTTAATCCATCATTTTCAAAGAGATTTTGTTAGTCGTCAGTGCCAGGGCTTTATCCTGCCTCTCACTTTGTGGAACAACTGTGAGGAACAAAACCATCCAGGTTTTCACATCTGAATAAGTAACTTCAAGAAGAAAAAGAAGAAACATTTCCCATTCAGTGGCATTCATGGTTTCTTTTCAGATTTTATGTATTTATTTACATCCTGCTTTTATTGTTTTTATAAGTAACTCAAAATAGTGAACATGCCTAATACTCCTTCCTTGCACTGTTTTCCCCAAACAACTCTGTGAGGTGGGCTGGACTGAGAGCAATTGGCCCAAAGTCACCCAGCTGCCTTTCCTGCCTAAAGACGGATTAGAATCACTGTTTCCCAATTTCTAGCATGGGGCCTTCACTTGATGAATCTTTTGCCCTAATACCTATTCATTCATAGAACCGTTTACTGAAAGGAAGTCAGAGTGACTAACTGAGAGTTCTATAGGTAAGCGGGTGATTGGGGTTCCAGCCAGCCAGGCTGGCGGTGGGGGGATGGGCTAGCCATGGGGATTATTAGGAGAACGGCACAGGGGAAGCGATGCAGAGGATAAAGGACTCAGCCTAACTTCCAGATCTCCCACTTGTCACTGAGCGAAGGCTGAATGAAGGCCAAAAAGAAAGAAATGTTGAGTGGTGAATCAGTGGACAATGACCGGAAATGCCTTGTACTGTGCAGGCTCAGAGAAAGCAGTGGGGAGGGGAGAGGATGTGTGTGCAAAGCAGGAGGTGATGGGGGGAAGGGTGACTGAGGAGGCAGCTTCGGGGGTGGTAGGGCAAATCCATGGGCACCTGAGAGGAGGAGGAGGAGGTGGGGAGGCACAAGAGGCAAAGGGGTCAGGTCTGGGAAGGAGAGCCATGCTCAGCTTTTCACAGCCTCCTCTTATGAATTTTGAACTAATAAAAAAAGAGTTTCTGTTTTTGCTACTTAAAGGGAATCTATCTGGAGAGGAGACAAAGGTTCATTGAAATTGCACTGAACCTCTGTTGGATGAAAGCCCCCGGCTCCTCCAATCTTCTCAGAAGAGAAACGACTGAAAGCCTTCAGGTCTATAAAATTTCCGACATATTCAATAGGAGACGGAGCCTTTTCTCCGTTTCCCACTCACACTTTTTTCCTTGGCAAAACAAAATGAAAACCCACAAACTTAGAATAAAGCCCCCCTCATTTGTGATCTTATTTTAGAGGGGGGTGCGGACCTGGCAGGTATTACGGAGACCTGGTTGCAGGGCCGGATTTTCCTATAGGCTAACTAGGCTTCAGCCTAGGGCCTCAAGATCAAGAGGGGCCTACATTCAAATTGTTAGCAAAATTAAATTACACTTTCACTATAGGTGAAAGGGCCTCATAAGTGGAATAGCCTAGGGCCTCTTTTCATCTAAATCCGGCCCTGCCTGGTTGGGCCAAGAGTGGGGGGGTCCCCTTGTTGAAATGTGCCCACCAGGTTTCCGTGCATTTCATCAGCCAAGGGCCCAGGGGAGGGATGGGGGAGTAGCGGTGATTATTAGGGAGAGTCTTTGTCCGAGGGAGACCATTGTTCCTCAGATAGCCGGATGTGAGTCCCTCTTTGTGAAGTGGGGCCGTGGGGTGCAGATGGGTTTGCTGACTACGTACCTGGCTCCCTGCCACGTGGCAGCAACCCTGCCCGAGCTACTTGACGTCATTGCCGGGGTAGCGGTTGACACCCCCAGACTTATTGTCATGGGGGATTTCAACCTTCCGTCTGCGGGTGAGGCGTCAGAGGTGGCTCGGGAGTTTATGGCTTCCATGACGGCCATGGACCTGACCCAGTTAGTTCAAGGCCCAACTCACATAGGGGGACACACTCTGGACCTAATTTTTGTCTCTGGTCAGTGGTTGAATGATCTTGGTAGAGGGGACCTAGACATTAAACCCTTGTCATGGACAGATCATTCGCTCCTTCACTCAGACTTTCCTACCGCTTTCCCCCGCTGCAGGGAGACGGCTGAACCGCACCATCATCAGAGGCTTTTTTTTTAACTTTTAAAACCATTTTTTCTAAAACCTCTTTGCAAAATAAATGCTTTTAAAAGAAAAGCATAAAACAAAAGCCTCTGACAATCAGGCAACTCAGCTGGGATTGTCAGAGCCTTTTAAAGGCATTTTTTTACAACCACTTCATACGAAGAGGTTGTAGAAAAAATGCTTTTAAAAGTGAAAAAAAAAAAGTTGGCCACACCTACCCAGTCACATTACCCCCTCCAAGCCACACCCACAGAACTGATAGTAACAAATTTTACATTTCACTACTGCCTTGTTCTAAATGTTAATAAAACAAAGGAGATCATCGTAGATTTTAGAAAAAGCCACATAGTCATACTCCACTCAGTGTCAAGGATGCAGCTATAAAAGTGGTCAACAGTATTAAGTATCTGGGGCTGCAGATAATTAACTATCCCAACTGGTCTCTCCACACGTCATCCTTAGTGAAGCACCCAAACCAGTGCCTGCATTTCGGATGAGGAGTGCATATCTTTCTCCTTCTGTCCTGGCCACTTTTTACAGAGGCACAATTGAGAGCGTTTAAGAAATTGCATCACTGTTTGGTTTGGTGGTAGCAGTGCCTCAGATAGGAGGTCCATACAGAGAGTGGTAAGGACAGTTATTCTCTTTTAGTTTTTATTAGTTTTTTTTATTTTTCCTTTAAAACATTAATAAAATTATATATATTTTTCTTAAAAAAGGAAAAAACTAATATTAATAGAAGAAACACCTACAGAGGATGATGTAATTTTAAAAAATTAGATTGTGCAGAAATGGACAGATTAACACTAAAAATAAAAGAAAAAGAAGATACAGAATATTTTCGAACATGGGACTTGCTTTATAAATGGTTGGATAGTAGAGGTAGAAATTAGGAGTGGGAAAAGTATTACTACATATAAATAAATTGATCCAGACAATACGCTGTTCACTAAGCACTTATGTATGAAATGTGAAAATATAGAAATAAACTGTAAAAAAATAATAAAAGAAATGCAATCCAACCACTTCATTCCACTTTAGTGCCAGGGTGAGATTAATCCCTTTGTTTATTTAAAGCATTTAACAATTTCCTCTAAAAAACAATGATTAAAAAGTAACCACAAAAAACAGGTCATATTAGTAAAAAATAACAGAAAAAGAAAGGGAACAAAATAAAAGGATAATTGTAATAGATACATTCACAAAGAAAAAAAGCATAAAATGAACTTTTTAAAAAGTGAAGACACAGCAGTAAATGGAAACAAAATGAGGACCTGGATTGCTGGGGGCAATACACTGACTCTCTAAATCGCTTAGAGAGGGCTGTAAAGCACTGTGAAGTGGTATATAAGTCTAAGCGCTGTTGTTATTGCTATTAGGTTGTGCACACAAAACCATACCCTCCCACACCTGCTGCACCCCCACTGCTGGTCCATGGAGCCAGAAGGGTTGGTGACGGCAGCTATAGACACATAAGTGTCCAGTGCCATCAGGTCTGCAGCCACCATAAGAGCCAATGCAGTTCTAGGCTGCATTAAGAGAGGGATAGAATCAAGATCACATGAACTATTAGCACCACTTAATAATGCATTGATAAGACCACGCTTGGAATACTACATTCAGTTTTGGTTGCCACAATATAAAAAACATGTTGAGACTTTGGAAAGAGTGCAGAGAAGAGCAACAAAGATGATTTATGGGTCTGGAGGCTAAAACATATGAAGAACGGTTGCAGAAATTGGGCACGTCTAGTCTAGTGAAAAAAAGACCTAGCGGTGACATGATAGCAATGTTCCAATATTTGAGGGGCTGTGATAAAGAAGAGTGGGTCAACCTGTTTTCCAAAGCACCAGAAGACACGACAAGAAGCAATGGATGGAAACTAATCAAGGAGAAATCCATCTTAGAATTAAGGAGAAATTTCCCGAGAATGAGAACAATTATCTAGTGGAACGACTTGCCTTCAGAAGTTGTAGATAACTTCCATAACTGAAGGTTCTTAACTGGACCAGACAGACATTTCTCTGAAATGGTATAGGATCTGCTGCTTGAACAGGGGAGGGTACTAGAAGATCTCCAAGGTCCCTTCTAACTCTCCCCCACCCTCCGCCTCATTTTTCAGTCTTTCCTATTAGACCATGCCCTGCTTAGCTTTGGCTCTAGACTCCAGACCTGTTTGCTAGTGCTGCTAATTGTTGGACAGTCGTTGATGTTGAAAAATAAATACACTGAGGTGATTTCATTGGGGCATCCTGATATGAAACATTTCACATGGCAGAAGAGTTTCTTTTATCCCTCCTAAAACTTTTGATTCGTTTTTTTTCTTCAGGGTCAAAGCTTCTGGAAACCATCACAGAACGAGAAGGAAATGCTCCTTGGTCACAAATCACTTGTCTCCACGTGAGCCTGTCAGGTCTGCTGGGCTGGCTCAGCTTTGCTACCTATTAACACCTACGTTCTTCCCCCATACCTGATTTAGGTTATCATATCAAATCCGATAGCGTTCTCTGGAAAGAGTCAAGATGACCCAGCAGTTATTGTCAGTCCTGCTATTTTCGGTTTGTTCCATTCCATGTAAAACTTTCCTCTGAGAAAGGAAGCTAAACTCTGAGTCTGAGCTACAGGTTGTGTCTATAAATGGGGATGCAGTTTCCCTGTTCTCTGAATCTGGCATCCTGCGGCCCAGTGTGATGCTGATATATTCATTTACTCCAGAGTATCCTTTGAAATCTGGGCTCAATCCTGGACGAAGCAGCTTAGCTGACATTTTTAAAAAACAAAACATAAGATGAAATTTGAAATTATTTGAAATTTGTGGCTCTCTGAATTTTGCAATGCAGTTTGCCAATTGATGAGAAGCTCCATTTGGGAAATGTCTGGACAAAGTTTATATGTTTGTAAACACAATGAGCAGCCTTGTCTTCTATTACAGATATTATCTTCCAAGGTCAGGATTTTAGGCAATACTGCAAATGAAAACATACTTCTTTGCACCAGAATATGTAGACATTTGCTGTTTGCCAAAACAACATACCAGGCAAAAATTGGCAACCAGGCTGACTGGATGTCTGTGCCATTTTTTCCCCTAGGGGCATTTACAAGGGCTGTAAAAAAAAGAGAAAGAATTCAAGATAGTGGCCACAACTGCCCAATTGAAGAAGACTGGGATCATCCAGACACAGGGACCATCTTAACTATTTTGACCCCACCCATGGACCCCCTTTCTCTGCCAACACCTCCCCACCCGGTACCCTTGCTGACTGTTCTAGTGCTAGTCCGTTTGAAGGACCTTCTGGCATTTCGGTAGCTCTTAATGGACTGAGACACACAGCTGAGAAGCCAAGTGTGGCAGCAAAGGGGAAAAGAAAGGGAAGTAAGTTGGAGAGGAAGCCAAGAAACGATAGATGGACTAGAGAACATTCCTTCTGGGCCTACAAGCACAGCCAACCCCAGATAGCACGAAGCAGGTGGGATGCAGGGCCACTCTTTGGAAGACAGCAAAGTCCACATTTTGGACAGAGAGGATGGCTGGTTTGAAAGAGGGGTCCAAGAGGCCATCTATGTCAACAGACGGGGGGGGGGGTGGAATACAACATCATCCATCTCCAGTCTACAACACAGTCCTTTCAGCAGTTCCAAGAAGGCGCCACACCGAGGATTAAAGTGGAGAAAAAACAGAGAGGGAGAGCCCGGTTGAATTTTAGGGAGAAGTAGCACATTGTTACAAACACAAATAAATTTTATGCTGATAAAATTGGGCTGTGTCTTCAATCTCTGCATCTTAGTCAAAGTACCATAATCAAGTAAGGATTTTTGTTTTACAAAAGCTACATCAAATGCACAGTAACAAAAGAACTGTGGTTCAGTAACAGAATTTGTGTTATTAAAAACCTATTTCCAGCTCCAGTTTGGTTCATTTCCTATTTCTGGGGCCTTCCCAGTCATTCCAGCCTCTCTTGCAGTTGTAAGACCCCTGGCCTATGTGGCCCCTTTCACACAGAAAGACTCCTGTCCTTCTCCAGCCCCTCTTGAGGTTTCCCAAACTGCCGTGGCACAGCTCCAAGCAGTTTCCCAGCTCTCCTCTCCCCTCTTTCCCTTCCCTTCCCCCTCTCCCTCCTCCTTCCCTGCCCTGGTGCCTCCTCCATGCAAACTTCTTGCTGCAGTCCCCCCACGTCCAGGCTTTGCACACTCATTTTGTAGGGGAAAACTGTCTTCATCCTGAGCCATCGGTGGGGCTTCCAGAATAAAGTCCGGGACAGCTTGCTAAGAGTAAAACTCCTTATTTAGGCAACATGGGGAGGAGCTGCTCAGCTGCTACACCCACCGCTCCTTCCTCTCCTGGCTAACGGGGGGAAAGTCGGCAGGCGAGGAGAAGTTCCTCCAGTCCCTCGGTTCTCCAGCTTGGGGCCTGAAGTCCAGCTGACGCTCTGCCTGCATTCCTGTCCGGGGATTTACGGGGTCATCCGGACAGCTAGAACGGGAGATGCTTCCCCCCGGGGCTGGGCTCCTCTTTCCCTCTGGGTAGAGGGCCAGGAGGCTGAGGGTAGTAACATGCTGGCAGCAGAAGTCCCGACGGCCAGCCCCCAGGATGACTCCCCTGCAGACAGCTAGCCTGCCCCAAGGGCACCGCAAGGAGGGCGTGAGAGCCTGGCTTCTCCCGTAGGTGTGGAGCAAGGTAAGGACCTGGCCAAGGTGGGATGGGAAGTTGGCAACCTCCTTCTCCTTCCGAGAGGCAGCAGCCGGTTCTCCCCTCTGTCTGGAGCCGCAAACTCTGTCCCGCCTGGAGGGCCGTCCTGCATTCCTGCCTCCACGTTTCATTTTTTCCAGCTAGTTTTTCTTCTCTTCTGTTTATCACTGGTGTGCTTGTTCGTGGACAACTCCTGCCGAGGAGCCACTAAAAGCTCTTTGGTGCCCCTGTTTTTCCACCCCCTTCTCCTGATTTCACTTTCCGTGCTAGCTGGACAGTGAACGCACAGCAGGCTGGTCTCTGGAGAGGCTCCATCTGCACACGTAAGATATGTGCACGAGTATTTGCGGCATGCAAGCATTAGTGGCTCTTCCCCAGTTGCATAAGGCAGCACTGGTTGGAGAAATGAATAAGAGCACTGTTTCTCAACCTGGGCCACTTGAAGATGTGTGGACTTCAACTCCCAGAATTCCCCAGACAGCACACATCTGACATATTGTCAATAAACTGCCAACTGCGGTGAATAAAAAGATATGTAGGAAGCTATCAGGTCAAAGAGCAATGCCAGGGAAGGACCTGGAAGCTGTTCAAGAATAGAGAAGCAATCACACATGTCTAATGGGGGCTATGATCTGACCGCGCTGGGTGGGCATTTCTGGGAAATGCGGTCCAGCGCAGCCCCTAGTCTGAGAAAACCCTGAGATGTGACATGGCCCCCGAGGCCATTCTGCTCTGCCTCTTTCTCCTGCAACTCATATGTAGGTACAGGCAGATGCTCAGGGATGGGGTGGGGTGGGGGAGTAAATATTATGAGTAAGATTAGATTAGATTAGATTAGATTAGATTAGATTAGATTATTAGATTAGATTAGATTAGATCAACAGAGTTGGAAGGGACCTTGTAGGTCATCTAGTCCAACCCCCTGTCCAAGCAGGAGACCCTACACCATTTCTGACAAATGGCAGTCCAGTCTCTTCTTGAAAGCCTCCAATGATGAAGCTCCCACAACTTCCAAAGGCAAGCTGTTTCCATTGGTTAATTGTTCTCACTGTCAGAAAGTTCCTCCTCATTTCCAGGTTGAATCTCTCCTTGATCAGTTTCCATCCATTATTCCTTGTCCGGCCTTCAGGTGCTTTGGAAAACAGCTTGACCCCTTCCTCTCTGTGGCAGCCCCTCAAATATTGGAAGACTGCTATCATGTCTCCCCTGGTCCTTCTCTTCACTAGACCAGCCATGCCCACTTCCTGTAACCGTTCTTCATATGTTTTAGTCTCCAGTCTGGTTGCTTTTCTCTGCACTTTTTCTAGAGTCTCAACCTCTTTTTTATAGCATGGTGTCCAAAACTGGACACAGTATTCTAGGTGTGGTCTTACTAAGGCTTTATAGAGTGGTATTAGTATCTCACTTGATCTGGATTGTATCCCTCTGTTAATATAGCTTAGGACTGCATTGACTTTTTTGGCTGCCGCTGCACACTGCTGGTTCATATTTAGCTGGTTGTCCACTAAGACTTCAAGATCCCTTTCACAGTTACTGCTATTAAGCCTAGTTTCACCCAGTCTGTATGTGTGCTTTTGGTTTTTCTTGCCTAAGTGTAAGACTTTACTTTTCTCTTTGTTGAATTTCATTTTGTTAGATAGGGCCCAGTGTTCAAGTCTGGATCTTGAGCCTATCTGCTAGGGTGTTAGCTATTCCTGCCAGCTTAGTATCATCTGCAAATTTTGTAAATTCCCCTTCTATACTCTCATCTAAGTTATTTATGAAGATATTGAAGAGTACTGGCCCTAAGACGGAACCTTGTGGTACCCCACTGCTTACTTCGGTCCATGTAGAGGTAGACTCATTAAGGACTACTCTTTGAGTGCAGTTTGTCAGCCAGTTACGAATCCGTTTGATGGTGATGCTGTCTATCCCGCTTTTTTCTAGCTTACGAAGAAGGAAGTTGTGGTCTACTTTGTTGAATGCCTTGCTGAAGTGTAAATATATTATGTCCACAGTATTTCGCTGGTCTACTAATTTAGTCACTATGTTGAAGAACAAAATAAGATTGGATTGGCATGATCTGTTTTTAACAAACTCGTGCTGACTTCTAGTTATTACTTTACTCGTTTGTAGATGTTGGCAGATCTAGGTTTTTTTTTTATTATCTTTTCCAGTATCTTCCCAGGAATTGATGTTAGGCCGATTGGTCTGTAGTTTCCTGGGTCTGTTTTTTTCCCCCTTTTTTGAAGATGGGAACCACATCAGCTCTTTTCCAGTCCTCTGGTAGTTCCCAGGTGCTCCAGGATTTTTGAAAGATGTGGTACAATGGTTCTGAGATGACATCTGCCAGCTCCTTTAGAACTTTGGGATGCAATCTGTCAGGTCCTGGTGATTTGTACTCATCATGATCAGACAGGTGTTCTCTTACTATTTTTTTTTTGCTTAATTTAACTTTTATTTCTAGTCTGTCTTTTACAGTTATGTTTTTGGTAGTTTGGGCTATAGTTTCCTTTTGTGTGAAGACTGATGCAGAGAATGAGTTAAGCAGCTCTGCTTTCTCTCTGTTGCCTGTTACTTCCTTGCCATCTTCTCTCTTTAGTGGACTGACTGTTTCCTTGGTTTTTTCCTTGATTTTTCTTTTCTGAAAGATGAATCCCTTCCCAAACCTGTTCAAGTCAAAAGAAATCCTTTCCAATCTCCTGGCTCTGATGACCTGGATGCTATGTATGTCACTTTATGCAATTCAGCAGATCCGTTATAGGACTTTGGGAAGAAGGTCTTACCAGAAATAAGCAAGTAATCTGTCAAAAGTTAAGTTTTCCCTGTTTGATAGTAATTTACCCCACAGCCATGTTTTGAAGAGAAGTTTGATGCTCGTGCCTTTAGAGCAGATCACCATCCGGCCTTGTGAAACCTTTGCCTGCTGTTCTTAGAGATCCAGCTGCAGAGAAGACAAAATCTGGCCAGGGATTTTTTTTTCCCGCTAGAAAAGACTGCAATCATGCCATTTTCCCAGTAGATCCAATAGGCCAACCAGTCATCAGTCCTCCCTGCTTAAAAGATGCCACAGCTGCTGAGTGTCCTTGGGTGCAAGCAGCAGCAGGCCTGCAGCCCCCCAGGGCCCCCCAGTTTCTTCCCAGAAAGCTCATCATTTCCAGACGTCACTCTGCCTTCTTGTTTCCAAGAAATTGTCCTATCTGAACATAATAGAGGTTCCATCAGTCTTGACACCTAATATAAGGCTGTCAGATTTTTAGACTGTGTGGAAGGAAATATTCCCGGGGAGGGGGATTATTTTACAATGGCTACACCCTTCTTGTCAGGCCATGTCTGGAAGGTGCTAACCTATGGTGTCCAACAGGTGTCAGGTTCTCTGCCTGCACCGTTCAGCATGTGCATGAAACAGCTTTTCAGCATTCATCTTCTCATTCTTGTGGTTCATTTAATGACCATTCAAAGTTACAATGGCATTGAAAAGAAGTGACTTATGATCGTTTTTCAGTTACGACCTTTGCAGCATCTCCATGGTCACATGACCAAAATTCAGATGGTTGAAAACTGACTCATCCTTATGACCGTTGCTGTGTCCCAAGGTCACGTGATCCCCTTTTGCGACCTTCTGACAAGCAAAGCCAGATTCACTTAACAACCTTACTAACTTATCAACTGCAGTGATTCACTTAACAACTGTGGCAAAAGGGTCGTAAAATGGGACAAAGCTCACTTAACAAATGTCTCACTTAACAACAGAGATTTTGGATTCAATTGTGGTCTTAGGTCGAGGAGTACTCAGAAGTTGCAGGCAAGCAAGCAGAGAATGACAGCAGAGAAAGGATGAGAGTTGGCCTTCCTCATATATATATATATATATATATATATATATATATATATATATATATATATATATATATATTAAAATTTGATTTATATGCCGCCCTTCTCCGGAGACTCAGGGCGGCTTACAATGCGCTAAGCAATAGCCTTCATACTTTTGTATATTTTACAAAGTCAGCTTATTGCCCCCACAAACTGGGTCCTCAATTTACCTACCTTAGAAAGGATGGAAGGCTAAGTCACCCTTGAGCCTGGCAAGATTCAAACTTACTAATTGCAGACAGCTGGCGTTAAATTACAATGCATTAGTCTGCTGAGCTATCCAGCTCAGATGGGCAGGTTACTCTCAAGGAAACCTGCCCCATCTCAAAATGGCCACACTCCATTCATGCCTCATTTAACATCTCCAGCATCTGTCAACCACGTCCGACTCCTTGAAAAAGACACGGCAACCTCAAAGATGCCTTCAACTTTCAATTAACTTCCTCATTTCCTGTTCCAGATTGTCAACTCATGGACCTCAAACCAATGGACACCCCCCCCCCACTGCCCCATCCTGCAGATCTTTTTCTCATCAGCACAGCTGGTGGAGGCCTGAATCCCTTCCTCAAGGCTCCGAGGGCCCCCCATTCTAAGCTTTCCAAAGAAATCTTTTCCCAATGTGTCCCCACCAAGAGACACAGACCAGGCAGAAAGGGGGGGCCACCCTGCTGCGCACACACTTTGCCAGATAAACGACAACTGAAATCTTCATAAGAGTACCGTGGGGGTAGGGGTGGGGGTGGGTGGGAGGTGTGTCTCTCCTTGGGCAGAGACAAGTGAGGGCTTTCTAAGTGTTTCTAAGCGGAGGAATATTGCATGGGCTCCTACAGCAAAATGTGACCAACTCATTTGAGAGCACTTTCCAAAAAAGGATTGTCATGGTAAATATGGTTGGCTGTAACACATACATCCCCCTCCTACCCTGAGGTCCAAGTACACTAGAAGAGGACAAAGGTAGCTGCCCTGGGACAGTTTGGACAATCAAAAAGGGCGGAACTTTTATAAAACATAGTGCAGACAGGACTGGAATATTTTTTTTTACGTAAAAGGTGTTTTTTAACTTTATACAAAAGTTAAAGTTCAGACTCTATTTACATGGAATGACAATTTCAAAATCTGGTCAGAAATGTCCACTTTAATCATAGGCTACATTTGTATATCACACTTAGCTTGGTTACGGAATGTAGCCCATTTCTAAGTTCTCACAATACATAAAATTGTAACATAACCAAACAAGATGGATTCCCACCACAAGCTGAGCCAAAGAAGCCAAGATGAAATTGAAGAGGGCTGAGTGTCTGGGGCAAATGAAGCTGGTGAGCTTTAGAGTATGTGAGCATCTTGTGTGAGCCTAGACAGTGGGGCTGACATCTGCTCCCACTTTCTTGACAGTTTTCTTTCCCTACGAAGAAGACATCTGTTGTCCCCTTGTTCCCAGGTTAGTTGGGCGTTTCAGATCCCTCTTGGTGGTATGTTTGAGCCATGCCTGGTTGTTAGATGATGTGTGTGTGTTTGTGTGTGTTCTCTTGCTGGTCTTCCATGTCCTCCATAGTTCTAAATTGAATCTCTCTTTGATAGATTTCCATCCGTTACTTATTGACCTGCCTTCAGATGCTTTGGAGATTAGGTTGACCCCCTCTTCTTTGTGACAACCCCTTACATATTGGGAACACCACTATCATGTCACCCCAGGCCTTCTCTTTGTTAGACTAGACACTCCCAGTTCTTGCACCCTCTCTTCATATGTATTAGCCTTCAGCCCCCTAATCATCTTTGTTGCTCTCCTCTGCACTCTTTCTAGAATCTCAAAAAAAGAAGTTGAGATTCTAGAAAGAGTGCAGAGGAGAGCAACAAAGATGATTAGGGGGCTGATCATGCTTTGTATCATGCTGCCCAGAACTCTCTGGTTGCAGAGAGAGTCTCTCCCCATCTCTCCTCAGCCTTTCCAAAAAGGCCTGGGGATGCCGGGGGGGGGGGGGGGGGGGGCGGAGAAGATTTTGGTAATCAGGTTGAAGCTTGGGAAGCCAAGGGGGCTGCGGCCAGCTGGGCAGAAGGAAAACGGCATTCCGGCCCAAACTGCCCTGCTGTCTCTTTCCATGAGAATTTCACGGCAACGTTCCTCCCCTTTGGAAAAAAGACAAAAACAAAGTTCCTTTAGCATCAAAAAGGATGACTTTCTAACGCTGGGAGAAATTTTATCACAGCCCAATACAATTAATTCAACTGAAACTTAGTCCAAAAAGAAAATTTAAACAGTTTGTCTAGGGGTCAAGGTACACAAAATGCTAAGTGGCTTCTTAAATTTCATAACTGGGATTCTTTTCCACCACAGCAATAATTTAAAGGGCTGTTTTAAGAGAAACTTGAGACACTCTTTTCATTTTCAGATTTATAAGCTGTTTGATGCGAAGGCTCACTGTTTGTTGAATTTGGAGCATTTATCACTTCCCAACTTCTCAGAACTTCACTGAGGCTGGGCTCCGTGATTCTGTAGAGCTATGGCCTCATCCTTCTTCATCCTCCTTTTGCCGCTCAACAAATAGCATTTGCAGTCATCGTAAATAGGTTTTGATCAGAAGTGCCAGAAGCAGGAACAAAGGCTGGGTGATGGCCGGCAGCTTCAAACATGCCTAAAAAACACGGTCTGCCTGCAGCTTTAAGAGAATGAAGGCAACGTGTTTTAAGTAAGGCTTCTTCCTGTAAATTGTATGCTGGCAAACTGAGGCGTTCTCTATTTGAGGCCTTCTATGGGGAAGCCATGCCATCAACTGCTGATGGCTTTACGAGCTGTGTGGGATGCTTGCTTTATGTAAAAATGGGGGTCTTTATTGGAAAGGGCAGGCAGAGCCGAGAAGATAATTTCTGGCTTACTGGAGGGAAATCTTGGAGTTTTTACACCTGGGGCATGCTGGCCAAAGGGCACCACACATGATGTGACCCCGCATTCACCACAGAGACACACCATGGCGATCTATGCAGATTCCTAAGAATTTGGGGCAGGAAGGGAACCCCTCTTAGGCTGCCTTTCCCTCTAGTGTTCCCACGGGCATTTGGCCAGGGAGTTCTGACAGCAGCATCCCTCTCCAGTTCTCCTACTCAAGGGCAACATTAGCTCAAGCTGAAGTATCTCTGTGCAGACCACGAGGGGATGCCCAAAGTGCTGCGACCAGAATTGGCTGCTTCAAAGTTGGATAAAGGATCAAAGCCATGTTCTGAATCAGAAGGAGGAGAAAACCCGCTCCCAGTCCCCCATCTCTTCAGAAATCTACAAGCATAAGAGACTCACTGTTCTCTTGAGGCTGAAAACAGCCTTGCACTTTCTCCAAAGTTTTTGTCTCCTAAGAAAGTGGTTTCTGTTTTCTACTTTCTGGGTGCTGGTGTTTGTTTTTTAAATTTTAATTCTCTCTTGCCGAAGGTGCTGTGCTTGCATTCTTGGAGGCAGAGAAGGCTGCTTTTTCTGGTGAGGTTTTGTTCTTTCCATCCCTTTGTGGATGCCTCCCTCCCCACTTTCCCAAGTGGAAATGTCCCCAGGAGGAACTGCTGGCTGAAGTCTCCCCATGGAATTGAATGGAAGTGGAGACAGCGGGACGTCACAGAGAGGGAAAACTGGGCAAGAAAGCGCCCGTGCGCTTTCAGCAGGATCTGAATTGGACAATGGGGAAGGGGGTGGCTAACTCACAGGTAGACCAGGTAAAAATGGGACTGTAGAGGAGCATCTACAGGGAGAGTCAAGAAACTCAAGATGGTGCCTGCAACCAGGTCATCAAAGCTCTGGTTTTGCAACACACATTAAAAATCAGTCTGGCCTTTGTTGGAATGATTGCCAACAACGCAATCAAGCAATCTTGATTTTTTTTTTTTTTTTTGGGGGTTGACACCCTCTGTGGATGCTCTGGGTTTACAGCCCCATTTTTACCTAATCTAGTATCTGAGTTAAACACCTGTGGATGCCCCCGGGCTGGTTAGCTCAGATTCTTTGTCTTGTAGGAACTAGCCATCATTCTGCCAGCTTGTGTGAAGGTGGCCATTGCATTCAGTTCCACTCTGATCTATTTTTTTGGGCCATAGATGAACAGTTGTGCTTGGCTAGCATATGGTTTGGTGTGTTGGAAAAATGCGGCCTCTCTCTCTCTTCCATCTTCAGTGCAGCCAAGCCTCGCGTCACCACAGCAGTGTCTGCCTGATGCTCCAGATTGCCCACTTGGGAGCTTGTAATGAAAAGAAAATGCATTCACAAACTGCGTCCTGTGCCCTTCCGTGTTTTTGCCTACTCTCTTGAAGAGCAGGGATTGTAGTCTGACCTCCTTACACAAAGAAGACTTGCTAGCCCAGTGAAGGCACCAGTCCTTTGCAAACCTTTGTTGGAAATAAGTAACTCTATAGTGCTGACAAATGTCTGGGAAACTTTGTGAGCTCAAAATAATCTGATCTTCCAAAAACAGACAGGGTGGGGTTACGTTTGCATCCAGCATCAAGAGACTAAGAAAACAGGATGTTTTTTCCCCTATGATAGAACTTATTTGTTCTGTTCCTCACTGAAATGTCGAGTGAGGGCCAGAGTTTTGCTTTCGGAGCTGCCAGAAAATGTTTAGAAAAAGAAGAGAGCAAAGAGATAAAAACAAAACAAAACCAAGAAACCACGGAGGAGAAAGCAACAGAGAAAGATACTTTGATTTCTGTAAACTAAGAGTAGGTGGGACTATTCTGACCTCTTAGATATGGTAAACTTCAACTCCCATAATCCCCAGCTAGCATGGCCAGGCCTGGTTTTCTGACAGATTATGGGCATTCAGGCTGGAGAAGACTATTTTTAACAATAATTATAGGGGACTTCTGATACATTCGAAATTATGAGGTCTCTCATCCTTATGGGAGAGCAATACTAGCAGAATGGGAGAATGGAAATCGCACTCAATAACCAAGAAAAATAAACAGACCATTAACGGAGCCCAGCCGGAAAAGTTGCCAACCGTCTCAGGACAGAAGCGATGACGACATGTTGTTTTCAATTCTGTCTCGATGCTGTCCTTCAAAGGTGCTGCGAGCTGCGACTGGAAAGAGACCACCGGCTGCAAAGGTCTCATCCGACATGGGCAGCTGGTGGCCCATGAAGACAAAGCTCACCTGTCAATCGTGCCTCGGGGACCCCAGAAGCCAATGGCAGCTTTCCACGATCTACTTCTGGCAGGACATCACAAGTGGCCTTGAGGAAATGTTGTATGTTGAGTGTGTCTCTGTATGCATTTGATTTCTTGGAAACATTCAGTCCCCTTTTGAGCATAAGAGAAACTCCATCGGAAATGTTCTGGTTTTTACAGAAGCACCTAGATAGCAACTCTAAAAATAGCTAGAAAGGAAATAAAATCACCTCTGAGTCTGCCTAAGCAGCATTTTCCTGTCAACTAGCCCTCTGTTGGGAAGGGCCCCTCTTTCCTGGGCTGGACCTGTTGGTGGAGGCTCATCCCTCCAGGCATCGTGTGGATCTCATGCAGTTTCTTTTGAGCCAGAGAGCAAATCCCCCGGGACAGATAGGAAGGAGCCTTTATTTTATGTTGCTTCTGTGCTGAAGGCAAAAGCCAGCTCTCTTTAAAATGTTTTTTAAAGTTCTTTTTAAGAACCTTTAATTAGTGGAATGCCTTGCCTCCTGAAGTTGTGGATGCTTCATCACTGAGGTTTTTAAGAAGAGTTTTGACTCTGTAGTGACAGAGGGTCTCCTGCTTGAGTAGAGGGTTGGACTGGAAGACCTCCAAGGTCCCTTTCAACTCTGTTGTTCTCTTCTGTTCTGCTGTCACCCTTGCTCTGCTTTGTGTATCAGCTGAAAGTAGGTTTATGTCCAGAGACATACTTAGCATTAGGCTCTTAAAGCAAGTGGCAGCACATGTTTGTGAAGTCACACTGAAACTCACACTGGATTAAGAGCTCCCTACTTCTATGTTGGACCAAGGAAGGAGGAAAAAGTGTCTTCTTTATACATGCCACCAGGCCAGAGTTTGCATAAACTGCCTCAAGGTATTCTGACTTTGGGCAGGCTGGCACAGCTTTTCTTCTCTGCTCAGTCAACCTCTCAGGACTTCTTGTGGTTGAATATTGGTGGTAAGCATTTTTTACCACAGGTTGGGCTCCAGAAGGACAGACAAGTGGCAACAATATAGTAGTAGTAGTAGCAGCCATGAAGACCCAACATTAAAATTGAAAAAGGGTAGGAGAACCAATTTGTACCCTCTTATCATGTTTTCTCCTGTTCCTTCTTGGCTGAAAGGGTAGGAACATGGGTGGGGGGGGATCCCCATTTTGGCAGGCAGGTAATGCAACTAAAGTGGCCTTTTGTGGCAACAAGACTGCAAGTGGTCAGATAGCCTCTTTCCCCCAACTCCACCACTGCTTCTTTGAAAGCTACGTAGCACATTGGCAGCGGGTAGATGCACATTGCTTATAAAGCATAAAGGAATTAATGTTCTGCTTTAATGGAAACCAGATGAAGAATATGCCTGGCCAAAAGTGCCTTTCTCCTGCCAAACTGCAGATGAAGTGATTCAATCAGCAGGAAAAAGTTGCCAGAACTGAGACTCTGACCACGCCAGTCTTGGGAGGAGATGCAGGAGCTCCAGGAGATCACTGGAGATGGTGGGGGTGGGGAGGAAGGGGACAAGGAAGCGCCATTAAGAAATGAATAAGGTCTCCAGCAGGTAGATTTTGCCAAAGAGAAGGGAGTTGGAGAAAGCATGCTGGATGTTGTTGGGCACCTTTAAGCTCCTACCCATTTCTGACTATTAAGAAATGGTATTTTAGCATGCGCAGTGGAGGGGAGGGAGAGAGGGAGCAGGTTGGGGCCCTTGGGATGTCTTCTACCACTGCATCAGGACAGGACAAGAGTCTGATCCTCTAGGGCACCTTGGGGACCTTGTAAACTAAACCTACAGCTAAACCTCTACCAAAGCAAACTCCTTAACAGTCTTGATCAGTTGGGGCTGTGCAAAGGGAAGTCCATGGGGAAACCCCTCTCCCCCAAAAATGCTTCAAATGTTCCCATTGGCTTCTAAATTCTTAATAGTTCAAAAGCCAATTTTATTTTTATTATGTCTGATGCAATGCCAAATTCTTAGCTGTGTTTGGGCCATTCATTCATTTGAAAAGTTGTCCATCCCTATAAATGAAACAATTAAGCCCAGTGTTTGTTAGCTGGAGAATATCTGTTTTTCCTCCTGTATAAACTCTCCAATGGTGGCTGCTCACTATGTGGTCTGACGAGGAGCCCCACCATGACATCCAGGGGAGGATCCTTTGCCCCATTTAAATAGGGAGTCTGGCAGGTGACATCAAAACCTGCTAATTTTTGTGTCAGATCAGATATATTTTTCCTGAATCTGGATGTTTGACAGTCCAGTTTCCATTCCACTGGGATTTTACGTCAGTTAGCATGATGCAGCTGCTGTGCCAGTATCCGTGGGGGGTTCCTGGGTTTAAGCCTTCCAATTGATAAACCTGGCATACCCGAGTCTGCTGGCAGTTGTGGGTTACTTTACACTCTGAGAAGTGCATCTTGTCATCGTCAAGATGGTGGGGCAACAGGGATCACTATGGGGAGCTAGCAGGTCGGCCTGGTCTTGATGCACCACTTATGATCCCTCATTCAGTCTGGCTCAACTGCATAAACGGCCTCCGTATCAATATATAGAACACTTATTCCATTCTTACGAATCAACATATTTTAAGATGTAGCCTATAACTAATATATAATTTATCCCTCAAACCTTACAAAATTGATTACATATTTCTGTCATACGTGTACCATAGTATTATGTGCTGCTTCTATATAATTTTATTACTGTTCTCCATGCACTCTTTGCCACATGCTAAATAAATAATAAATGAAGTAATATATAAGTAATCACTAGAGCAAGTACAACTGCACACTAGTGTTTAGCTGTACAAATCCTTAGAAACGGTTTGTTCAAAATGCTTCCTTTTTTGCTAAATTGAGATGCTGAGAAGAATGTCCTTACGGCACTTGGCTCTTTCTTCTGCCTTCCCAAACTGGTAGGCATTGCCCTGGCTATTTCCACCTTATCCCAGTTAGAGAAACTGGTCTGGGCAACCACAACTAAGCCCCAGATCCCCCCATGAAGCTCCATTGCTGAAAATGGACTTGGAGGTGGCACTCCTTGATCCTAACCCAACCCTCTCAATTGAGCCTTGCATTCTGTCCACATCTCAAGCAGCGGATGTGCTAAAATGCTGCTCCTAAAATCCTTGAGTTTCCTCAGCAACTTCTCAGAGCTTCTTGATGAAATCATTATTAAAGCTGCTTCCCTAGTAGAACTTTCCCCTTCCCCAGCAGTTGTGTGCTTATAGAATTTGAGGCCAACCTTCCCCATTATAATCCTTTCTGGATATATTGGATATATTGGACTTCCACCCCTATCATCCCCCACCAACATGCCCGGCATAGGCAAAGAACACCCATGCAGGAAACCAACTTTCTGATCTGGAAGCTTCCTAGAGTAGTGATCTGTCTTTGGGTTATGTTTTCATAAAGCTTCTAGTATCCAATCTGACCACTAGATCTCAGCAATAGATGAAAGGGAGAAAGACGCATTGACAGAAGAGGTGGGGCCGGCAACACTCAGCAGCCAGGGTGCCTGGAGATTTGTGCTCAGAGGAATCAAAAGATGTTGCTTTAAAGGCACCGAAGGATGCGCTAAACTCTTCAAAACATCAGATTGGCTGCTACATGGAAAATGCTCATTCTTCAAACCTCAGCCTGAGGAAATGCTTGGCTTTGTTTGTTTTAAACCATTTCCTTGAATTGGATTCTGACAAAATCACTTCACAATTGACCTTGGTCTGAAGATGAAGTTTTACATACAAAAAACGCAGCTCACTTTCCTTCCTAAACTTCGACCCTCTCAGAGCCATCCCAGGAGAGGAGGGCCAAAAGAGCTGAGACGGAGTTGGTGACTGTGTGATGGAAGCCCCCCTTGAACTAAGAGGATGGAGCTTCACAGCTGCAGCCGCTATCGTGACTTTTCTGAGCCTTCTGTGGACATTCCTGCACAGTCTCTTCTCCCCTGATCCCCTTGCATGGACATTTGTACACATTTGTGCACACCTGGTTGTCCTACCTGGTAACTTTTATAGGCTATCAAATTAAAGCGTTGCGCCTTCTCTGAGAGCAAAACAGCCCAGACTCTGGGCATAATGTTCCGAAGGAACTCCCATGAATGTATACCAAGCACATGTTGCAGTCTTTAGAAAATTCCATTAGGAACCTGCCTCTCAACATTTTGATGTGAAATATTTCCCAGACTTTTATTAAATGCAGAAATGTCTATGAAATACACTGATTCTCAGTTTTCCTTCATCTTGGAGGACAATCATGGAGCAAAGTTATAGCTCAGTTGTCGGCAAGCTGAGAGTGAGGTCTTTGCAATCCATGGCAAAGATTGGAAAAGAGCTTTCTTTACCTTGGACCTTAGAAATTCCTGCCATCCAAGGAGACAATGCTGGGGTACTGGGAAAACAACATTGCAAGGTGCTAATCTCTACTGCTCTGATAAGTGATATTGTGAATTGCTGGAAAGTCGAAAGAGCCTGTTCTGACTATGTCAAATGGATCATCTTTGCCAGAGCTGCTCTTGCTCCTGCTGGCTTGATGTCGCCATAGGACTGCAAGTTCTCTTCTGCTGCCTCTCCAGGACTTGCCCCACCCGTGCCATTACATTAAAAAGGCCGCATTGTGCTGGATTGTAAAGGGGATGTTCGTGAGGGTTCCTCCTTGCTCACCTTGGCATTGAACAAGCCCAGGAAATCTGCTTTCCCCCTCTGAGAACTAAAAAGACATTCTCTTCTTTGAAAACAGGTTCTCTTTCTTTAGAATGAGGACTGGTAAGCAAAATAAGCCAAATTCTCCCTCAAGTCCCACTTAACCCTGGTAACTGTATGAAGATGCCCATCTCAGGGTTTGCACAGTAAGACTCAGGGGGCTCTTCAAAAATGTTTCTCTGACTTCCCTTGGCTCCACCCTGCTTAGCTTTTGCCCAGGTCAATCATAATCGCTTTAGGAGCTACCATTTTCTGTAGGTAAAACTCTTCCAAGTTAAGTTTATTGATTTCTTCCATGTAATTCTTGGTGGTAACGAAGCAGCAGCTGGCCATTGCTTCTTTCCAGTGTGTTTTGAGTTTGAGTCTTCCTTATAGATCTGGGATTTTCTGATGATCTCCCATCAAAATACTAACTTTTTCAAACACTGCTCACTTTAGGTGAGACAAGGTTGGTGAGGGGTGCCACTTGAGCATTGGAGTGGTCTCCAAAACTAATCCTCAGACACATCTCTGTTTCCCTCTTTCAAACAGAAGGTTGTTTCACTCAGAGAAAACATTATATTTTATACTTCATGGTTAGTTTCTACCCAGGCTGTAATCCCATCAAGAGATCAGATAAAGTCACATAATAAATAAACAGAATCTTGTAATGAGCGTTCAAAGGGGTTTAGGATCAGGAGAGTTTTACTGGCAGAGGGATTTATGCAGCATGCCCAACTACAAATAAACTGATTTCATTTGTCTGGGTTACTTTGCATATCCAACTATGTCATTCATTTACAGGTCCGTGTTATTACACTAAACCAGAACACTAGGTTAGTCAACTAAACAGCAGTTCAGTTATCTACTGGTTAGTATGCTGTGCACCAAAGAATCGAAGTGTCATTAAATAGTGTTTCCAGAAGAACTGAAGCACTCATTACCTGCTCTGCATTTCATTAGAATCTAGCTTTTTTTTCTCCTTTAGTGCTATAGAAACTGCAGGATGATTTAGCTCAGTGATTGTTTTACTAAAATGAATATTGCCAGTAGTTGATATTCTAGCAATAGCAATAACACTTAGACGTCTATACTGCTTCATAGTGCTTTTCAGCCCTCTCTAAGCGATTTACAGAGTTAGCATATTGCCCCCAACAATCTGGGTCCTCATTTTACCCACCTCGGAAGGATGGAAGGCTGAGTCAACCTTGCGCCGGTGAGATTCGATCTGCTGAACTGCAGCTAGCAGTCAGCTGAAGTAGCCTGCAGTGCTGCACTCTAACCACTGCGCCACCTCGGCTCTTATTATTGAATGGTTTCTGATGAAGGAAAAGAATCAGAGTAATAAACCTACACTGTGGATATTGGAAATATATATTTCTATTGTCCCACTCACGAGTGCTGACTTGATTCATAAACCAGCTCATATTAATGAAAAGCAATGAATGAATGAATGAATGAATGAATGAATCATGGAGTATATGAAAATGCTTTCTTGCAGTCAATATTTTCTTATAAGTGTTAGATGTGAACATGCCAACCAATTAGAATGGAAAAACAATCTGTACAACTCTAAATTGGTGTATATTCCTCAGCTTAATTGCTGCTTTGTGATGTAGAAGGAAGAAGGGGGAGGGGAGAGAACTTCTGCAGAATCAAGACTTTGATTCTAAGCCAATAACCAAAATTGTTAATCGATTCAAGCTAGAAGAAACTTCCGTGGAATCAGCTAGCTTTTCCAAAAAGAGCTGCATTTTCCAGATCCAACCAAGCTTACATATGCAGTTTGTAGCCACATTTTCAACTCTGTTGGGGCTTCTGAAGCCACTTGTGTACAACATTTCCATTATTATTATATTATATTATATTATATTATATTATATTATATTATATTATATTATATTATTATTATATCATATCATATCATATCTCATATATAGAACTCAGGGTTTCCTGGTGTTAGCTGCCTAATAGCTTAAACCATGCTAGCTTGTACACTAAGAATGGCAGGGTGATTGATGTCATTGTAACAAATCTGTTTGCAACTTTCTTTGAATGAGCTTTTTTCATGCACCCTTCATGGACTTTAGCTGTTTTATCCTTTCTTTTTCTTTGAGGCATTTTCTTTTTTAAAAAAGCTTGATATTTGACAACGATTATTTCACCAACACTCTCAAAATTATTTAGTAAGCGGCCAAATTCTTCTTAGCAATCTCAGCCTCCTAGGTTTTGCTAGACCTTCTTAGTTTTCTTCTTATGTCCAAGTCAGAAAAGTTTGGGGTGGGAAGAGAGGCCAGACTGAGGCCAGATAGAATTTGCAGAGAGGCTGAGCCTTCACTCCTCTTGTTCTGGGACAGAGAACTGGTGGATAAATTCCTTTAAAAGTGTAGGCATCTTTAAATAATTAAAGATAAAATAATGCTTCTGGTCACCTTATAAAGTGAGACATAATATCGTGCTGGTGATTTGCAACCTTCCCTGCCAGCTTCTTTGCTTTGCTGGTCAGAAGTCAGCTGGGAAGGTGGCAAATAGTGACTGCGTGACCCTGGGACATTGCAACAGTTGTAAATGCCAGCTAGTTGCCAAACTCTTGGATCATGATCATGTGATTGCAGGGGACGGTCATAAGTGCAAGGACCAGTCATAAGTCCCTTTTTTTAATGCTGTTGTAAGTTCAAACAGTCACTAAACAAATGGCTGTCGATCCAGGACTCCCTATAATGTCTTCCTTGAAACTTCACTGCCCGGTTTCAATGAGACGGATGGTGCAAAGGAGAAGGGGAAATAATGGCGAGTGGGAGTGGGGGCTGCTGAGGGAGGCACTTGCTGTCCTTGCTTGCACTTTGGACACAATTCTCTTGGGCACAGCAGGTCCACCATCTGGGCAAAGAGTGTGATCGCAGAGACATGAAAAGCAATGAATCTCATCCTGACTCAGAAGGAGGTTAGGGCTGAAAAATGCCCCCTGGATCAGAAGACCACTCTTGTTATTTAATTTTATGGTATTTAGTCTGAAATCAACTGACTATGAAGTCCTTTCTGGAACAAAAGGTGAAATAGAAACCCAGGCACAAAACTAACCTAAAACAACAACGATTCCTATTTGCATGGTGTGCCACCCAGTCTTTGCAGGCAAAGTGTTTGATTGCATATCTGCTGGTTCTGGAAAAAGTTTGTCAGACATTTTTGTTTTGTACTTTTTGGGTGATTTGGAAATCTGTTGCTGTCTCTTTTGCATCATTTTATTAAACGAGAATGCCATGATCTTACATGATCTGGAATCGGTATTTTATTCTGGATAGAAAGGCAGCACCAGGGTTAAGGACTCCATTTCGTTTTGCACCAGAAGCCCAAGGGTTGGCCATTTGGAGCCAGAGGTGAACATTGTTAGTGACCCTGGCTACTCTGCTGCAAGGAAACATCTCCCACCCAGGGGAAAGTTTGGCTGCTGGAAAGGTCCTTCGTCAATTCAGAGGTTCCCTCCCTCCCTGGGCAACCCATGCTCTCAGCCCCTCTCTTGCAGGAGAGAAGGAAGGTCTCAGCACTTGCTGTGAGGTGCTGAGCAGCCTGTGGTTGACTGAAACTTTCCTCTCCTTGTTAGCCTCCTTGGGAGAAGTTCCCTGGACCCTGGCTTCCTTTTTCTTCAGCTATCATGAAACCCACCTCTTAAGGTCCGTATCTGAGGATCAGCTTTTCTCCTTCCAGAAATTCTAAGGATAATGTTGGTATCCTAAGCAAAGGAATAAGTTGGGTGCTCCCTGTGAGAGATCTTGTGGCATTTTGAAGCCTCAGATACTGATGGCTTCGGCTTTCATGGACCACAACGTGGTCTTTTAGAGGCAAGATGAGTGTCCATATATCTTCTTAAGGATGGAGTGGGGGGCAGAGAGTCAGTGGAGGAAAAAATACTAACTCCATACTTACTATGTTTGATAAGCTACAAAACACAAAATCTTACAGTATACCATATTTTTCGGTGTATAAGACGCACCTTTTTACCCCCCAAAAGGGGTTGAAAATCTGGGTGCATCTTATACGCCAAATGTAGCCCCGCCCACCCGCCGGCCCCCACCCTTTGGCCATTTTCGGCCAGTTCCAGGCGGCAGGGATCTGGGTCGGGGCACAGCCTGAGGAACAACCCTCCCTCTTCGGGACAGTTGGGGGGGGAGGAGGAATCTGCCCAGCAGCTTTGGGGAACAAGGCGGGTGCCACGATTTGCGGCTGGTCACCCCTCCGACCGCGCTGACTTCTCTCCCCAGCAATGTGAGGAGCCGCCGCTGTCGCTGCCTAACCCTCTCTGCACCCAAGAGCCAAGCCGAGCTGAATGGGAGCCCCTAAAGGGAAACGTTCCTCCTTTCCAACCATTGCTGCCCGGATTCCAAAATGCAAACCTCAAGAGTCGTGCTTCAGGTGGCGGCCAGTTCCCCTGCAATGTGCAGTTCGGACGGCAGACCCGCGATCCCTTCCCGATTCCAAACATGGGGTGTGTGCAGAGACAAAAAAAAGTGTACCGTGTTTCAGGCGGCGGATCTGGCCAGGAGGAAAGAGAAGTGTCTGCTGAGAAGGAGGACGGGGGCGCGCGGCTCTGCAATGTGCAGAAAAACACTTTTAGGCGTCAGCGCTACAATCTCCTCCCTGAATCCAAAGCACTTCCCAATTCCCCACTGCACATTGCAGGGGAACTGGCCGCCACTCTTGAGAATTGCATTGGGAATCCGGGCAGCACTGGCTGGAAAGGAGGAACGTTTCCCTTTAGAGGCTCCCATTCAGCTCCGCTTGGCTCCTGGGCGCAGAGAGGGTTAGGCAGCAGCGGCGGCAGCTCCTCACATTGCTGGGGAGTGAAGTCAGCGCGGCCAGAGGGGTGACCAGCCGCAAATCGTGGCACCCACCTTGTTCCCCGAAGCTGCTGGGCAGATCCCCCCCCATCCCGAAGAGGGAGGGTTGTTCCTCAGGCTGTGCTCTGTCCCTCCTCCCAGAGCATGCGAGGGGTCTCTGGGGGAAAGTGAGTAGTCCCTGCACCTCTCACTTGCAGGAGGAAGAGGAGGGCAGTGCCACCTTAAATGCTGGTAGGCAGAGGTAAAATACTTTTTTCCTTGTTTTCCTCTCCCAAAATTCAGGTGCGTCTTATACACCGAAAATACGGTAATTAAGATTCCTTTTTGTCTATTAGTTTTCATTGCTGTTTGGCATAGCCAAATCTTGGAAACAGGAAAACAGAAACGTATTAAATCAAGTACCAAATGGCTCAGTTGTTGGCAGACAAGTTCCTGGTCCTCTTTTCTGAGAACATTTAAAATAACCTGAAAACCTGCCTTTGCTTGGAAGGAAACAAGAAAACTTTTTCCAACACAGAATGTCCTTCAGACATCATTTAGTACTTTCAGATCCTGTATATTTTCAGAAATATTTGGAATTGTTGTCTCATCAGAAAAGTAAAAATAAAAATATCTGCTGAATTCAAATCACAAAGGTTTGCCAGCCTAGAGTGTAGCCTGCCCCTGCTTCGTTGGTCGTTAGGTGTTTCTCTTCTTGAACAAAAGAGCCTTGGGAGTACAGTGGTTTAAGGCACCCTGTTATTTATTTATTTTTATTTGATTTATATGCCGCCCTTCTCCAGAGACTCAGGGCGGCTTACAATGCGTTAAGCAATAGTCTTCATCCTTTTTGTATATTTATACAAAGTCAGCTTATTGCCCCCACAAACTGGGTCCTCATTTCACCTACCTTAGAAAGGATGGAAGGCTGAGTCAACCTTGAGCCTTGGAGAGATTCGAACCAGCAGAAATTGCAGGCAGCTGTGTTAATAACAGGGTGCACTAAACCACTGTACTATCAAGGCTCTTATTAAGCAGATTATTAAGACCAGCTGCCTGCAATTAGTGCTGGTTTGAATCTCGCCAAGGCTCAAGGTTGACTCAGCCTTCCATCCTTTCTAAGGTAGGTGAAATGAGGACCCAGATTGTGGGGGCAATAAGCTGACTTTGTATAAATATACAAAAGGATGAAGGCTATTGCTGAGCACATTGTAAGCCGCCCTGAGTCTTCGGAGAAGGGCGGCATATAAATCAAATAAAAAAAAAAAACATGCCAGCAATAACAAAGTGTGGCAACAAACGGCAACTACCCCAAGACCTGAGAACAGTGGTCAGCCCTGTCCTACGAGGAGCACCCCCCACCCTTGCTCCCCTCACTTTCCCTTTAACACAGGTGGCAAGTGCCCGCGTGGAAGGCTGAAGCAAAGGCAGCCCCAACAAATGCAGGCATGAAGATTGCCCAGTTGGACTCGGAGGCTGCATTGATCGTGCACGATGGCATTTGTCGATCTGAAAGGTAGACCCTGAATCTGCAGGAATAACGTTAGGAAGGTGTAGAGAGTAGCTCTGATAAACATTTCGACTCCTTTTTTTTTCCCATTTGAAACTGGATTTCTACCACAACCTCAGTTCTCCCTTCTATCTGCTTCTGTTAAATTCATTTAACATATCTAATAGTCCAAGGAGAAGCCAAGGCCTGAATGCTCCATGGGAAATATAATAATAAAGATGCTGTTTTCAAAAGGGTCACTTAGACCAGAGAAAGGAATCTGAGGAGACCCTGGAAGGGCCCGGTTTTTGTGGTGGTGGGATTTCTAATAGCATCCTCTTGCAAGAAACCAGCCTGGAGATAGACAGTAAGGGAAAACATAATTAGGAATATAATTTTCCTATGGTTTTTAAATGTTTTTCTGTTTCCGAAACAACAAAAACAGAGGAAACAGATAATTCCCAAAATGTTCTTTTTAAATAATCCATAGGACAATTAAGAAAAATGTTGCCCAAGATAATTTCCAAAACTGCCAAGTGTTGGTTTTTGTGTAAGACTTTTTAAAATAATCCCTGTTTATTTCACTGACTTCTAATGCACAAGCACATTATCGGCACAAGCCGATAATGTAAAAATATTTAACACCACAGACAATGCTGCTACCCTTCACATTGGCAAAAAAACCCAGAACACAAAATGCAAGCTTATTTGACACGACCTTGTAGATGACCCTCACTCTGCCAAGGACCTTGGCGTACTCATATCTAATGATCTAAGTGCCAAAGCCCACTGTAACAACATCGCCAAAAAGGCATTAAGAGTTGTAAACCTAATCTTGTGTAGCTTCTTCTCTGGTAATATTACACTACTAACCAGAGCATACAAAACAGTTGCTAGACCAATTCTCGAATACAGCTCATCTGTCTGGAACCCGCACTGCATATCGGACATTAATACAATTGAGCGTGTCCAGAAATATTTCACAAGAAGAGTCCTCCACTCCTCTGCTCGCAACAAAATACCTTATGTCACCAGACTTGAAATTCTGGGCCTAGAAAATTTAGAACTACGCTGCCTTCGGTATGACGTAGCAGACTAAAGTGGCGTAGCAAACTAAAGTGCTGTTAAGTAGCACCAGCTGCCTGCAATTACTGCAAGTTCAAATCTCACCTCAGGCTCAAGGTTGATTTAGCCCTCCATCCTTTCGAGGTAGGTAAAATGAGGACCCGGATTGTGGGGGCAATAAGCTGACTTTGTATAAAAAAAGAACACCGCTTGGGGGCCCCGAAAGCCCTAAGCAGGTATATACAAAAGTATGAAGGCTCTTGCTTAACGCATTGTAAGCCGCCCTGAGTCTCCGGAAAAGGGCAGCATATAAATCGAACCAATAAGTAAATAAATAAATGACCTAAGCATAGCTCATAAAATCATCTGCTACAATGTCTACCTGTCAATGACTACTTCAGCTTCAACCACAACAATACACGGGCACACAATAGATACAAACTCAAAGTGAACCGCTCCAAACTCGATTGCAGAAAATATGACTTCAGCAACAGGGTGGTCAATGCCTGGAATGCAAGTCCTGACTCTGTGGTTTCATCCCCAAACCCCCCAAATTTTAACCTAAGACTGCCTACTGTCAACCTCACCCCAATTCCTAAGAGGTCTGTAAGGGGCGTGCATAAGAGCACCAGCGTGTCTACTGTCCCTGTCCTAATGTTTCCTCTATTTGTATTTATTTTATGTATCCAATCCATGTTTGATAAATTAAGGGGATGCTGAAAAAAAAAACCTAAAGCAAAGCCCAAAAGCCACTATTGGAGGCTGTATGGGGGCTTTTAAACAGCCTTGACCCTTGCCTGTGGTGGGGAAGAGAGGCCAACTGAGCTCCATCAATATACAAAGCATCACTGATGAATAAAGCAAATTTGAAGGAGGTCCTCTTCCAGTGTCTTTGGCTGGTGATTTTGAGATTCCCTTAGTTGTGGGGATGGAGGAGGTAGAGCTGCATTGGGTCACACATTCTCAGATCATGTTGAAATATCTTTGGTTTCTCTCACTTCCCAATCTGATAAAGGACCGTAGGGTTAGGGATATATTCTCTTGGAATTCGATAGAAATGTAGAAAGCTAGACATATTCTCTCTCTTTCCCTTCCTTCCTTCCTTCCTTCCTTCCTTCCTTCCTTCCTTCCCTCCCTCCCTCCCTCCCTCCCTCCCGCTCGCGTGAACACACACACACACATACACACACACACACAGAGAGAGAGAGAGAGACTCTCTACCTCATCACTAAATAAGTCCAAGAATATTCCATTCCACCTCCAAAAATTTCACCAACATTTTTCTCTGCTTTGATGGAAATTTCAAAAGCAAATAAATTATTTCATCTAATCGAATAGACTAGACTAGAAGAAAAACATCCGGAGCACAACTTGTGATGGAGTGAGCCAGATGTCAAATCAATCCTTCAAGCACAAAGTAGATCACCCTGCTAGAGATCCTGCAAAGGATCCTTCAAATGAATCAAAGATGTGGATGACCCTTTGGGGAAAAAAGGAAAAGTCTTGATCTGCATGCAAGAACCAAGCCTTGACTGGGTGCTCTTCCATATTTTCAAGAGCACTGAGCCAGGATTAACCCTTGTGGCACCTGCATCATCTGTCTTCTTCTTTTTCCTTTTCATGGTCCAGGAACAGCAATGATCTGGTAAACTGAAATCAATATCCCGAATTCTGATCTGTCTCATCATCTGAAATTAACTCTGGAGAGGGGTTCCCACAGGGAATCACCTTTTGGATATCTTTTACATTATTGTGTGTGAACACTGCCGGCAGACAAGATGTAGAGAAACCATAGGATCTCAAACACAGATGTCTTCATTTCTGGCAGCAAAAAAAACATAATCTTGTGGCATCTTAAAGTCTAACACACTTACTGTCACATCAGCTTCTTCATCCAAAGCATGCCACGGAATGCCACGATGTTTCTCCCAGGGCTGCTCCTTCTGAATGGCCACCTCACTGCCAGCATCCAGAGTGGTGGCATGACTGACCATGGTTGCCATCTTGCCATACCAGTCCAGGCATCCTCCAGCTTTGGTGATTCTCCACAAGCCCAGAGTCCCTCCCTTGAGGGTACGAATGGGGTCCTTGCCACAGGGATGAAATTTTGGACCGCTTACTACCCCCTCCCCCCGATCTTGCTCCCAGGGTATTAATGAGTGTCCCCGGAGCCCCGTGACTGCAGGAAGCTTTGGTACATACAAAACATGATCCTAATCTCAGTTAGAATCACTGAATCCTAATTCTGGGCAAGCTCATGGGAAAAGTAACAAAAAGCAGATTTGCACTTGACGTCTGTTTTACTCCATCGTGCCAGACAGAAACCGTCCCTGGTGCAGAGAGGGGCAGGTGAGTTGGGGTGTTTTGCGCTTTGTCTTCAGTTAATGGTCTGGATAATAACACTGGAGCCTCTGCCAAGCTCGTGGCCAAGCAGGAATCCTGGCCCCTTTGCTGAGCCAAGCTGATAGTGTCAGGCCATACATGGGTTTGAAACGCGGCTCTCGGACTCTCAGGTTTCGCTATGCCAAGAAACACAACGCTGAAACTGGCAGCTTTGGGATGACTAATGCACAAACACAGTGCAGTGTTGCAAGTTTTCAAGCACTTTCTGAGTGTGTTTGAGTAAACGTGGATCTGTCACCAAGGCAACAGGACACAGCAAGAGGACCTGCAACCCCCTACCTCCATCCCACGCCTGTGAGAAGATCTGGGAATGTGAATCGAGAGAACATCCTGCAGAGCAGTGGTTCCACTCCTGATTCAGCCATGGCGATTATGAAACGAGGGGACTCAATCAATGGAGACTCCTTATCCGGCCTGCAGGATTTCTTCCTCTCGCTGGCCCAAAAGCCCAGGACATTGTTCACAGGCAAACATTGTCTAGGTGGATAGCAAATATTTCTAAGCAATGTACTGCACTAGAATTCAGGGTGTTAATTTATAGTGTTTACCTCGGCAGATCCTCCCCTGCCAACGAGAAGCTCAAAAAACAAGTCCCAAATAGGCAAAGATGGAACATGAGCCTGTCTAGGACTTTCCTATCTAATTGTACCCATGAGATGTCATTTACAGCTCAGTCCTACCACTGAAGTAGTGCTGAAAATAAAGCATGCTGATAACTGAAGTCTTGGCACATTGCAGGAATGTTTGATCTGCCTGTTTCAGCTTATGGGCCTTTGGTGCTTGCTCTAACCAGCTCTCTTCTCTTCTAAAACTTCTAAAGAAAAATGCTGAGGACTGGAAAACAAGCAGGAATTGCTCCCGCAATGAGCATTGGGTTCTAAAACTTTCAAACATTTGGAAATATGAGCCAGCAGTGTGCAGCAGTTGTCAAAAAAGCCAACACGGTTCTAGGCTGCATCAACAGAGGGATAGAATCAAGATCACATAAAGTGTTAAGACCACTTTATAATGCCTTGGTAAGGCCACACTTGGAATACTGCGTCCAGTTTTGGTTGCCCCGATGTAAAAAAGATGTTGAGACTCTAGAAAGAGTGCAGAGAAGAGCAACAAAGACGATTAGGAGATTGGAGGCTAAAACATATGAAGAACCGTTGCAGGAACTGGATATGTCTATTCAGGGTTTGGCAACCTTTAAACACTCAAAGAGCCACAAAGATCTTAACCAGAAACCTCTCCTTCAATTCTGAAGCCGACTGGAAGTCCAGTTCCCCACCATAGAGTCTCCTCCTAGCATGGCATCCTTTTTCCTCTACCTGTCCTAACTGAAAGCCCTATCAATTGTGGAGCCGATCGGCGACAGGGAGCCACACCAGAGCCACATGCGGCTCCAGAGCCTCAGGTTGCTGTCCCCTGGTCTAGTTTAATGAAAAGAAGGACCAGGGGAGACATGATAGCAGTCTTCCGATATCTCAAGGGTTGCCCCAAAGAAGAGGGAGTCAAGCTATTCTCCAAAGCACCTGAGGGTAGGACAAGAAGCAACGGGTGGAAACCAGTCAAGGAGAGAAGCAACTTAGAACTAAGGAGAAATTTCCTGACAGTTAGAATCAGTGGAACAACTTGCCTCCAGAAGTTATGAATGTTCCAACGTTGGAGGCTTTTAAGAAGAGACTGGACAGCCACTTGCTGTTTTCTGTGGGAAACGGGTCCAAATGGCTCTTTGAGTGTTTAAGGTTGCAGACCCCTGCTAGCCAATGGAATTTCTGTTACACTTTTGCATTTTCTATGTATTTTGCTCATTTAAACAGTTTTTAAAGTCCTCAAGAATAATTAAATTTTAAAATCTTGGACTTATTTGCGTACAAAAACATGTTGGATCACTTTATCAAATATTTAGCAGGCTTCATCTTGCCATCCTGAGCATTGTGATTGCATATCTTATCTAATTTCTTAAAAACACATGAGACACACAATATTTGCTAAAATTGTATTCTAATTGCATTCCAGTACAGTGGACTAAAGCACTGTTATTAACATCTGCTGCTTGCAATTACTGCAAGTTCAAATCTCACCAGGCTCAAGGTTGACTCAGCCTTCCATCCTTTCAAAGGTAGGTGAAATGAGGACCCAGATTGTGGGGGCAATAAACTGACTTTGTATAAATATACAAAAGTATGAAGGCTATTGCTTAACGCATCGTAAGCCGCCCTGAATCTCCGGAGAAGGGCGCCATATAAATTAAAGCAAAAAAAAAATTGCATGGATCTTCAGTGGGAGGCAGGAGACTTCAGGTGTGTCAAGCTGGGGCAGCTTCTGAATTACTGTGCAATGGATTAAGCTGTTTCCCAAACCCTCAAATTAAGATCTAAAACTAAATGCAGAAGCCTTCCTTCTGATCTCTCCTTGCGATCTGCAACGTTTCTTGGTAATAAACGGGAGGTTCTCTTGAAAGATCTGGAATTATTCTATGAAGACAGACAACTTGAGATTTACTGGTCGTAGCTATAAAGAGTTGGTGTAGCGAGGAAACAAAAGGGCACATATTCACCACTGGAAGTCATCTGCCAGGGTGGAACCAGTTGTCCAGGTTGTCATCTTGTTCTCTATTGCCCCAAAGACAGGATTAGAACCAAGGAGTTGAAACTGCTGGGAAATAGCTTTGAATTACATATTAGAAGACACTTCATGCAGGTAAGAGCTGCCAACCAGCGGGAGAGTCTGCCTCCTGATGTGGCCTGCTCTAGCGACTAAGGAAGACGGTCTTAACTTATCTTAAGTCCACAAAAGGCAGATTGTGTTTGTAAGCAGCACATAGAGATACCTCCCTAATTCACAAGTGTGTAAGAATGGAGAGGAGCTACAGCACAATCATAATTGCAAAATTATGTCCTTCTATCCAATCTCAACAGAAGT
This sequence comes from Arizona elegans, assembly GCA_022577455.1. Lineage (NCBI taxonomy): Eukaryota > Metazoa > Chordata > Lepidosauria > Squamata > Colubridae > Arizona > Arizona elegans. The sequence continues at coordinate 20,913,408 of JAKOOJ010000015.1, read as the reverse complement.
AGTTTAGCCTTCGTATGGAGTTGATTTCTTGGTCTGGTCTACCTACCAGGGATGGCATCTGCTATCCTTCACTCAAGATCTTCAAAAACGGTTGGGTAGCTATCTATTCAAAATATTCTAGCGGATCATGTACTGAGCAGGTGGTTGGACTAGATGATAGCTGAGGTTAGAATATTAGAATCAGAACAGAGCTGAGGCACAGAACTATAAAACTATTGTAATTTAATTGGTTGGCAGAAGTTGTATGTTACGGATGGTTCTAAAGGGTGGAAGAATAGGGATCAAAGGCAGCTCCCAGGGAGTTTCTTCCAGGCTTTTGAGAACAAGGTGAGAAAAGGACCTCCTGAGTTTTCTTGGGGGCCTAGTTTTGCCTGGCAAATGAGTTCTTACAATTGCTGTTCTCAGCATTTGTGGGATCCATTTCCAGCTAATGAGCAAAGTAAACTTCCCGCAAACCAATGCAGGGTAGCAGATTGTGCATGAAGCTTCCCAAGAGTTGCTTCTCTGGTGGTTCACATAAAGGCTACAGCTCCTTTATGGTGGTGGGGGAGGGGAACATGCATATTGCCCCTTCTCCACACCCAGCCTTTCTCAGACCTCTCCCAACTTGAGCATTCAGGAAAGAAAGACCCACGACTCCGTTTGTAGTGGAAGGTATCCTTTTACTGAAGCCAAATGCTTTAAGCATAGCAAAGCCAGATCTGAAGATAGTCCTCGCTTAGTCCCGATAAATTTCCTTTCTCCCAAGCCCCCCACCCTTGGTCATCTTTGTGATGTCCAGTAAAGTTCAAATTAGATGTTTTGGTAACAGTTCCACATTTTGGCGCCTCTTTGGACAGATGTTCCGCATTCCATTCCCAGGCTTGTGTCCTTGGATCTCTCAAGCTCTGTTCCAGGCTGGCATCTCTGGTTCTTCTCATCCTGTCATCCCCCCCACACACACCAGATCCCCTTGCTCCTTCCCCCACTTTTATGGCAGGATGCCATTGAAGCAAAACAGGGCTGAAGTGATGCAACGGCAGACCTAACAGCCTTCCAGTTTCAGAGGGTCAGCGGTTTGGATCCAAACCAAGCCATGCTGACGGGAATCACTGCAGTGGAGCTTCAGTTTGTGATGACTTGTCCCACTCATCCCAGCATGACTTTTTAAATATAGAAAAGTTAGGATGCGGGTCAGAGATAGAAAGTCTGCATATACTGGGGTTCATGCACATTAGCTTCTGTACAGGGACCTCATATATACCCATGCTTACAGTGGGAGTTGCTTGGGTAAGGTGCCCAGCAGGTCAGTTTCTGGCCTCATCATCCATGCCTGATCCATCTAGAGGCCAGGCTCAACTCTAAAAGTTAGGAAATAAAACACATCCTCCCTTCTTCCAGAAATAAATATGTCAGATATTCCTTGGACACTGCTTCAGTCCCCTTGCTCCTCTGTTCCCAACCGTGAGCTATTCCTTGCTCAAGCCATGCAGTGTTTTCCTAAATAGTAAGAGGTCAGAGGAGCTGCTAAGAGAAGTGCCCCAGTGGCAAGAAGGTCTGCACAGGAAAATAAACCCTCATTGGGGAGCAGAAGTTGGATCTCCAACAAAGGCTCCAGGCCATGCCTAGAATGAAACTAAGAAGCATCTACTTGGGCTTGTAAGTGATCGTACTCGGGCAAAGTCACTGCGAAGACTTTCTGTAGTACAGGCCAACAGCTGCTAAAGCTATCAGATGAACGGAAAAGTTTGACATTATTGAATCAAAGATGTCAACTCAAGGTCAACTCAACTCAAGGTAGTGAAAGCTATACCAGATCTAACATTTTATGCACCTCTCCTGTCCAATCAAAGTCACATTCAAAATATGGACTGGTCCTACTTCTTCATTCCCGGAAGGCTTTTTCACAATAGCTGCTTCCATGGGGGTACCATCCTGGCTCTTCTGCTCTGAGGAAATGCTAGTTGGCCATCCACTCTCTGTGCTGACCAGCGTTTTTCTCTTGCGAGGTTCTATGGGATGATTTTCTTCTTCATTGCTCTTCACTGAGTGATGCACCACCTTAAAATGCTTTTCATGATTGTTTTAGGGCGCTGTTTCTTTTGTTTCTTTGGCCCTCACTGCTTACAGATTTTAAAACAGCACAGCTGCAAACATTGACATATAACCTGCTATTTAAAAATGATGTTCCCAATATAGAGAATAACAGGATTTTAAGTGAGGTCACTTTTAACAGAATAACAGAGTTGGAACAGAGCTTGGGATTCAGATTCTAGGCAGTCCCCTGCTCAAGCAGGAGACCCTCTGCCATCCCAGACAAGTGGCTGTCCAGTCTCTTCTTAGCACGTCCAGTGTAGGAGGACCCACTGCTTCTGGAGGGAACTCATTCCGCTGGTTAATTGTTCTCACTGTCAAGAAATTTCTCTTTAGTTCCAGGTTGCTTCTCTCCTTGATTAGTTTTAAGTAGGCAGAGTCACCTATTTGATTAGTAAGTCTAATAATTCCGATTGTAGGGCAGTTGTAGTTGTGCATTTCAATCTGTGCACAGGGGAGACAGAGTCCCATTTTTTTTAAAAAAATAATTTTTATTGAAATTTTTAACAACAAAACAACCATAGATATACAAATATGATAAATAAAGAATAAAGAAAAATAGTAAATAATGAAAAAAGAAAATAAAACAAATAGAAAAGAAAAAGAAAATTTAAAAAGAAGTGACCCGCAATCTTCTTAATAGTGGTGGTAGATATATTTATATTTTGCCTTCTCTCTCATTTTTTCCATATGTTACCTTTCTAATCTTCAAATTCATATATCACAAATTCATTTTTCTCTTTTTTCAGCAAAAAGTCCATAAAGGATTTCCAATAACTGGAAAGTTATAGGAAGTTAGAAACATTTGTTGAGCTTTTGCTAATCAAACCAGATAATGTTGCCATCTCCGCTACTGCTGTCATCTTCCCCAACCCTTCCTCCATTGTGGGCATTTCGGCATCTTTCCATTTTTTTGTGCATATAATAGTCTCGCAGCAATAATAGCAATAGCACTTAGACTTATATACCGCTTCACAGAGCTTTACAGCCCTCTCTAAGCGGTTTACAGAGTCAGCATATTTCCCTCAACAATCTGGATCCTCCTTTTACCCACCTCGGAAGGATGGAAGCCTGAATCAACCTTGATTTTACACAATTTCCTGTTAAAATAGGTCTATCTTTTTCACCAACCTTTCCTCCATTGTGACTAGTTCAGTGCTGTTCTATTTTTGGGCATATAATGGTCTTGTAGTAATAACTATTTATGAAAATAATTGTCCAGGCTCTTCTGTCCATTAATCCCAGCAAGAAAAGTTCTGGTTTCAGTTGGATGTTGAACTTTAAAATTCTTTGTATGAAAAATTCTAGTTTTTTCACGTCTACCAGGCATGATAAAATGACGCTTCTTGCGGCCATATTAAACCTGGAATACCTTTATATATTTTAGACAATTTTTCTGAAGTCATATACCAATAATACATCATTTTATAAAAATTCTTAACATAATGTAAATTTCAGTGCTTTTAACTACATATTTTCCTTCTGTTCCATTTGAATTGTGTCCAGAGTTCTTAGTCCATTTTATCCTCCAGTCAGACATTTGTTGTTTCAAAAGGTTACACATTTTACCAATTACATGTTCATCATTTGTATATAGTTGAACATGAAATTCTTCGTCTGTTGCTTAATTCGAAGGATCCTATTATCTATCTTAAATCTTTCTCTTAATTGTGCATATGAAAACCATTGAAAACTAAATTCTGTCTTTTAAATTCCTTTGCAGCTAGTTGCTCTCTTGATTTTATCTTTCATTCTCCATGTTCCTAGTCTAACAACTCTCAATAAGTTAACTATTTCTCTTTACCTGCCGTTTCTTTCCTATGAAATCCTTCTTATGCTGAGGCACACGAGGCATTTTTGAGCAGCGTTTATATCTGTGCCACTGGAGTCCCATGCTGATCAGCTGATGCACTCACTGTGCCCTGCTCGAAGCATTGCCCTCCACCTTCCTGTGGCTACAATTGCAAGAGGCGTATTAGCCAGGCGGGCACTTTGGTTTGCCACAGGGAATGGCACTCTGGGGGTTGCCTGGAGGGATCTGCTTGGCGCCTTGAAAGGATGCCTTCGTACTCTGCCCCCTTCCTCAGTTCCTGCTCCCCGTCCACATAATGGAGATGATTTGAGATGAAGAAAGACATTAAATGCTAAAGTGTCATGTCAGGATTTGTGCCATGAATTAGTCACATTTAAACGTCTTTTTCCTGGGTTTTCAGGGAGGGGAGAAGGTTCTGGCCTTTTTATGTGAAACTGGGGACAGGACGAGGTTGTAGCTGAATGCTCATTGGCTGGAAAGGTTTGGCCAGGAAAGGGCCTTTGGGACCAAAGACTGTCAGTTCTTTGCAACTTCCCTACACAGAAATGCCTGCAGCCTTGAAGTGAGAAGGGCCATGCGAGACATCGGGCTTTTCTGTGCTGAAACAGGAATGTTTGGGACAGAGAATGGAATTGCCCTTGGCTTAGTCAGCTCACATATCAAGGCAGGTAAAATGAACTGCTAAATTGCACAACTGGATAGAAAATTTGGGGTTTTTCCCAGCTTGTTGTATGTATTTTATTACCATAGCACAATTTGAAAATAGAGAAAATGAGAGGATTTTTTAAAGTGCCCTCCATGCAGAAATAAAAGATGTAACTTAACAAAATGTGTATCCTTCTGTCTGGGAATGTAAACACACAGTTTTTCAGTGTGGTCTACTAATTAAATCACTGAATGTGGTAGTTGAGGAATCAGCTTTCCAGAAAGCAATTAAGGAAAGCTGAGAACTTGTAAATTAGGGGGAAGCATCACTGATGCCAACCCAAAATTACTCTGCAAGTGGAAATGTCAAGTAAGAAAGAAAAAGAAGTGCGGTCAGTTGCCATCCAGGCCTCCCTCCCCCCCCCTCCACATACACACCCCTGTCCAGGCCTGCAAACCGTTGGCCCAGCTATTTGCTCCTTTCCTTTCTTCTTCCCTTTCTGCACCCACTGAAATGAGTGCAGAAGCGACATGGGAATAGCAGAAGAGAATGGATATTTTTACACCAAGCTGAATGAAGGGCCCTTAATTAATGGTGGGGAGCCATGAGCCACACAGCCTCCTCCGTGCAGCTGCTCACCCAGAGGGTAACATGGAATCCCTTGTCCGGGAGCCAAAGATTCTCTTCGTTCCATCGGATCTTCCTCACACCCAAGGTCTTGCTAGCACCAGACAAAATGATCACAGGTTCTGAGTGCCACAGCCTAAATTCAAGTTGTAGCTCTCCTTGGCCCATCCTGGAGCCCTGCTGGATTCTGGCCTGGCTCGTCATGGCAATGGTGTTCCCAACTCCCCACCCCATTTTCCCAAAGTGAGCCTTCATCCCCTGTCTCTGGCCAGCAGCACTCAACATGTCGTCCTTAATGGAACCACATCTACACGGAGGGAAGTAAGCAGCAGTGAACCCCAAGGTTCTGTTTTGGGCCCAGTGCTCTTCAACTTCCTCATCAATGATTTAGATGAGGGCATAAAGGAGAATTCATCAAATTTGCAGACGACACCAAGCTGGCAGGAATTGCCAACACCCCAGAACATAAGCTCAAGATTCAGATGAATCAAGTCTTCAAGTCTTTGAACACTGGGTCCTATCTAACAAAATGAAATTCAGTGTAGGGAAAAGTAAGGTTTTACATTTAGCCAAGAAAACCAAATGTATAGGAATAGATTTGGTAAAACTTGGCTCAATAGCAGTAACTGTGAGAGGGATGTTGGAGTCGTAGGGGACAATCACTTAAATATGAGCCAACAGTGTGCAGGACAAGAAGCAATGGATGGAAGTTAATCAAGGAGAGAAGAAACTGAGAACCAAGGAGAAATTTACTGACAGTGAGAACAATTAACATGTGGTTTTCAAAAATTGTAGGTATTCCAACACTGGAGGATTTTAAGAAGAGATTGGACATACATTTGTCTGAAATGGTATAGAGTTTCCTGCTTGAGCAGGGGTTGGACTAGAAGACCTCCGAAGTCCCTTTTAATTATGTTACTATTTTTCTGTCTGGGTCCTTTCCAAATGCTTCTGCCCATGATTATCTATGTTTTCTGATTCCCCATGGGTGGCATTTTCACTTTAGATGAGGATGTGGGTTTTCTGCAGAAATTTCTTTCAGCCTCTGGTTTTGTAAATCAAACCAGGATGCCCTCTTTCTGGGTTGGGCATCGGGACATGAGCTGAGCCACCTACAGACAGGGGAGCTGAAGTTCAGCCAGAGGGCACCAGGATGGGGAAGAGAGATGCCAGACTTGCTGCTTGGACCCTCTCAAGGACCCTACCCAAGAACAGTGAGATCTGGTTCCCTCCAAGCCAGCCCTCATGCAATCTGACCCAGTTCCTTCCCTCAGACTTTCATTGCATACTACCCACTCTTTCTTCACCTGTTTTTGTGTAGCCTTTCTACCCATTGTCCATTGTGGGAATGCAAGTGATGGTTCTTTGGCTTAAACACCTTCCCTGACAGTCACTGCACATAGACAGCTAGCACCTCAAGGAGATCCTGAAGTTGCATCTTCTCTCTAACAATGCAGCATTCTAAGCATTAAATTGATGAATTGGGCCATCCCCTTGTTCTTGGAATTACTCTCTGTCCTATTCTTTTCCTTTTAGTGCAGCTCCACATGCTGGCTGGGGAATTCTGGAAGTTTAAGTCCACATATCTTAAAGTTGCCACGGTTGGGAAACATCGATGTAGCTCATCCTGCACCATGACCGCTGACTCACCCACCCTGTCCTTTTCTCCTACAGAAAATGAAACCCGTCGTTCAAAGGAGACGCTCAACTTCAGCTGCCCTCAGCAAAGCACTTGGCAAATCTAAACATCGGTCCAGGTAAGAGATGTGGATGCAAACCCTTTCCTAGAACATGGCTTTATTGTCCCACAACCTAGGGATGGGGGGGGGGGGCAGCAGAGCTGCTGGGGGGTGACAAGGGAAATGGTGGGTAGAGGTCTGTCATAGGTAGGGCTGGGGCTCTTACCTTAATGTTGCAATTGGGATGGTCTGTGACCATACTAAAGATTTATTGATTGCAATTGGGGGGGGAAGAGGAGTTTGGAAGGGTGTGTTTTGTCTGTGAACTCTTTCAAGGCTATTTCAGCCAGCCCACCCAAGGGACTGTATAGTCTGTGAGTGTCCTAATGAAAAGGGCAGAAAAGTCTGCTGCCACTTGGGGGGAATAGAAGTCAGGGGCTCCCCAAAGAATATTTGGGGCCATCCTATATAATCCTGGGCTTTCAATAGTGGACCTAGAAAATGATGGGATTATAAACAGGGCCTTGTGATCCATGATGGCAGTGGGATATCAAGTGATGGTTCCCTCGTGCAATCTTGGGTTTCTCTGTTTTTCTATTTTCTTTTTCATATTTCATTTTAGTGTTGCTTGGAGTGATTTTTGTGAAATGGGCAGCTATATAAATCTGCTAAATAAATAAATAAAAATTTCCCTCCAAACCAGTGGCACATCATCTATATTTTAAATGGGATGGAAATTGAGGGCTGGGGGAATCATTGAGGGGCAATCATTCCTTCCTGCTGTAGCTCTGAGCCAGAGATGGGTCCTCACCTGTGCATCCATACCCTTCTTACCTGCGGGATCATTCAAAGTTCTTTCAAGAAGCTTTGCATCTGGACAAAATCCAAAAAAGGATCAGCAAATTCAGATCATGTTAAGAATTAAATGGGCACCACCAGGAAATCCTTCACTAGGGAAAAAAAAGCCAACTCCAGAGAAAAGCAGTAGCAGAGCATTTTTATGAGATTGTCAAGAAAAAGAGTCTCCTCTCAACACACTGAAAATTCCCCAAATGGGGAAAAAACCTCTATCTATCTAGAGAGGTTAAAGTCAATTGGATTGAGATGGGCAGCTATAGCAACTGAATAGACAGACAGTAGATTGATGAAGGAATCACTCACACCTCCTTCTCCTTCATTTCAGTATTAACTGAATACTGTGGGTATTAACCCACAAAAGTGCCTGCCTTTTAGTAAAGTATTTCTTAAAACTCTTAATGCTCGTGGAAAATTTATGTGCTTCATAACACCGTGATGGAATGGGCTGCAGCTCACAAAACGTTTGCCTCATAATACAATTTGTTAGTTGGAAAAAGTGCAATTGACTCCTGATTTTGGACCACCGCAGACTAACTCCCCTCCCCTCCTTCAATCAATAACACTGAAGGTGGCCGATATTTTATGGATGTCTCTATGTACTTGGAACCTTCATTCTTATGGATCTTACATTTTACATCAAAGAGATTCAGGGCATTTCATTAAAACAAGGGCAGGTATTTGGCCAAATGAGATCAGTTTAGAAAACAGCTTGTTGCCAGCAGGAGAGGACTAAACTTTGGTACTTTCAATTTCCAAGAAAAGTGGCAAAATTTTAGAAAAGGGTATATTTTAAAAAGGAGCTACTGAACAAAGTATAGGTCAGGTTTTCCTATTATTTCCAGTTCTCATTAAGAAATAAAAAAACAAATAAGTTGGTTGTGGGGCCTGAGAAGAATTAATTCAATTGATTCCGCCAGCAGATTGAACAGCCTTGAGTTCCCTTGTTCCTTTGCAATGGTGGATAGTAGCCAGCAAGCATCTGGATTCGTAGAAGTCCATTGAATGGGCCACAGGGACCTTTCCTCCACCAACCTCTTGGATTCCTAGTAAAATCCAGGTCAACTTTCAAGTCATGTTGAAAAGAGGACTCATTTTGACAGAATAGAGCCAATGGGAAGGTGCCGTCCATAGAATCCACCCAGAGAGAGGAAGTAGAAACAAGCTGCCCTTCCTCTTGCGGAGCCCCAGGTCTAAGAGAGTCACAGGCATTTCCTGTCTGGCTTAGAAGGTGCATTGATCCTATTCAGATGACTCCTAGGAGCATGAACCACTTCCACTTCCTCTCCTCGCTGTTTCTGTTGACATCTGAAGTAGCCCCAGAAATTACAGTCCGCACCATATTTATTACTGTACAATCCTACAAAGGTCACTAGAACAGCTCTGAAGGAAGAGGCGTACCCCCACTGTTTGGGGCGTGCTTCTTCCTCTGAAATTCTTTAGATGTTTCCATGGTGGGTAAAATGTGGTGGAACGTCAAGGTCTGGCTATTTTTCAAACATGCCTTTAGCCATTTTGACATGTGCATTCAAAAGTGGTGGAAACAAGATTCACCCAACATTTCATGTGTGATAATATCCTCCTTTAAAGATTTCTTTTTAAGATGTGACAAGAAATGCAGAATGGAACCGTTATTGTTTAACTTCTCCTCTCACCAATAACAGCAGAACTAAGATCAATGTAAAAACCAAGGATAGCATACGTCACCCAACTGTTGCCCTCTCTTTCTATTGGCTAGCTTTTATCCTAAAATAAAGATGTTGCAGGCATGGGAAATTATCCTTAAAAGTTGCATTCCTTTAGGTCTTAGTTGAGTCCTTAAAACAACTGTTAGGAAAACCTTTTTCCAGGCAGCTTAAGTGAAAATGTTTTTTCTGGAGTCCACAAGGATATACGAAATATGGAACAAAGTTATAATTTTGCTGAATGAAAATATAACCACCCAATTCTGTGGACTAGAAATTTGGCAGAAGTCCTTGGTTGGGACAGCATCATAAACAAATAATGGACAGTGATGTCTACGGCTCTCTGGCTGGACCTGCTTGAAGAGGAGCCAGCGGCTTCAACAATATGCCATCATTGACTAAGTTAAATAAATTCCCCCCCCTCCTTATGAAATCACCAGGTTTGCCAATTGTGGTGTGGGTGTGTTGGCTGGAATTTTCCCCGGGTTGCCAGAGGGGGAAGAGGAGGGGGGAATTCTGTAGTGAAGTTAGAGCAACTTTGATCTCAGTTGTCTATACACACACATACCAGTTCACGTATGGGACAGGTCATTTCTGTGCTGCTTTGAAAGCATGCAGGGCCACTCTGGTCCTATGCTGCCAGCTGGGAGGCTGCATTTCCAGCTCAGCTCCTAGTATTTCCATGGTAGGGCTTTAAAACAGGGAGTTCCAAGCAGGTTTGTGAGCATCAGAAACGAACAAGGCAATTAATAGAAGCCAGCATCGGTTTGTTAAAAACAGATCATGCCATACAAGACGTATTGCTTCCTTTCACAAAGTGACTAAACTAGTGGATTGAGGAGATGCTGTTGATATTATATACTCAGACCTCAGTAAGGCATGTGACAAAATAGACTACAGTGTATTTCTTGATAAGATAGAAATCTGTCGATAAGATAGCATCACAGCCAGATGGATCCGCAACTGGCCGACCAACCACACTCAGCAGGTCCTTCCTCAAGGGAACCACATGCGAGGGATGCGAGCAGTGGGGCATCCCAAGCAGTGGTGGGTTGTCCCTGGTTCGGACCAGTTCTATAGAACCGGTAGTAAAACCGGAGGGAGGCTCCACCCACCGACCCCAACGTCATCAAAACGCTTCTGCGCATGCATAGAAGAGCGTGCGGCCCCCATTGCGAACCGGTAGTACAGGTAATAGAACCCACCCCTGATCCCAAGGGCTCTTCCACGTCTTCATCAATGATCTAGATGAGATGATAGAAGGGAAGCTCATCAAATTTGCAGATGACACCAGGCTGGGGTGATTTGCTAATACTTTGGAAGACAGACTCCACATTCAAAAGGATCTTGACAGACTTGTTGTTCAAGTAACCACTTTATACTCCACTAGTGAGGCCATCCTTTGAATATTGCATCCAATTCACCATGTAGAAAAAGTGCAGAGAAGAGCAACAAACATGATTAGGGGACTGGCAGCTAAACTGTATGATGAATGGCTAAGGGAACTAGGTGTGCCCAACCTAATGAAGAGAAGAAGGAGTGGTGACATGATAGCCATCTTCCCATATTTGAAAGGCTATCACAGAAAAGAGGGGGTCAACCGATTCTCCAAAACACCAGAGGGCAGGACAAGAAATAATGGGTAGAAGCTCATTAAAGAGAAATCCAACCTAGAACTAAGGAGAAATTTCTTAATGGTGGAAGCAAATAATCAGTGAAACAGTTTGCCTCCTGAAGTTGTGGGTGCTCCATCACTGGAGGTTTTCAAGGAAAGATTGGAAACCATTTGTCCAGGAGGTCCTACAAGACCTCCAAGATCTCTTCCAATCCTATGATTCTACAATTCTAAGAGAACTCTCTTTCCCATTGACAGGAAGGTTTGCCTTGTTCTGATTCCCAGTAATAGAGCTTAAGGCAACGGTTATTTTTTCCAGCCCAATTACAGCTTGAAATATACGGTATATCCGGGGAACTTTTTCACACTTCGAGGTCTGTAGAAGGGAAGACAAATCCTGTAGTTGCACATGAAGGACTGTGGAAGGCAACGCGAAAGCATTTTTGTCTCCACAATTACTACTTGGGATGCATATTTTGCATTCCTGCAATCTTGCAAACCTTTCAAGACAGCAGCCAGCTTTCATTGCCAGAATGTGTAGTCTATTTCAGATGTTACCGCAGCAGTGAGCCATTATGGGGAATTTAGAACCAATCCAAAGTGAAGATTACAATAACACCAATAGCAAAAATTTTTTCACAGGACTCCACCTTAATGTTAATTATGCAGTTTGAATGATTAAAGTATCAGGCAGGGCTGACTCAGTAGAATCATCAAGCAATAAAAATCATTTGGCAAAGAGAAGAGCTGAAATCTTCCCTCTATGTGCCCGATTGTTGGTTCACATCAGGGGTGAAATGCTCCCGGTTCAGACTGGATCGCCCAATCAGCTAGCGATGGAGGCGGGTGGTTCGGAGAATCGGTAGCAAAAATCTGTGCGCCCCCCCCCCCATGGCCAGCTGAGTCGCACAATCATAGAGGCTTTTTTTTTTATTTTTAAAAGCATTTTTTCTACAACCTCTTTGGCCGAAAAAATGCTTTTAAAACTAAAAAAGAAGCCTCTGATGATCGCACAGCTCAGCTGGGATCGTCAGAGGCTTTTAAAAGCATTTTTTTCTAGAAGAAATGTTTTGTAGAAAAAATGCTTTTAAAAGCCTCTGACGATCCCAGCTGAGTTGCCTGATTGGCAGAGCCTTTTAAAAGCATTTTTTAACAACCTCTTTGGCCGAAGAGGTTGTAGAAAAAATGGTTTTAAAAGTAAAAAAAAAAAAAAGTTGGCCACGCCCACCCAGTCACATTACACACACACACACACACACACACACCCACACACACCAAGCCACGCCCACAGAACCGGTAGTAACAAATTTTACATTTCACCACTGGTTCACATTTATTTGTGACATTTCTTTGCTAGTTTAATCTTGGATCCCTGGAGGCCTTCTTAGTTTCTTTGAACTTGGCACAAAGATCCCTCAGACACTACGGCCTTTTGCATTTCAACTCTACCAATTCATTTTCTGTTTCAACGCAGAATGACCATCACATCATCCAGAGATTTCCCTTCTAGCCACAAAAAGATGATGGATAAATAAAAAACATACACTTATCGTAGCTGTTTCCAAAAATGCCCTCATAAATAATCTTTCCTGACAGTATTTTACTGAAATAAATAATGCTTTAAGCCAAGTTAAAGGCTCAGCTGATGTTCATTTAGAAGCAAACAATCTTTTAGGAGCGCTTTTCGTTCTACACTTGGCATCCCTGGTTTGGGGAAACAGTTTGCACAGGTTTCAGGCAACTTCAAGAAATTCTTGGATTGCCAATTATGAAAAAAAAAAGGTGTTTTGCTTTCAGGCTTGCCCCTAATTTCTCAAGCAGGAGACCCAAATCCTTGGCGTTATTTGGAGGCCCTTCAAAGGCTCCAGGAAGCAAAGGCAAGTGGTGGAGCCCCATGCTTGGTCGCTTTAGGCTTCCCCTCACACCTTCAGGGCAGGCCAAGCCAAGAAACAGGCCCAGTGAGGATCCCACCAATTCTCTCTCTTGTTGTGGGGCATTACAGCACAATCCTGACCACTTATCTGCCTTTCTCTCTCTGCCAGGGGTGAAATGCTCCCGGTTCGGACTGCATCGCCCGATCCGATAGCGATGGAGGCTGATGGTTCAGAGAACCAGTAACAAAAATCCCTGCCATGCCCCCCCCCCCCCCCCCCCCGCATTGCCGAGCTGAGCTGCGCAAATCATCAGAGGCTTTTTTTTTATTTTTAAAAGCATTTTTTCTACAATCTCTTTGGCCGAAAAAATGCTTTAAAAAAAAAAGCCTCTGATGATTGCGCGACTCAGCTGGGATCATCAGAGGCTTTTAAAAGCACTTTTTCTACAACCTCTTCGGCCGAAGAGGTTATAGAAAAAATGTTTTTAAAAGGAAAAAAAGCCTCTGCTGATCAGGCAACTCAGCTGGTATCATCAGAGGCTTTTAAAAGCATTTTTTTACAACTTCTTCAGGAAGAGGTTGTAGAAAAAATGGTTTTAAAAGTAAAAGAAAAAAAGTTGGCCATGCCCACTCAGTCATATTACCCAACCACCACCAAGCCACGCCCACAGAACCGGTAGTAACAAATTTTACATTTCACCGCTGCTTCTCAGGGTTGATATTCGGTGTAACTGGGCGCCCATCCTGGCAAAAGCAGAACTGCAATATTTGCCTCCAAACTTCCGTACTGAAGTAGATAACTGCGGTGGTGATGATGGCCTGCCCTTCTGGCACTGTCCTTTGGCCTCCTCTCCCCTGTTCTGGCCACGCACATTGGCTTCATGGAGTCAAACAGAGGCAGATCTTAGCTGTGGAACTTGATGGAGATTTGACCGAGAGGAAAAAGAGAGACAAGAAGGGGCCAGGAAGGACCAAGCAGATTCAGGCAGCTTTATTTCATGCCATGTACGTACAATATGATGCTTCAACCTCCATACTTCCCAACCAACGAGGCAAATTGGGCTAATCTAAAGATTCCGTGGAAATAGCTCTGATTTGTGGAAAGGATTGGGGGACAGAAAGAGGGAAAGAGGAAAAGAAAATTATGGGTGTCTCACGTGCCATTACCTGGTAGCAAAATGCTAAATGAAAGCAATGCATTTTTCTAGAGACTGAGGACAAATGAAGTAACAGCTGTATTAAATGTCCAATAATTTGAACATAATATTTTAGTTTAATTTTTTTAAGAAATATATATTTTAATTTTAAAACCTCTCTCCAAATTGTTATATATACTGAAGCTCTTTGCCCTGTGAAAATATGTAACTGCTGGCATTATAAAGATTGCAACCTGTATTCCAGAAGGAGACTTTGGTTTTTGTTTTTAATCTGCACGCACACACACGTGTCGTTGTGAGTTGGGTAGCCATAGCAGTCTGAATTAGAAGTAGAAATAAGTAAATAAATAAATAGTGGACAACACGGCATCTCTAATTATCTATCCAGAAGAAGCCATGAGATTGTTATGGACATCATGACGCATATGATGTTGCTTCCTACCCTAGAGCCCCCTCCCAATAACTCCCCCTACAACAAGAGGAGAAATGGGCAAATGAATGTAAGAATAGCGAAGGGCAGGTTTGGAGGAAGAATAAAAAGATTGCTTCAACAGGGCTTCATCAGGCAATTGTGGTCAAGGGAAAGATCTTAACATTCCCTTGAAAATAATGATACTTGCTGAACATAAAACTGGACTGTAGTATAAACTCATTCACTTCAGGGATCGCTTAAAGCAAAATGATTAAAATGTGCTTTCCTGAATGGTGACAGTAAGTAAGCACAGTGCAAAAGTATTAATATCATCCCAATTCATGTCCTGCTCTCTTTTCAGCAGGGAAATTATTTTGTCATCCTCACATGGAGATAATGGATTACCAGCTGGAGCTTTCAGCAACCCAAATTCCCTCTTCATCTTGGACGAGCGGGTCCAGCTTTCTCTGGGCTTGCAAACCCAAGAGAGGCATTTGTTCCTCTTCAGCAACATGCTAATTGTGGCCAAATCCAAGTAAGTGTGAGCGTCTGTTGGATTCACCGGCTAATTCTCTTTGCTATTATCAAACATTGGGTTCATACAACATATGAATACCAAAGCAAACCCACCAAGATAAGCCTTGGTGTGAGCCCTGCTTTCTGATTTGTAACCATGAATTAAGGCAAATCAATTGCCTTAATTAGGATTTATTTCAGAAAGGAAATCATGGCACGGGACTTGAGTGTGAGCTGCTTAATGAGCATGTCACTTTAGGTGAGCAAGTGTGTCTGTTGAAGAATTCTTGGTTGTGTGCAGGAGGAGACAGGTCAGGTTCACCAGCTGAGTTCTGCGAATACGCTGAAGAGAAATCTCTCTGGCTTGTCATGCAGGTCCTCTTCTAGCTTGAAACTGAAGAAAAAGGTCCACCTGAGTGAAGTATGGACCGGATCCTGCCTTAGTGAAGTGTCAGAGAAGAAAATTAGCCCAGACACATCTTTTGTGATTGGCTGGCCGACTGTAAATTATGTCGTCACATTCAGGTAAGGTCCATATACCCATCTCTTTGAAGGGACCACCGTGGCAAGAGATGGACTCAACCAGTCTGCTCTGCCCTCATCAACAAGGAGTCAAGAAGACCATGGATTATTTATCACATACATTTCCTACTGTCTCACAAACAAGTTGCAATTAATCAGTCAGGAATCAGGACAGTAAACAAAAACTATTAAAAGTCCCGATTAAGACTATAGCTATAAAACTGTGATGCCCTGATATTTGGCTAAAACAACCATATCATGTGTTTTATCTTCTTTTAAAATCTCTCAGATCTTTTATCACACCACAATTTTCCAAATCCGATTTTTCATCTATATTTTTATTGAAGATTTTGGCAGAGACCATGTCTTCAGCCGGTTAATTGTTTATCCAGCCCAAGTTGATGGCATAAACGCAGAAGGAATTTGTACTCTGCGAAGATTCCTTCGCACATGAATTCAGCGGTGCAAGAGTCTCCCCATGAACAGATGGAGAGAAGCCTGAGCTGAGACTCCCCCTCCAGAGCCTGCAAAAGAGGCTTCCTGCTCCCAGCTGCACCCGATGGGGTGTCGCACTGATCCTTGGCAGCCAAGGACGCCACAGACAAAGAGTTCCAGGCCTGCTGTGTTGCAAGTGCTGAGCTCGCAGGACCTCTGGACCCAAAGCTTCAGGCTCTGCTTTTGCAGCAACATCTGTTTATGTGCAGCTTGAAATGGGCACCGTTTCCCCCACGTCATTGAAGTTGCCTGCCAGGCTTCTAGGAATTGTGCAACAGAAGAAAAGGGGGAGGAGGGAGTAAAAGCTAAAGCCTGAATGCAAATCTGCGTTGGAGCAGAGCTTTCCCAATCTTCCCAGACCAGGAAGACAAGAAACCTGGTTCAGCCAAACCGTGTGCAGGGATGGGCGTGCACGGGAGATAAAGTGACAATCACTAGTCCTCGATTTACGACCACAATTGTGCCCCCAAATTTATGTTGCTAAGTGAGACATTTGTTAAGTGAGTTTTGCCCCATTTTACAACCTTTCTTGCCACAGTTGTTAAGTCAATCATTGCAGTTGTTCAGTTAAAAACAGGATTGTTAAGTGAATCTGGCTTCCCCATTGACTTTGCTTGTCAGAAGGTCGTAAAAGGGGATCACATGACCCCAGGACAGTAGGACCACCAGAAATAGGAGTCACATGACTATGGGGATGCCGCAATGGTTATAAGTGTGAAAAATGGCCATGTTACTTTTTTTTGGTGCTGTTGTAACTTCCAACGGTCACTAAATGAAATGTTGTAAATCGAGGACTACCTGTAGAACAGCCCTGAATGACCAAAGGAAGAGTTGTGGGTAATTGAGCATGAAAGCCCGCAGTTCATCATTTTTTCCTAGCTATATTTGATTGTGGAGGGTCAGCATATCGGTCAGTACATAGTAAATACCTATGCGTGTTTTACATATCCTCTTACGATTGCAGCACATCTGTATGTCCACCCATGTGCACAGACCACGTTGCACTCTCACCCTCTTTAAAACAATTACAACGTATTGCTCTTTATAATCAGTTGATTCTCTCGTGCAAAGTTCTTCCTTTTGCTCATCTTATCTCTACATCAGCCTGGATTTTACGGCCAATGGCTGGTTAATGAAAAGGAGCAGCCTTTTCCTGCTTGCTGAGGTCTGCTGGGGAGCTTCTGCACCCACAGGCAGAAGTCTGCAAGGCCAGGAAGGATGTCGGACGCCTCAAGGGTTTCCTCCTTGGCAGAAGGAGAACCGAGAGCCGTATCACACATAAGATTTGG
The DNA here is from genome assembly GCA_022577455.1 of Arizona elegans. NCBI lineage: Eukaryota > Metazoa > Chordata > Lepidosauria > Squamata > Colubridae > Arizona > Arizona elegans. Next base: position 20,896,151 of record JAKOOJ010000015.1, on the reverse strand, counting down.
GGGTTTGCAGATTAATATAGTAAAGTTGACAAAGGCTATGTGATACCGTCCTGCCTCAATGTTTTTCCTTTATTTCCAGCTCTTCGGAAGTGAAGGAAAGATGGCTGTCCATGCTGCTCTGGTATGAGATGCCTTCTTCCTTCTTTTCTGCTCTGTGTTATTGCATCCTGATCGAGAGCCAAGAATATGAGTTTAGAGGCAGGAGATTCCCTGCCTTTGTGCCTGCTCCCATTTCAGCAGAGATGAAAGGATATCCAGATTTATTTATTTATTTATTTATTTATTTATTTATTTATTTATTTTGCTTTAATTTATATGCCACCCTTCTCTGGAGACTCAGGGCGGCTTACAGTGCGTTAAGCAATAGCCTCCATACTTTTGTATATTTATACAAAGTCATCTTATTGCCCCCACAACTGGGTCCTCATTTCACCTACCTTAGAAAGGATGGAAGGCTGAGTCAACCTTGAGCCTGGTGAGATTTGAACTTGCAGTAATTGCAGGCAGCAGATGTTAATCTGTTAATAACAGTGCTTTAGTCCACTGTACTACAGGCTCTTAGATTGTGAAAATGGGGAAGGCCAGCTTCATTTTATGACATACTTGCTCCTTCCACCCCACCCAATAGTGGCTTTCATCATTTTAGTCATTCCGGGCATTCATGAGGTAGGACATCACCTTGGGCCAATCCTCATCTTCACCTAATGGAATTCCAATGAAATCTCTGTGGGAGTTCCAAAATTCCCAGGCAGAGGAATAGTAATATTCCCCAGAAATCTTTAAATGGCTTTTTTCTACTCAACTTAATACAAATATATTGTGCAGCACAACATTTCTTAACTCACCATCAATATTTGAATTACAGGCACATCTATGAAATGAAGCAGACTGAGTACGCCAAAAGTTTGCCCATGCAGATTTTGGTAATGGACAGGGAGAAAAGCTCTTCTGTGAGTAATAAAGAAATTATTGTTGTTGTTAAAAGCTGAAAGAAAAACTGCAACTTAAACTAATGACTGAGGGGATCCAAGCCTCCAAAATAACATCAATAGGTGGAGAATTTCTTTTAGCCAAAATTCAATTGTCTTTCCATCATTAAAGACTGTTAAACATATTTGAAAAATCAAGGAATTTAAATTCAATCCCTGCTTCCATGTCAGGAATGACACTTTAGGATCAAGGTAAATGCATTGGACTTTTTTGTTTATTTGTTTGTTTAAGAACTTGGGCAGAAGAAAAATGTTAATACCAAGTTTTTGTTAATGACATCTTCAAAACCATTCTACAACTGCAAGAAGAATTGGGATGTGGCCATAGCTACAGGATCAGATTTTGCAAGCGGTGATGATGTCTTCTGATGCTTCAGGGAAACAAAAGTTGAACTTTGAAGAAGAGGATAAGAAGAGTACTGACATTTTTGAATGTTGATATTGAAGAAGACTCCTGGAAATACTGTGGCTAGCCAAGAAATGGGTGCATTGATTATCTGACAAATCAAACCAGAATTCTCACTCCCAGGCTCAAATTATCCTGCACGGCTGCAAAGATCCAGCTCTCTAGAGAAAGCTTTGCTGCTGGGAAAGGTGGAAGAAAAGACCAAAGAAGACCCTCAACATGAAGGTGGACAGAGTCTATTCAAGTAGCCATGGAAGATCTGAGGAGCCACATTCTGGTGTGTCTCGTTGGTTGCCGGAGTCAGCGTTGACCTGGTGGCACAAAATATTTAATCAATCAATCAAGATTTCAGAACGGCGATATATTCAAGTAAAATCTGATTTTTTAAAAATTTGGATCTGATAAATTAGCAGTTTTTGAAGCTTCCAGATTGCAATCTAAAGCTATTTATTGCTATAGAAAACCCAGGGCTTCCTCAAAATGGGTATTGCTAATTTGCAAGTCCCTTGGAATTCAGAGCTAGAATATCATAATATGACAAATTAGTAATCTTATATGTTAAAGAACATTGCTGTAAATATGTTTCATATGATGAAACATATTTCTCCTGCGCGAGCTGCACTGGTCTTCTGGGTGCGCTTCAAGGTTTTGGTTACCACCTTTAGAGCGCTCCATGGCTTAGGACCTGGTTATTTACAGGACCGCCTGCTGCCACCAATAGCCTCCCACCGGCCAGTACGCTCTCATAGAGAGGGGCTCCTCCGGGTGCCATCGGCCAAACAGTGTCAACTGGCAGCCCCTAGTGGGAGAGCCTTCTCTGTGGGAGCACCTGCTATCTGGAATGAGCTCCCCCCGGAGATACGGAGGATCCCGGATCTACGCACCTTTCACCGCGCTCTCAAGACTTTCCTATTTCAACAGGCTGGCCTGGCCTAACTTTTCCTTATCCTTTTTAATTCTAATGATGAATTTAAAATTTGTCTTAAAAACATTGGGGTTGTTTAAATTGTCACAGGCCAAATTATTTAATCAGATTTTATATTGTTTTTAAATTTTGTCATTTGTGTGTTTTATTTGGCTGTTCACCACCCTGAGTCCTTTGGGAGTAGGGCGGTATATATATAAATCTAATAAAATAAATAAATAAATAAATGATATTAATTCATTAAAATATTCTTTTTCAGAAAGGAATAGGTATTATTAAGATGTATATTTGTTTTATTCAGAACATGGCATTAAGCATCTCCAACATGGAAACTGCTGACAATATTATCAAAAAGGCCACAGAACAGTTGGGGGTTCCTGTAAGTATAAGTGTAACATGTAGTCGAAAATGGTTCAGAGATCTTGGTGGGGAGGGGAATGGCTCCCATTTTTCCTTAGAGAGAGAGAGAGAGACCACAGGTCCAGCTGTCCAGTTGGGCTCCTACTTAGCCTATGAAGCAAGCCAGCTGAAGTAGTTGAAGTATCTTCATTAAAATCCTCTTTGCAAAATCCCTAAGCGCTGGATACTTCACAAAGAAACAGATGGTTGTCCTGCATAAATCATAACGTAACTTATTAAGGTAACTTGTGCACAAGCAATTATTCACAAGTATTGTCCTGCGTGGCCATCTTTGGCCTGGCCGGGCTGAGCCCATGGCTGGTCAAATGTTCTGTTTGAGGACAGCTGGGAAGTTCTTTCCTTGAGAGGGTCATTGTAAGGAAGTCTCTAGTCATGCAAACAGGTGGCCTATTTACATGTCGGAATGCTGTAGTGCCTCATGGGCAGTGGTGGGATTCAGCCAGTTCGCACCATTTTGGGAGAACCGGTTGTTATCTTTCTGAGCAGTTGGGCAAACTGGTTGTTGAAAGAAATCATTAGGGCAGAGAACCGGTTGTTAAGTTACTTGAAACCCACCACTGCTCATGGGGGTCTAGGCTATGTTACTTAGGAGCATAACTGAGTTGCACAGTCCATGAAATGATCTTCACCGGGCGGATCACGAAGAGCTGCTGCCCCAAAAGCCTCCTCCAAATTGTCCTTTTCACAGCTATGAGAGGATGGAGTTGCAAGCTATATTTATTGTTGTTTGGCTATAAGAGTGTGTATATGTGTATGTTTGTGTAAAATTAAAGAGAAATTCACTGACCCAGCTGCGCTCGCCCTGTAACCTTTGCATAAATGAGGTGAAGCGCAATGGATTTTTGTTTCGACTTGTATCTTCCCAACTGTTTGTCTTGCCCTCTCCTGCAAGGTCAGCACTTGGTTGCTTTACATGAGATTTATAATCCTGGGTTTCCTAGTTCCCTGCCTCCCCCCCTCCCCCACTTCCAGGCATGGCCTCTTATTCTTCTTTCTATTGTTTTGCATCCAATTGCTCTCCTCATTCTACAACTTGATCTTCACTATTCTTCTATCTTTCCATTCACAGGGTAGACCAAGTGACTATCACCTCTGGGTAATCTCAGGAAGGGACAATCCTGCATACCCTCTGATTGGTAAGAACTCTTCGTTTCTTGAACGGAGATGGGAGTGGGAAGAACATTTGCAGCTGCAGCTGGGATTGGTGGTTCACCTTAGCCAAGTGGGGTGGAAGATCTTTTCTGTATTGTTCTATCCAAAAAGCCTTCTTGTTAGTGCACTAAAAATCATGCATACACACACACAGTACTATAGACAAGGGGTAGAGAATATGTGGCCCTTCAGATGCTTTTGAACCCCCTCCTGTCAATCAATCCCAGCCAGCAGGCCAGAGAGATGTGGTCCTGATGGTATGACAACACCTGGGGTGCCATCCCTTCTCCATGTATCTAGTCCAACCTTGAGCCTCATTTTGGATTGAAGCTAAATGGGAAGAAGTCCAAAAGCTTTTCCTGTTGAAATGGAGGACAGGCCAAGAGGGAAACGACCTCTTCCATAGGACTCTTTCTCAGAATTCCTAAAGGCTGTTTCATAACTGACAAAGGACTATAATTGGGACTATGATCTCTGGAGCTGAAACAGGTGAGAAGACCCCATTGCCAAAAAAACCTCAATGTCTCTGCGGACTAATGTAGACCTTTCTCTTCAGAGCAGTCCCTGTGGTGCAGAAAACCAGGGAGCCCATCACAGCTGCCTGCAGTGGGAGCCCTTGCTGTGGGCCCAAAGGGAGCCTCATGAACGGGAATTCAAATGGTGCAGGATTTGGAGCGGGATGGAAGCCTTGAAGTAGGGGGGTCTACACAGGAAGGGTCACGCCTGGGATAACCTGGGGTGTGGCATGAAAACAATACAGACAGAGAACAGGTCTAACTCCCCTTTATTGCTCTAACTTTGCCCCCAAACGTCCCTACGTTTACTACAAGTCCTGGAGCAAAGCTCTCACATGCACCTTCAGCAGCCTCTGGCTACGACTAGTCCAGTAAGCAAGGTTAGCCAAACAGTATTTATTTATTTATTTATTATTCACATTTCTATGCCGCCCACTCTCCGAGGGCTCTGGGCAGCTTACACCAAAGACAGTATACTAAATAGCATATTGCCCCCACCTCGGCTCATTACTGGACTGCTGGCCTCAGTAACCAGGGCCAGCAGTCCTGTAAGCCAGGTTAGCCAAAGAGTAACTAGAGCAAGAAGTTCAGTGAAGCAGGCAAACCAGGCAAGCCCCACAAGGCAGAGCACAGTAATCTCCAGGCATTGGCAAGTGCACATAAGGCTCCACAGATTCACCGCTTGTTCCTGACAAATGCCCCTCCCACCAGCACCTCCTTACATCTCGGTCCCCAGGTGTGCCTTGTGAAGGGGGGGTGGGGCACTCTCCTCCCTTGTAGCTGGCTCAACCTGTGTTGGTCTAGCCTTCTCTCTTCTCTCCATGCTCTAGAATCAGGAGGGGGTGGTCCTTGCTCTTCGCCTGAGCTCTGTCTCTCCTGCTCCTCCCTGTCTGCAGCCTTTCTAATCCTGAAAAGGTTTGCCCGGACCAACTTTGCCCTTCCCCAGTTTCCTCCAAGGCCAATGGAGCTGCCCTCTCGATCTCTGTCGGCTCTTGTTCCAGCTCATCTTCCCCCACAGATTCAGACTGCGACGGGGGCATGACACTGCCCTGTCTTTATGTAGACCAGACCTTCAGAGAGCCGCCATGAGTTTATGGAAGAGAAGAGCCACCCCTGCTGCTTTGTGGACTCCTTGGCCATTCTTTGGAACGCCTGACTGCGGTTCCCAGGAATTCGCTTCATTGGCAGAGGCAAATTCTGCTCGATATGGGTCTCAATTGTGACCCCTTGTACAGTGAGAACTAAGTCCTAGGGCTGCCCTCCAAGGAGTGGGGGTGGGGGGGCTTTAAACAAAATTCAGGACGGTGCCATGACTGCACACTCAAGGTCCTGCTCCTTTTATACACACCTCACCCCTGCTGAGCCCTTTTCTCCAGTGGGGTGGAAGAAGCCCAGCATCTCCCATTGAGACCATTACAGCCCAATAAGGCTACAACAAAAACATGGTCCGTGCCCTTTAATATTTACCCCTTTTACATTCCAACTTCCACATCCCATCGCAGAGCCCTGTGATGACATTGCTGACCCCCGCCAGGGGTCCACGGACGACCGGTTGAGAATCCCTGCGGTGGGGAATTGGGTGGGTACCAGGGTGGCATTGGCAGGCACGTTTCTGTGCTCTCCTCTGCATTGGAGCCCAGAAGCCGTTGGCAGGAAAAAACGGGGTTCCGTATATTCCGGTGGTTGGGTGGCTGGCAACATCCTTTTTAACAGGAAAGGAACAATTTCCCCTCTTTGCACCGCTGTTTCCTACACATGAATACCTCTCTTCTCATTTGGGGAAGCTTCTCGAAAGTGGATCCGTGGTGGAGGGTTTTTTGCAAGGGGATGATGGGGCTTCATCTACTAGTGACGCAAATAATTGTTTGCTTTTCAGCCACACATTCTTATCAGGAAAGTCTTGCTGTCAAGGAAAGTTTTTTTCCCCTTTTAACTTCAGTCTGATCTCATTTCCTTGCTTAACAGTTGGACCACAACTGGCTTGGGTCACTTGTCATTCTGCAGATAGTCATACTCAGTCAGGGAGTCCTCTGGGCAATTCAGGATGGGATAATTCAGTTTATGGCAGTTTGAAGTGAATGGGGTCAAACCAATGTTAAAATCGGAGCTCTGAGGACTGAAGGTTGTTCCCTGACTTGATTTGACCAGTAACTGTGATGGGCCTTCCTGGGCTGATCGGTTGGATCTCCTTCCCCTGGGCATTGGACATGGGCGGGGGGGAGGGGATGTCTAGGCTCAGCCTCCTTCAGTCATATGGACCAGAATCCCAGTGGGTCAGTTCTTGTGCTGCTTTTTATTTCCCAAACTTAAACCTCGCCAGGCCTCTTTGCCTTCAGCAGGTGATGCAACCGGTCTGTTGTTGCCACAGGACATGAGCATCCCTTCAGCATTATCCTGGGTTGCCTCCGAGGCTCCGTGGACCAGATGCGAGGCCCCAGCAACGGCCTGCTGCTTCCCGAGGAGTATGAAGCGTCACTGCTGGACCAGCTGCCCACAGACCGGCAGTGCCAGTTCATCCTGAAGCCCAAACCCCAGGCTCCGGTGCAGTTGCGGAGAGGTAAGATCTCACTTGCTGGGAGGAAGAGTGAGGTCTCCTGTTACAATGTGGCCCATGCCTATGTAAAGGTTCAGAGCCACAGAGTGAAACACCCATGCTCAGCACACTCCCACCGTCACTTTAAGGCCATTTTCTCAACATGGGTGCGAGACCCTCTTCACTTTGCCAGCGTCCCACTGGAAGCCCTGGCTGTCTGCGCAAAGGCAACCTGGGAAAGCCGCCCAAGCAGCCCTACAGACCATGGAGAGCTGGGCAGCCCAACCCTTCGCAGAGGCTGCCTGGCCATTAATGGCTTGTTTGGCAACTTTTGAGCCTCTTTGGCCACGCAAGCTGACTTCATGCTTCCTGGGACTGTGATCTAATCAGGCTGAGGAGGATATATTACCACCCCCGCCCTATCAGCGAGTGATTTCTCAGGCAGAAATGGGACTTCTCCAGCAGGCCAAATCCAGGGAAAAACTGGGATTCTGACTGTTGTTTGTGAATTCGATACTGTCCGAAGGGCAAAGCAGCCCAATTGCTCCAGGGCTGAAGCCTCCAATTATTCCCCTCTTCTGGTGCCAAATCAGCAAGCCTCATTTCTTTCTGTGGGGTGGGTGGAGTAGGGAGAGCAGGAAACCCCCCCCCCCTCCAGGTACAACAAAATGTTCATCAGGCTGTAGGGAAAACTGAGGGTTTCTTGGCTCAGGGCCACTTTTCCAATCAAGTTCAACCCTCTTGTTGTCCTGCTGGTTTTAGCTCTCCAGAAAATGGCTCGGCGTTTGGTCGTGAAGTCTTTGATATTCTTACCTTGATTAAAAAGGGGGATGGAATGAAATCCAATTAAATAAAAAGACTGCAGGATGCTCTTATGGTGAAGATGCTCTGACATGGAGCTTCCTCAACAGTTTTTATCAATTGCTGTTTCTCAGTTCAACCCAGCAGGCAGAGTTGTTATTGTGGGTAGAAAATGGGAGGTGATCCCCGTGTACACTGCCTTGAACTAGCAGAGAGAAAAATGGGACAATAAATAGGATAAAACTGCAGTAATACATCACATTCATCGGACAAGAAGTCTCCCATCCAGGTCTTCATGAGCAGCCTTTCATGGCTTCGGTTGTTCCTTTTTGACCACCGGCCTTCTTGACCAGGAGCTGTCCTAAAATGCAAAGGCCATTTGACCACTTGCACCCGTGTCCCTTTGTGCTCTCAGCCCCTTTGCAGAAACATTTCAAGCGCAAGAAGTCCCTGATCGACTGGGCTCTTCGGCGAAGTGTCAGCACCCCGACAGGCAGTCCTGCCTCTCAGTCCCCAACCAACCCCCAGAAACTCTTTGGCTTGTCCTTAACATCGGTCTGTCCTGACGGAACTCTTCCCAAGCCCATCATGGTAAGATGTGCTTCTCGGCTTACCTACCGGAGTTTGGGTTTGAGGGGGCTATGTTTGTGTGAAAATGTCAACACAACCAGGTTCTCCCATCTCTATAAGTGGCAGGTGGTTTTATCCATCTGCCACTGTGGAGGAGAAGATGTGGCGGAGGGAGAGCCAGTGCTCTCCCTGTAGTCCTAGCATGGAGGGGGCTTCACCCTTGAGGTTGCCTGAGTGGAGACCAAAGCTCAACTGAAGACATGGACAGAGCAGTCTGGGTGCCTCCATCCCAGATCCTACTGCAAAGGGAGGGGAGACTAAGAGTTGCCTCTAGTCTTGCTTCCCACCCTCTGGGAGAAGCAAATGGCCCTAGTGTTATTTGGCTCTTGCTTTCTCCAGTTTTCATTAACTGGATTTCTTAGATAAACCCTTAGAGCAGTGTTTCTCAGCCTCAACCACTTTAAGATGTGTGGACTTCAACTTCCAGTATTCCCCAACCAGCACAGCACAATAATTTTAGAGAAGTATTACAGTGACAGTGTGATCTTTGCCTTCACCACCTGCAGGACATTTTGTATCTGCTCTACCATGAAGGTCCTTCCACCCGGGGCATCTTCAGGCGCTCTGCCAATGCCAAAAATTGCAAGGAGCTGAAAGAGAAGCTCAACTCGGGCAACGATGTCCAAGTGGATGGCGAATCTGTCTTCGTGGCGGCAGCAATCATTACGGTAAAGTGGGTCACCACAGAAGTCAGTTAAGAGTGATGTGGGAACTCAGAGTTCATGGAAAGGTGGTTCCCATAATTCCTAACCCTTATATAAAATAACAAAAGATGGATTTTGATCAAAGTAAATGCTTTAAGGCAAAGGAAATTGCCTTGAGGAAATAGTAGAAGAATTTCAAAGAACTTCTGAAATATTTCTGTAAGACTAGAAATATGTATTATCCCAGAAATGCTGAAATGAAGGTAGAAGATTGATACACAACCCAAAAGTAACAGTGAAGATACACCACTTATGAATGTGGGTGCAATAACAGAGGAGTTGCCAAAGAACAAGAGATCTTTAGGTAGAGCAGCTCAGAGCCTCTTAAAAATCCTTTTAAAAAGATTCTAAACTCCAATAGACACATTTTCTCCTCTAGTAACTAGATGACAAGCAACCCTTTGCGTGCCTGCTCTTACTGCAGTCATCTGAGCTTAGCTGAAGCTCAGATTTCAGCTGTTCTCAGTCCAGCTCCTGGAAGCAAAGTCCTGAGATACACGAGGCAAAATGTACGGAAGGAACGCCTGGGAACACAGCAGGGCTGAAGAGTTTGTGTGACTTTATTCTGACATGGAGAGGATGTGAGGGTGGGTGAAGGAAGAGCCCAGGGAATGATCTTTTCTGGAGGGTGGAAGAACAAAAGAAGTCCTGGAGATTCCAATTAATCAATGGATTGGCCTGCCTCCAGAAGTTGTGGGTGCTTCATCATTGGAGGTTTTCTTTTATATATATTATTCTTTTTATTAGTTTATAGTACAAAAATACAAAAGCAAATAATAGGAAAAATAGGGGAGGGAAGAGAAAGTATAGAAAAGAAGGGAAAAAGAAAGAAAAGGCACTGACTTCCAACTCCCTTTGGTGCAGTAGAATAAGACAGTAACATCAAACCTCAACTTTTTACTTTTACATAATAGTATAAACTAGCGATTTCTATAACAACAGATTTATCTAATCAGTAAAACCCAAAATCAAAGTTTCATTTTCCCCCCTCAAGTATAAAGTCCAGAAGCGGTTTCCCAGTAGAAAAAATAATTCAAAAATAACTCAAAAATAATTGAGTTTTTGTCTGTGACTCCATCAACTTTTGCAGCCCTTCGTCCATTGTGGGGATTGAAGCGTCCTCCCATTTTTGTCATAAAGTACCGGTAATCTTGTTGCCATCAACATACAGTACATAACTTCAAAGTTCCTAATTTTTTTCCAAGTCTTTTTCCATTAAACCCAAGAAAAAAGTTTATGGTTTTATCCTTATATTCCTTATATTATCCTTATATTTAAGAATCTTCTGTATTAGAATATGAATCCTACTCCAATATTTCTTTGCTTTGTCACATGTCCACCACAAATGATATACATCTTTACATTTGTATTTCCAACACTCATTTGAAATACCTTTATAATCTAAGGACCTGCCTCAGGTATCTTCTCAGGAAAGCATGAAACAAATGATATTTCAGAAGGAACTTTTACTGAGAGGAATGATTCCAGAGAAGTCAGGCAGAGTCTGAAGATTCCCGTGTGAAGCATTAAGCTAATTTCCCCTGTTCAACCCCCACCCAGTGCCCTATGTTCACCAGTAGCCAATATGATGCTACAAAGGTGTTTTGAGTACTCCGAGGTGGGATGGTGATAACAGGTCATCCTGAGCCCCTCGGCCTTGGGTAACAGCATGGAACCGTCTGGGAAGGAATTCATCCTGACGTCCCAGTCCCCCTCCCTGATTCCCATGCGGTTACAGCAAAAGCCAAAGCAATCAACCTCAAGAAGCATCCCCCCTCCCTTTCGGAATGGCAGCGTTCCAACAGGAACCTGACATATGCATTCTCAGTAGCTTATCTGGCGTTAAATGATACATCATCTTACAACATTTTTCTTTTAAATTGTAGTTTAATGTAAACTTTAAACCTTTCTGCCACATCTTCTCCCATTGTTCAAGCTTTACGTTATATCCAAAGTTCCTTGCCCACTGAATCACACAATGCTTTACGTATTCACTTTCCAGAGTCAAACTCAATAATGTTTTGTAGACCCCAGCAATAATATATCCATCACTACCACACAGCAGGGTTTCCAATTCATTTTTAACAAAGTCAAATCCATGGCTCTTCTTGTCTCATTTAAATCTTTCTTTCCATTGTAAATATGTAAACCAGTGGCAGTCATGCCCTTCTGATTCTAACTTTTCCTTAGACTTGAGGATAGGATCACCAAAGTTAAAAGATACTATTTTGTCATAAGTCTATCAGTCCAGTTTCACCAGCATTTATTTTCTTAAAAAAGCTTCCTGGGGGAACACCCAAAGAGGCATCTTTGTAGAAAATCTTGTTTTATATTTATTCCAAATTCTTAGAATGGCTCATCTAACCAAGTGATTGTAGAAATCAACATTTACTTTAACCTTGTCATACCATAAATAACAGTGCCATCCAAATCTTAATTCATGATCTTCTAACTCAAGCAGCCTCTTATTCTGAAGATTCACCCACTCTTTTAGCCAGACCAGACAACAAGCATCGAAATACAGTTTCAAGTCTGGTAAACCCTCTTTTTCCTTAACATTTTGCAGTAGTTTATATCTATTTCTTGTTTTTTTCCCTTGCCATATAAACTTTGAAATATCCCTCTGCCATTGTTTAAAGGGAGTGTCGGTTGCAAATATTGGTAACGTCTGAAACAAACACAAAAAAACCCAGCTTTGGTAAGACATTCATCTTCACTACAGAAATTCTACCCAATAATGTTAAGTGCAATTTATCCCATCTTAAAAAGCAGTGGTGGGATTCAAATTTTTTTACTATCGGTTCTGTGGGCATGGCTTGGTGGGCGTGGCATGGCCGTGGCAGGGGAAGGATACTGTAAAATCTCCATTCCCACCTCACTCCAGGGGAAGGTTACTGCAAAATCCCCATTTCCTCCCGAACAGCTGAGACTCGGGAGGCAGAGAATAGATGGAGGCAGGGATAGTCAGAATTTTTACTACCAGTTCTCCAAACTACTCAAAATTTCCGCTACTGGTTCTCCAGAACTGGTCAGAACCTGCTGAATACCACCTCTGTTAATAAGTCCTTTTTAATATCATTCCAGAGAGGCACATAATTATTTTGAAATAGTTCAATAGTTCATTGTGTGTGTCAATATAACCCCCCAATATTTCACCTTTTTCTCAACCCTAAAGACAAACTTTTTAGTCAACATATCACCATCCTGTGAGATCATATTCTTAATCAGCATTTTTGTGTTTTCTGCTAGTTTATTTTAAAGCCCACTAAAACCCCAAACTCATTTAATTTCCTCATCAAATATCATTGGAGGTTTCCAAGAAGAGATTGGGTAACCCTTGTCTGGAATGGAGTAGGGTCTCCTGCCATGGGCAGGGCTTTGGACTAGAAAATCTCCAAGGTCCCTTCCAACCTGGTTCTTCTATGCTCTGTGTTGAATGAGGCTGACAGAGGACCTGAAGTCAGAGGTAGCCATCCCAGGGAAAGAATTTCAGCAAAGCTTGGCTGTACCAAGTCCAATGTGGCCCAAGGGTCTTGGGCTTCAGCCTTCCAGGAACCCAGGCCATTGGAAAGATGCTGCCTGCACTGGTCCAACAGCTGCCTTGTTGGTACCCGTGTGGCATGTGGGCTAATGAGTTTGCACAGCTCAGAAAAGGTTCTTTTCTCTCAGCAAAGAAGGGTGAAGCAGAAGAGGATGGGCAGAGCACTTAGAGGTACGAGGGCTCCATTCTTCAGAAAATCAGTTTCTGCTTCGATATGGGGAGGGAGAGAGACCTTTGTTGAATACTTTATTTGGCCAAGTGTGGTTAGACACACAAGGAATTTATCTCCAGTGCAGAAGCTCTCAATGTAAATGCAAAGCAACAGAATTATAATGACAACAGCAACAACAACAGCAACAATAATAATAATACCAATAAGAGTGGGGGCAGTAAAGAAGGTAATAAGGATAAATAATAATACTACAGCCATACTACATGGATAAATACACATAGACATTAGACAGCATTGTGAGAATTAGATGTTGTGCAGAGTGATGGCATAAGAGAAAAAACTGTCTCTGTGTCTAGTTGCCATGGCGTGCAATGCCCTACAGCGGCATCCCGAGGGGAGAAGCTGAAACAGTTTATGTCCAGGATGTGAAGGGTCTGTAGACATTTTCTCAGCCCTCCTCCTGACCCAATAAATAGGTCTTCTGTAGAAGGCAGGCTGGCTGCAGTTGCTTTTTCTGCAGTCTTAACTATCTGCTGGAGTCCTGTTTGGTTGCTGCTGCTGATTCCTGGAGGCTCAATCGATAAAAGTGCTTTCAAAGAAAACTCAAAGCTAACTTGGTGATTGTGTGACTAACTAAGCTACTCTACGTATCTGTATTTAAATTTAGGACTTTCTACGAAATATACCTGACAGTATTCTGTCCTCAGACATGCACAATCTGTGGATGGAAGCCATGGATAAGGAAAGCAGAGCTCAAAAGATTGAAGCCATCCAGAGGTGGGTGGTGCTTTCTCTCACGATCTTTGGTTTCACCCAAATCAGCTACATATTGTGAGGGATGGACGCCTGTGTGAGGCTGGCTTTCATCGTGTGCATGGAGCTGTTCAGAGCATGTGTATTTCATTGCTTGGTAAGGTGCTCAGGGCGGTCATGTCATGCGTAACCTTTGGCAACCTGTGAGTTGCCCAGTGCCACTGCACAATGTCTTCAGCATCTCTCTGCATCTTCATGCTGGCCAGAGCTGCTAAGAGCTGGGGTTGAGCAACCAGAGATTCCACTTCCCTGTAAAGTCATGAACCTGACAAGGTCTCCGTAGTCGGTGCCTTTCACTTTTCTACAGCTCAAGACACATTTCTATGCGGAGGCCTGCTTGTTTTGCATCGGTCAGTTCAGACAATCAGTTATCCGAAGGAAGGAAAGCCCCTCTTCTGCCACTGCGCAGGAACTCTCTTCCTGATCACAGAGTGGGGGAGCTTTTTCTCTCCCCAGCAGGAGGGACAGGACAGCCTTCCCGAGTTCTTCTCTTGGCCTCCAGGTTCCTAGAATTCTCCCCAGCAGCCCAGTCTTCTGCTGAAGACTCCCAGGCAGGGGAGCCTCCCTACTCCAGGCCCCACACCCAAGCCGTTTGCTTGAGGAGTATCTATGCCAATGCCACACTCAGCACACAAGGCTCTCAAACGGTTCTTCTTGGTCTTTTTTCTTTGGGCAGCTTAGTGAAGCAGCTTCCGGAGGCCAACCTCCTTTTGCTCAGGCACCTCTTTGGCGTCTTGCACCATATTGAGCAGAATGCGGTGGAGAATCAGATGAATGCCTTCAACTTGGCTCTTTGCATCGCCCCCAACATGTTGTGGCTTCCCAGTCCCACTGGACCCGAGGAGGAAAGCAAGTCAACCAAGAAGGTGATCTCATCTGTTCTCAAATCTGCTCTTCCCAAGAGTCACTTGATCCCAAAGGACAAGGGCTTTTCCTCCCCGCTCATTTTTCTTTCCTCCTCCATAGCCCACCATGCAAGCCTTGAGCGGGTGGGGGTTTGGGACAGAAAAATGGGGGTCAAAGTTGTTGAAGGCCACTCTGCATTTAAATAACTTCAGCATGTTCAAAGTTGACATTGTGCTTTGGGCTTTTTTCCCAAAGAGCCCAGAGAGGCAAACTGCAGGATGAAAATCTGACTTGCCCAACCTGCAGCCCAGGCAGGCTGAGCTATGAGCAGCCCCTTCAGACCATCCTGGCCATCGGTGGGAATGGCTGGAAATGAAGAGAGTTGGACTTCGGCCCATCTGGACCTCAACAGTTTGGGCAAGTCTGGAGTCAGTCTGGCATTAGGGTTGATACATTAGGGGTTGGACTAGAAGATCTCCAAGGTCCCTTCCAATTCTGTTATTCTGTTATGTCAACCTGCATACTGTAAATCTGGATTGTTAGATAAGCAAAAATTGACCAAACATCCTGGCTTAGCCTGTTATGCAAACGGGGCCGTTGTCTTCCTCGGTACTCCTAGTGCGACATCCGAGGCCGCTTCTACCATTCTGACCTGGGACTCTTCCTTTTGGTAGGTGGCCATGTTGGTGCAATTCCTAATTGAGAACTCTGCTGAAGTTTTTGGAGGAGACATTGCTTCCCTGTTCCAAAAGCCAGAGAAGAAGAAGTCCCGAAGTGTGGATGACTTGCTAGGTAAGATGGTTGCTAGAGTATTAATTCATTTTATCTTTTCCAGGTACACAAAGATGTGGGCCACATTTAACAGCATTAACGAGAGCAGGGCCAATTGTAGAGGGAATTTGAAAAAATCAAGGAAGGCGCTACAACTGCACGATTGAAACCTTCTCCGCTTTTTATGTGCACTGCATGGTCAGAACACGTGGAAAGAGGGTGGGGCTTCAGCCATGCGCTTGCAGCTACCACCTTAACTTTTGCCACACTCATACACACACACACACACACACACACACACACACAGGGACAACTCTAAACAAGAGTCTGTCCAATGTCATATTCTCAGAACCTGGTTCTTCCTCATTACATACCCTCATCAAAACTTTTTAGCTGAAGAGAAACTGCAGATGGCCTGCCCTAAAATAGTATTCAGAATTAAAATCAGGCATATCCACAAGCAGCACTCTAAATCCATCAAGAAATGAATCAGAAATTGTTCTTATTAAGCATCAACCAATCAGAAGCAGGATAAAAGTTTTATTAAGTCAGATTATCGTACCACTAAAGGCATCCTCATCTGATCGTGACTGCAATGACTAGCAGAAGAGAAGGACCAAAGAGGAAATGACCACTTTCTGCCTGGGTTGCATCTTTTATTGTTGAATTTGTATCTGCTTCTTAACAAGATGCGGTCACACCGCTGGAAATGTTCTTAGGCCATCCTGTCTGTGAAAATGCCTTTTAAAATAAATTTCTTAAAATGCATTTCTTAGTAATTTACTTTGCCAACTTATTTAGTAAATTTTAAAATCTGCTAACCCTCCACACAATATCAGAGAGAGAATATGGGGTGGTGGAGGAGGGACACTTGGGCAGGCTTAGGCAACAAATGCTCCCATAGGTACCATCTTCTGTCCTTCAACATTCTTTCTTCACTCTGCAGTTCAGCACAACGATTCCTCAGATGAGATGGAATATGCAACCTCTTACCAAGAAAGAGGCCAACAACGTTACGGACTTGAAGGAGACAATGGCCTGTTCAGCCCATGCGGAGGGCTGATTCTCAGTGAGGAGCAAGAAGACTGGGATTTGTTCAGTGAGATCACTGCTTGCTACCAGAATAAAGCCAGGAAGAATGCAAGTACTGACAGTTATGACCTCCTTGAAGAAGAAGAAGAAAGCTCCTTCTGCTCTCTCGGCTCCATCAGTTCGCTCAGCCCTGCAAGGAACCGATGCTCCTCAGAGCCCAGTGTTTGCCTGAGCTCTCAGTTCCCTGCCCAGGACCATGAGCCAGTGGCCCGCCAATCCAGTTGTGATGCCACCATCATGCATAGCCACGGCGATTACATCCATAGGCTCAAGCAGTTGCAGCTGGAGAGTCAGAAGCTCATTGATGAAGGTTTGAGCCCCGGGCTGAGCAGAGCAAGGCAAAGCTTCTGGAGGTCACCTCTGTGCAGCCACGTGGCAAAGAAGGTCAGCACTCAGAAAACAAGCCTGTCCAACCGGTCCAGCTTCTCCAGCCTGTCCTCCACCACCACTTCACCCTCAGCTTCCTCCTTAAGCTCCCTAGACAGCGCTTTCTCCTATTGCTCTGAGTCCTCTGCCTTCAGCCCCATGGATGTCTCGAGCCTGCCCTTCATGTTTGGTACTTCCACCAGGCTACATGCTTTGTCCCCCAAAGAGCCTAAGAAGCCCTTGAAAGGATGGCACAAGCCCTTTGCTCCTCCTTTGCCCCGAGGCCCTGGCAATATGGACTCTTGCCGTGACAGTGTCAGGCAAGTGGAGGATGAAGAGAAAAGCCACGGCAGAGACCAAGGGCAGGTTTTCATGCCCCTTAGGATGACTGGAAATCTAGGAAATGAGGACAACTTGGACAAAAGCCAGCAGGAGTCGCAGTTCACCGAGATGCCCTCTCTGGTTCTTGGGAGACACGGTTCTGAAGACCCTGACCGCAGGCACCATATTCCTGGGGGTTCTGCTCCAGTGAGCCAGGATGTACAGAGGGAGAAATCTGTGAAGCACCTAGAGGTCAAATGTGCAGAACCTGCTCTTCACAGCCAAGAGAGTTTGAAGCGCACCAAGATAACAGTGTACATGGCCCCCAAAGAGCGAAGTCCAAGGGATTCCCCAGTGGTGCCAGAGGAAGCAATTGTAACTGTGAGCAACCAGGGTACCAGCTCAGATGGAAAACACAGCAGCAGTGAAGGCACTTCCAAGAGCCTACCAACTGTACGGGTTCATATTCCCCAGACAGTCTTTTATGGACAAAACACTCCTTTGGTACTCCATTCCATTTCAAGGAGGTACCACCAAGGACCTATGGGCTGTTCGTCACAGGAGAAGCTTCCACAAAGGGCTGCTCTGGCAGAAGACCCAGAGCAGCTGCTGAGACATCTGGAAGAGAAGCCCAGCCAGGACGGCAGTGGCACTTTCCACTTCTTTCTCCCAGCTTCCATTCGCAACACAGTCCGGGAATACTTCAGCCAGGACAATCCCAAAGACTTTGCCCCAACAGGAGCAGAAATGGTGGAGAAGGAACTGATCCGGGGCAGAATGGAGTGGCTTAGAAGCCAGTCCTGCCCCAGCGTCCAAGCTGAGGAGCACAACAGCTTTATGTTGGCAGAGGAGACCTTTGTTTAAGGGCCCCCACCTGGTGGGAGGGAGGGAGGGAGGGAGGGGTGAAGGTCTTCTGTAAAATAGGGGATGGGAAGAATCTCACGGCTGCCTCAGCTGGCCCACATGCAGGCCTTCAAGCAGCAGGAGCTTTTCCTGCCCATGACAAAGAACAGGAAGTGTGTCCCTCTGAGGCAGCGTTTGTCTAGCACAATTTCCAGTGTGTTGCTTGTAGCTGAAGCGTTTGTACATTTTCCAGCTTTACCTCATGGAGAGATGACGAGGGAGGGAGGAAGGAGAAAAAATTACACAAAAAATGTTCAGTTTGGTTCAAAAGTCACACCAAACCTAATAAGTAATAATTTTGCCTTTCTAGAGTTTTCACAATTTTGTTTTGCTTTTTTTGAAAGCACATTGAAAAATGCCACAAAGCTGTTATTCATTATTAACAATAGTTTGTTTCTTGGATGCATCACATGGAAATCCAAAAGTTTTAGTTGCTATTCTGGTCTCCTTCTTCTTCTCAGTTTAGGCTTTCATCCTCTGCCTTGGCTTGAAGTTTCAGCTTTGTCCCTGGATCTGTGTGTGCACACGCCCACACCTGTGTGTGGGTGACTTATGCCTGCTGTTCCAGCATTGGCAAAGCCCGGCATAAGCCCTTGAGATGAAGAAAGGGTTGGGCTCCAGATGCAGCCAAGCGTGGATCATCCCAAACCCCACTGAGGAAAATGTCAGGAAAACCTTGTTTCATTTGCTGTACAGATCTATGAAATGACTGCCAAGAATGGCCGTTTCCCTGCCTTGCATTCTGGCAGACACTCCGATTTCAAATCACCCTGTTCAAGAGTCATGTGAGGTTGCCTCATCACAATCGCTCCTCCTGCCTCGGATTGCAAGGCCTCTTTACTCCTCCCAGGGCTTGTGAAGGCAGAAGGAAAGCAAGTTGTCATCGGTCAGCAGAGTAGGATGTTTGAGATTCTGGGTGGTTCTCATTCAAGAGTGAAGATGTAGAGGGAAGTCTTTATCACACTGTTAAAATGGAGAGTGTTTTAGTTTTGCACAATGTAGACTTGGATGGCTACAGGAATGGGTCAAGAAAGTCAAGGGGTCAATCATGGCTCTGCAATCAAAGCCCTGTTCTGAGTAAAAGCAAGGTGGGCTTTCATCACACATTGTGGCCACCATCTTGACTTTTTTGACCCCTCAGAGTTCACCTTCCTCCCATTACTATTTCCAGGTTACTGTTAGCTTAATTGGCAGGCAGTCCATCCCTCCAGAGATGTTGGGGTCTAGAACTCCAGAAGCTGGAATTCGGGGAGGGGTCCCCCCAGGACCTTCACAGGTTTACAGAAAGGAGACCAGGATGGCTAGTGGAAAAGAGTGTGGGGCGAAAGAAAGAAAAAGCAGTCAAGTTAATCAAAGGAGAGGCTGGAAGTAGAGATGGCAGAGACAGAGAAAGGTGGAAAGGTTGTGGATTAAGATTTTCTGAGAATTATTAAAGGTTGGGGTTTTTTATATATGTATGTGTGTATATATATAAACTGTTTTTGTCCTGTTGCTGAGAGAAATGCAAGGGAGTCAATGGAGTTGATATTTGCACAACACACACACACACACACACACACACTCACACACAAAGATTTTGTAGCAGAAATAGTTGGATTATGGCAAAACCCTCATTAAAAAAAATTAAAGGCATTTTTATTTGCCCCTAACAGTTGTGAACTAATCTTAAATATCTTTCATTTGCAAGCCAGGTAGGGGGTCCACAGGATGAGGTGCCCAAAAGAAGTTGAGATGGCAGCTGCGATCACACAGTCAAAACCTCACCCCTTTTTTGTGTGTCACACTTGCCACAGAAGGGGGAAAAGGCTTTGATCATTCAGGCGCAACCCCCGTCTTGATGGTCTTTTTGTCCCCTGCTGAATAAGGTAGCAATGTGGGTTATATGAAAAACTTCTGTTTTTTTAAAAAGCCAATTAAAACCCATTCCATTTCTCCTCTTTGAAACTGGAAGAAGAACAAATCCCTATAAATCTGTTTTTATTCATTTCTCTCCTTCCCAAGTTGGTTGGTTGTTGTGATTGGAAGACGAGTTATAAAACCCTCCACAGCCTCTTGCACATCAGCTGCTTAAAGAGGCCATCTTTCTTTCATGACGTTTCTAAGCTATTGTTGTAAATATTTAAATAAAAGAAATATGGTTTTATTTGCCAAAATCCTGGCTCATTCATATCCCTCAAAGCAGAACCCTTGATCAGCAAAGCTAAGAAGCCTGTAGTTCAGCAACTCATCCAGCCGCTGCCAGAGGAGCCAACGTCGTCCTAGGCTCCATCAACAGGGAGAGAATCAAGATTGGGTGAAATGTTAGCCCTGCTTTATACTGCTTTGGTAAGACCACACTTGGAATACGATGTCCAGTACTGTTCACCACAACATAAAAAAGACTCCGAGACCCCAGAAAGCATGCAGAGAAGAGCAAGAAAGATGATCAGGGGTCGGGAGGCTAAATCATATATATTGAATGGGAGCTCTATCAAAGGATAGCTCTTTTCCAGGACTTGAGAGTCAGTCACAGAGGAAAGGGGGCTCCACTTATTCTCCAAGGCACCCAAGGGCAGGACAAGAAACAACAGGTGGAAGCTCGTCAGAGAGAGATCCAATCTGGAAATGAGGGATTTCCTGAGAGAGAATAACAGAACCAATTACTCAATAGACCCACCAGCCTGCTTCCAGAGTTCTGGGTACTCCATCGCTGGAAGTTCAGAAAAGATTGGAGAACCATTGGAATGGAATAAGGACACCTGCCCTGGGTGGGGGATTGGAGTCCAAGGCCCCTTCCAGCCCTTTGACTCTATGAAAGGGCTAAATTATACCATTCAAAAACTTTTGTTGCAAGGCAGAAAACGTCTTCATGGATTCTTTAGCAGCACAGAAGTTTGAATAACCACCTGAATAGGGATTCTGGCATCCACAAGCACCAACGTTCTCAGTCCCTAGAGACCTTTCTTGGTGTCCAGGGACACTCCCACCTCCCTTGATTTCATTCTGGATTCTTACTCAAAGTCTAAATCTGCCCAGGGTCTAAAAAGAGCCATGCAACTTTTTTGACCTGATGGACACATCTGGCATGTGAGGAGCATGGAGACCAGAGGGCTTTCATCCATAGCTCACTCAAACTCTTCCCCCATGTGGCCTGACATTTAGGACAGTTGGCTATGATCCAATGTTTTTAATGCAAATTTTAGGGAGCCCACGCCATCCCTTAAGCCCACTGACCAGCTTTTCCCAGAGCCTCAAAGGACGAAAACTGCCTGCTGTGCAAAAAGGTCCAGAGGATGCACACGAGGTCTTTAGGCTGGGGATTGTCATCCTAAGTTACCCCAGGTCAACTCTGACACTTAGAGCCAATGTTATCTTACAATTACAGCTGGCTACAGTAGTGTTGCTCGGCAACGTTGGACTTCAATTCCCAGAAGTCCCTGGTTAGCTTTGCTAGATAGCCCTGAGTCAGTTACCTTGAATCTGTACTGTCCGAGGGAGGCCATGCTTAGAATCCTGCGTACATTTCTGGTCACCACGATACAAAAAGAGATTCTGAGACTCTAGAAAAAATGCAGAGAACAGCAACAAAGATGATAAGGTGTCTGGAGGCTACGTCATATGATGCACGGTTGAAGAAACTGGATGTGACCAGCCTATCAAAAAGAAAGGGGACATGATAGCAGTCTTTCAGTACTTGAAGGGCTGTCACATAGAAATAAAATGAAAAAAATGAAAGAGGGGGTCAACCAGGGGTGAAATGCTCCTGGTTCAGACCGGATCGCTGGATCCGGTAGCGATGGAGGCGGGTAGTTCGGGGAACCGGTAGCAAAAATCCCTGCCCCCCCCCATGCCCAGCTGAGCCGCACAATCATCAGAGGCTTTTTTTTTACTTTTAAAAGCATTTTTTCTACCTTTTCGGCCGAAAAAATGCTTTTAAAAGTTAAAAAAAAAGCCTCTGATGATCATGCAGCTCAGCTGGATCATCAAAGGCTTTTAAAAGAAAAAAGCTGAGTTGCCTGATCGTTAGATGCATTTAAAAGAAAAAAAGCCTCTGCCGATCAGGCAATTCAGCTGGGATCGTCAGAGCCTTTCGAAAGCATTTTTTTATAACCTCTTCGCCGAGTAAAAAAAAAAAAAATGGCCACGCCCCCCCACCACCACCAAGCCCGCCCACAGAACCGGTAGTAACACATTTTAGATTTCACCACTGGGATCACCCTATTCTCCAAAGCATCCGAGGGAGGGACAAGAAGCAAGAGATGGAAGCTCATTAAAGAGAGATCCAACTGGAAGTAGGGAGGAATTTTCTGATCATGAGAACAATTAACCAAGGGAACAGCTTGACTCCCCCAAGTTATGGATGCTCCATCGCTGGAGGTTTTCAGAAATAGATTGGGCAACTATTTGACCAGGGTGGTATAAGGTTCTTTGCAGACTAGAAGACCTCCGAGGCCCCTTTCAGCCCTATAATTCTATGTTCCATGTTTGCTTTGCCCACCAGGGAATTCAAAGACTTGAAAGCCCATCTTACATCTCTCTTGGTAAGGTTGAGACACAGTGGCCTACAGGAACATCAAATACCTTCCTATTCATGCCCATCATTCCAGTTTGGCTAAAACAATTTTGTTAGAATCCCAGGGTGATGTGGTGATGGAGAGCATCATTCTGAGGCCACCAGGAATGGCACACAGATCCAGAAGAAGAAAGAAGCTGATGTGAATGTCTTGTGTGGGCCTGGATGTGGATGTGGAAATGGGGAGGTCACCGCAGACTCATAAAATCCGGGGCCTTTTTCTTCACAGTTTTGGAGTCCTTAAGCTGGGTACTCCTCAGATCACGCCTTCTCTGACGCAGAGGAGAATTTCTATTTGCAAATATGTGTTGTTGCAGGAAGCTGGAACAGAAACACGAGCAAAAATTTTGGGAAACTTTATTGGTTCTTTGCATTTGGTGGAAGGAAGGAATTTAGAATGGACTTTGGGGAAACTGAGGGCTATGCCTGTTAAATACGGTTGGTGATGAGGAAAAGTGGCCTTTGAGGTGTCTCAAGCAGAGACCGAAGAGCTGAAATCCTCCTGAATGCTGATCGGCCTTGGTCCCATCCATGGAAAGGTTTTTCTTTTTCCTTTTTCTTTTTTGCCACAATGAATGGCAGTTTCACTCAGCCGAGAGCCAGTTATTTCTTAGTCCTTATTTGGATGTTTTTTTGCTTTGAGCTTTGGAAAGAGGAAGATTGACTTGGCATGAAATCTTGTTCCACCGGACTGGATTCCTTGAGGGCCTGAGAGAGCGAGTGGGCAGACGAGGGATGAAGGAAGGCTGGCGGATTGGTCCTGGAGATACAAACCAAGAGAGGACCTGCTTCTCACCCACTGGCAGCGCTCTGTGGCTATTGGCTAATGGCCTGGCCCTTGATTGGCTGCAAGGCCAAAAGGCCCTGGGACCCTGGGGAAAAGGACCGGCGGCCCAGCCAAAGTCCCACTGTCGCTAGGATGAAGTTGTGTCCTAACTGACTTCTGCCTCAGCAAAACTAAGTTTGCCTCTTGGAGCCCAATTAGATGTGTTGCTTTCAGCTGGCCCAGAGAACCGCAGCCACCCCAAGCTTGCCTGCTGTCCTGATGGGGCTGGTTTGTCCCACTTTCAGGCATCGCTTTGGCAGCCCTATTCTGCTGTTTTCTGAATATCCAGAAGCCAGAAAGGACCAAGAGAGTCAAGGTGAAGCATGATGGATGCCAGCAGCAGCTTCCTTTGCCCAAGTCAGGGGCAGCTTTCCTCAGAACACGATGCTGCAGGCAGAAATGCTGCTGCAGAGAACCAGCAGGAGGAGCCCGGAGCCTGTAGGGTCCCATCAGGTATGGCCAATGGCCTCAGGAGGTTCAGGCAGGAATGTGATTGACAAGCTTGAGGTCAAGGGGGACTATCTACTAGGGACATAACCTAAGGAGACTATTTCAGGAGGACATAGATTTGATGTACTGGATTAGTGTAAAGTTTCCCCTCAAACAAATCAAGATTATACCTTGTTGTAACACCATGACTTGATTGACAACATGTTGGGTAATAGGTGATTTCAAATTTTCACAGAATTCAGTAGAAGCTGATATCATACCGTAAGTTGAATAATGGACTATTAGTATCAATGCTATCCCTGCTCTTTTAAACTTTTTTTTTTTTTTTTGGATGATCTTCTGCTTTCCGGCCAGCACATGCGCACTGTCCAGCTGGTCTTTATGCCTGCCAGAAACCGGAAGGTCAGGTGGCCGCTGCACATGCACATGCCAGAAACCAGAAGATAATCTTCCCGGCATGTGCATGCACACCGGGCCCTTTCAGATTCTGATGCTCCTGCGCATGTGAAGACCAGCTGGCCAGCACACTGGAACCCAGAAGAGCAACAGGCAATGGCTCACGTGCCCAGAGAGATGGCTCTGCATGCCACTTCTGGCACACGTGCCATAGGTTCGCCATCACGGCCCAGGACAATGCACAGCCCATCACAAGTTTGACCCCAAGAATCCCTGGAGGGAGCAATGGTCCAAGGTTCCGTCTCATGGCCTGACCATTAGTGATCCCTTTACCAAATCACCTGGTTTTGACCTGCCTGGCTATATCTGACGAAACTGAACAGAATTAGGTCTGGTACTGGAAGAAGTGCCTCTGCCCTGTATCAGTGGGGATGGGAAATTTTATTTATTTATTTATTTATTTATTATTCAAATTTCTATACCGCCCTTCTCCTTTCGGACTCAGGGCGGTGAACAGCCAAGATAAAAACATCTATACAAACATCAGAGTTAAAAAATAAAGTTAAAATAATTTATAAATTTGGCCCATAATTTAAAACTTGTCAATTAAAATCAATATTAAAATATTAAAACTAACCCTAATATCAAGACAGACCAGCTAACTGAAAAAAATAAGTTTTTAGGGCCCGACGAAAAATCCGAAGGTCGGAGATCACTCGTATCTCTGGGGGTAGATTGTTCCATAGGGTAGGTGCCACCATAGAGAAGGCTCTCCCCCTGGGGGTCATCAGCCAGCATTGTCTGGCCGACGGCACCCTGAGGAGGCCCTCTCTGTGGGAGCGAACCAGCCGGTGGGAGGCTATTGGTGGCAGAAGGCGGTCCCGTAAGTACCCTGGCCCTAAGCCATGGAGCGCTTTAAAGGTGATCACCAACACCTTGAAGCGCACCCGGAAGTCCACCAGAAGCCAATGCAGCTCGCGCAGGAGAGGAGCCACATGGGAGTGCCCCATTGCTCCCATAATCCCCCGCGCAGCCGCATTCTGCACCAGTTGGAGCCTCCGGGTGTACCCCAAGGGGAGCCTCATGTAGAGAGCATTACAATAGTCCAGACGAGAAGTGACGAGTGCTTGAGTGACCGTGCGTAGGGAGTCCCGGTCCAGAAAGGGGCGCAACTGGCGTATCAGGCGAACCTGACAAAAAGCCCCCCTGGCCACGGCTGTCATATGCCCTTCTAAAGACAGCCGCGCATCCAGGAGGACACCCAAGTTGCGGGCCCTCTCCATGGGGGCCAATGATTCGCCCCCAATAACCAGCGATGGCATCAGCTGGCTATACCGGGACGCCGGCAGCCACAGCCACTCGGTCTTGGAAGGGTTGAGTCGAAGCCTGTTTCTCCCCATCCAGACCCGCACGGCCTCCAGGCACTGGGACATCACTTCCAAGGCATCATTGGGATGGTCTGGGGTGGAAATGTACAGCTGGGTATCATCAGCGTACTGATGGAACTCCACCCCAAAACCACGGATGATCTCACCCAGCGGCTTCACATAAATGTTGAACAGGAGGGGCGAGAGGACCGACCCTTGCGGCACCCCACAAACAAGGCGCCTTGGGGTCGACCGCTGTCCCCCTGTCAACACGGATTGCGACCGGTCGGAGAGATAGGAGAACCACCGCAAAACGGTGCCCCCCACTCCCAGTCCCTCCAGCCGGCGCAACATGATACCATGGTCGATGGTATCAAAAGCCGCTGAGAGGTCTAATAGGACCAGTATAGAGGAAGAACCCCTATCCTGGGCCCTCCAGAGATCATCCACCAACGCGACCAATGCCGTTTCCGTGCTGTAATTTCCCCTGGTTGCGATTGTGATGCTGATAGGCAAACTATTAAACGTACTGTGCAAGATTGCCCAGCATGTGTGTTCCCTGGTTCCCTAGATCTGCATGAAGCAACGCCAGAGGCCAGTGCCCGGATGGCTGAATTGCACATCCAGTCATATGGCCTCTGCCATATTCTCATACAATTTACGTGGACTGGGTATATGTGCTGACTTCTCCTCTGTCGTGTTCTCATCACATACTAAATACTAAAGTGTAAAACTTTAAATGGACAATTATTTGGGGATTCTATACAAGAATATGAGATTTTAAGTATACATAATACAAATCTACAATCTACAATCTCAGCTGATGTTGAGCATTCTGAAGTTTTGTT
Source organism: Arizona elegans (assembly GCA_022577455.1). Taxonomy (NCBI): domain Eukaryota; kingdom Metazoa; phylum Chordata; class Lepidosauria; order Squamata; family Colubridae; genus Arizona; species Arizona elegans. Next base: position 20,869,812 of record JAKOOJ010000015.1, on the reverse strand, counting down.
TATTTCAGCCTTATGCCAAGATATAAATACTTAGGTATAATGTTTTATTTAAACTTATGCTCTTCTTCTTCCTCCTCCTCCTTCTCCTCCTCTTCTTCTTCCTCTCTCTCTCTCTCTCTCCCCTCAGCAAACAATATTTATACATTAAGCAAAATAACATGAAGAACAGAACAAACACACATTTCAAGTAGGTTAGAAAAAAGAAGCAAGGAAGAGGGCTGAGTGACAAAATACAGAATAACAGAATTAGAAGGGACTTTGGAGGTCTTCTAGTCCAACCCCTGCTCAAGCAGGAAACCCTATGCCATTCCATACAAACGGCTGTCCAACTTCTTCTTGAAAACCTCCAGTGTTGGAGCACCTACAACTTCTGGAAGCATTTGGTTAATTGGTTAACTGTTCTCAGTTCTAAGAAAATTTCTCCTTAGTTCTAGGAGCAGGGATTGTTGGTTCAGGAAAAGACGTAACTGCCACACAATCAACAGTTGCACAAAGGACCTCCCGGCCACAACTGCCACCTCTCCTCTAACAGGAGTCATGAGCCAGGAGAACCCCCAGATTATGTCCTGGGTCTGTCTGTGGACCACCAAGATGACATATTACAAAGTACCCTAAATTTACAAAGTAGCGTTTTGATAAGTTCACCAAAGGAGGAAAAATACTGAAAAATATTATCATGTCAAAATGGCACAAGTTAGATTTGTAGAAGTGCTTAATGTCCTCTCTACTGTTGAATTTAGAAGTTTGCAGTTCTCCCATTTGCCCATATTTGGGGATGTTGACCCTGCCGCAACTAGGTCCAGTAAACAAAATGTCAATCCTGCATGATATCAGCACAATGGGCTGATATTTGTTCAGATAGTTATAAAACTTCCTAGAACAACATTAATTATGAAAACATGAACTTTGATGGAGATCAGAACTGGGGTGATTTTTGAAGGGCAGAGTGATGAATGGCTATGATAACCATCGCCCAGAGCTGGGTCACACAAGGCACTTCTGCCCAGTTTAAATTGTGAAAGGAGAAGGAATTCAGGAAGGATTTTTTTGGGAGGGGAAGGAAGGTCAGAAGGAGTTGCAGGTCTGACCTGAAGCAAAGTGCCATCATTCAGGTGCTTATAGATCAGGGTTTGTCAACCTCGGCCACTTCAAGATATGTGGATTTCAACATATATTTCAACATTTCAGAGCCTTGATGGTATAGTGGTTTAATGCACCCTGTTATTAACACAGCTGCCTGCAATTTCTGCTGGTTCGAATCTCTCCAAGGCTCAAGGTTGACTCAGCCTTCCATCCTTTCTAAGGTAGGTGAAATGAGGACCCAGTTTGTGGGGGCAATAAGCTGACTTTGTATAAAATATACAAAAGAATGAAGGCTATTGCTTAATGCATTGTAAGCCCCCCTGAGTCTCCGGAGAAGGGCGGCATATAAATCAAATTAAAAAAAAAAAACAAAAAAAACCATATCAATAATGTTGAACCGTCAATAATGGTACTACATCTACATGGAGGGGAATAAGCGGTGGGGTACCCCAAGGTTCTGTTTTAGGCCCAGTACTCTGAGATATCTTCATAAATGACTTAGAGAGGGGATAGAAGGGGAATTCATGAAATCTGCAGATGACACGAAGTTGGCAGGAATAGCCAACTGCCCAGAAGTCAAGCTCTTGATGGATCTTGACAGACTTGAACACTGGGCCCTATCTAACAAAATGGACTTTAATATAGAGCAAAGTAAGGTTTACACTTAAACTAAAAAAAAAAAAATCAAATGTACAAGTACAGGTTAGGTGAAGCATGGCTCAATAGCAATAACTGTGATAGGGATCTTGGAGTCTGAGTGGACAATCACTTAAATAGAGCCCGTACAGCAGCAGCCCAAAAAAGTTAATGCAATCCTTGGTTGCATAAACAGAAGGATAGAATCAAGACTATCTGAAATATTTGTATCGCTTTATAAAATCTTAGTAAGAGCACATCTGGAATACTACATCCAATTTTGATCACCACATTATAAAAATGGTATTTAGACTCTAGAAAGAGTGCAGAGAAGAGCAACTAAGACGATTAAGGGTCTGGAGACTAAAACATATGAAGAACAGTTGCAGGAAATGGGTATGACCCATCTAGAGAAAAAAAGGACCAGGGTTGACATGCTGGCAGTCTTGAGGGGCTTAACCTGTTCTCCAAAGCACCGGAATGCACTCTCTTCTGTGAGTACAATTCATCAGTGGAATGGCTTGCATTCAGAAGTTGTAGGTGGAAGCTTTTAAGAAGAGACTGGACAGGCACTTATTTGGAGCGGTACAGACTTTTCTGCTCGAGCAGGGGGTTGGACTAGAAGACCTCCAATGTCCCTTCCAACTCGGGTTTCTGTAAGATGAAGTCCATGCTGGATGGAGAATCCTGGGAGTCGAAATCTTAAAAGTTGTGAAACACTGTAATATATATATAAATCCTTAGAGCTATGGAATACAAGAATAGGAAGACTATACAGATATTGTACAACCCAGGTAAAATTATTTATAAAACTTAATTCCGTTCCTTGTTTAAACAACATGTCTTCCCATCCTTGGCTTTCTGCCCAAAATTGCCCAGATCCAGGCTGTTGCGGGAGGGACCCGATACTCCCATATTACACCACTCCTGCGCGGCTTGCATTGGTTGCCGGTTGCCCTCGGGTGAGATTCAAGGTGCTGGTGTTAACCTATAAAGCCCTTAGGCTCAGGTTATTTGTCAGACCACCTGCAACCAGCGTCAACGTCCCATCGCCCAGTGCACTCTCACAGAGAGGGCCTACTCAGGGTGCCGTCGGCTAGACAATGTCGGCTGCAACTCCCAGGGGTAGAGCCTTCTCTGTGAGTGCCCCCACCCTTTGGAATCAACTTCCCTTGGGGCTCCGGTTGGCCCCTGACCTTTGCACCTTCCACCGTGAATTGAAAACCTGGCTATTTATGTCCCCCGGCCTGGACTGATGGGGTAGTATATTTTAAATTTTTTTAAAAAACTTCTTGATTTTTTATATATATTCGTTGTTTTTAACAGCCACTTGGTCGACTGTTGTTGTGAGCCGCCCTGAGTCCTTGGAGATAGGGCGGCATACACATTTTATAAAATAAAATAAATAAAATAAATCACTAGAGCCGCCCATCTTGCCAGTGAACAGAATGTAGAAGTCAGAGCAGCTGATAAGGAAGGCTACCTGAGACCGAAGGGAGATTCCAGAGTAGCCTGGATGATTTTGCCACGTGTTCAGGTTGGCTCAGCACCAGGAAAGTTAGTGCAAGTTATCCCTAGTGCAATATTCTGTGCCTGAGAACACTTTCCTCGTGCAAACAGCGTCCGGTATTTGTAAATCTGATTCCCTTTGCCATTGGAAGGACTACTCCAGGATATGTCGTAGTTCCGAGCAACGAACCCAATTGAATCAGGATTTGGAAGCTCCATTCAGGCTTGAATGAGTACACTGTATTGGCACTTAGAAAGGTAAAGCGAGCCCTGGGTAGTAATTCCCACACTTCAGAGTAATAACAAGAATAGAAACTTCCCACCCCCCTCAGGTGTCTTGGATCACGTTATCCAATCAGTCCAGTGGGATCTTCCCCCTCCATCTCAGATGACCTTGGTTCACATGCTGCCTCTGGTGGATGTTTTGTCTGGTGGACTCAGGCACCACATTCCACTCCTTTCTAACTCCCCCCTCCCCCCCAAGAGTGGCAACTGAGAAACCAAGGAGAAAGGAAACATGGCTTCAGCCGAAGTCCTTCCGAAGTTGACAGAGGAACCTGAAGGACCACCTGGAATGCTGCCTCTTTGCTGCCCAGGCCTTGACTTCTGGACTCCTGACTTGATCCTCTCCGACAGTGTTTCTCGACCTTGGCAACCTGAAGCAAAGCTGGCTGGGAAATTCTGGGAGTTGAAGTCCACACATCTTCAAGTTGCCAAGGTTGAGAAACTTTGCTCTGGACCAGAGTTCTCCAACCTTTTTGGCTTTGTGGACCGTCGTCCACGCATGCGCAAAGCCTTCTGCACATGCGCAGAGGCTTACAATCGTTGCAAAAAAGCGACGTCATGACGTCCGCACAGGTGGGCGGAGCCTCCTGCAACCACCGCTATTGGTTCACCCGAGCAGGATAGAACCAGTTGAATTTCACCCATGCTTTGGACTTCCAGTTGCTCTTCTGCGATCTCCCTGGCTGCAAGACATCTCTTTGGGAAATTGGAGCATGTACAGTAGCTCCTGGACTTTTGCTCTTATCCTTGGGACCCTGGATATTTGATCCTCTCCTTCCCTTCTATGCTCTTATTTTCCTTGCCTCTTTGACCTCCACCCAGGCTCCCTTCTTGCCCTCCCAGAAGTTCTCTTCTACTCCTCCTGCCTCCAAAACTGTGATTCAGATATTGATTCCTGTCATATGCAGAATATAAAACTTGGATTTTCAAAACATGCATACTGTACTGTGCTAAATTCAAAGCCCTAATGCATCCAATGGCTTAATATAACTGAATAACAGAGCTGGAAGGGATCTTGGAGGTCTTCTAGTCCAACCCCCTGCTCAAGCAGAAGACCATGTATCATTCCAGACAAGTAGCTGTCCAGACTCTTCATAAAAGCCTCCACACAACCACTGAAACAATGTTTGGTTTTCCCTCATTTTGAACCACATAATGACTCAGGGGAATTTTTGGCTAAATATTCTAAAATATTGTGATCAATCCCCAGTCTTTGACCTTCTAGCCGATTTTCCCCACTCTCCTCCCAACCTCTCCCCTCTCCTGCCCTCCCCTTGCAGATTATTTGAAAGTTGATGGGGATACACTTTTTCCCTTTAACACTGACATCAAAAACAAATTCAAATGATGAAAGTAGATCCCCTCCCAAGGCAGGTCTGCAGAGTGGCCTCTATAATCAATGCGTTGTAGGACGAGGTGATTTGACTTCCAGGCGTTTGGCCAAGCCAGTTCCAACCGGCAGGGCTTCGGATTTTGGACAAGGTGGCAAACACAGGACCAACTGTGACTGTTTGGCAAACTGGGGGATGCGGGTGGAAGCGGACCCAACTACCATTTGGGTCCAGAGAGGCAAGAATTAGTATTTTTCAAATGCTTATTTGTAAATGAAGAGCATAGTTTGATGTCAAACTGCTCAAAATAATCTCTAGGGAACACTAACATAAACAGTACCAAGAAACATTTATTTAATCATCCTCAGTGAAATGTAAAGGACCTTTCTACAGCAAAGAGATGTTGATGTGATGAATAAACATTGTCAAATATAAAAACTGCATTTAAAAATAAGTGTTTAATCCAGAATTTACTATTTGATTTCTAAAGATTGCCAGTGGTATCAAGCTGTTCAGAATACATCCATTTTGATGTCCCTTTTCTCTCCTAGACTATCCAAATCTCTACAAGTTCAAGGAATTTTTTTTTTTTAAAAAAACTGATTAATTACTGTGAGAAACAATTATCCCGGCAAACCTAAAGAGCAGCGGAGATTTCACAGGGAGACTCCAAAAGTGCTTCTAATATCCTGTATATAGTTTCGTATTATATAGTTTCACAAAGGTAGAAAGTCTTGACATCAGTAGTTAGTTCAATTTACAGTAGTGTAAATATACTCTGTGCAGAGCTTTAACTGCCTTCCCAGGTGATACAGATTTTCACCTACAGAAAGTTGCATCTCCCCATCTGACAATTGCTAGGCATCTTCTTGGTATGTTTTGAAAGTTTTTATTTCTACCTTTCCAACAGAACAATATTTGACATGAGTAGCTGTAAAGGGGAAATTCTTCCGAATATACTTTGTGAAAATGTACAATAAAAATGCACACTGCAAAGAAATAATCCACAGTGAAAACCAGAACAATGGTCTGCATAGCCAGGAACAGACCCTAACCATTCACTGCATCTCTCTAACTTCACATCTGTGGAATTCCGTGTTCATCTTCTCCAAGGGATCAGCTCAAATGAGGATTGGCCTCCAGTCTAGAAGAGCCAAAGTTGAGCTCGGAACTTAAGCAGGACTAGACTTGGTGGAAGGGAAATCTCCAAGGGGACCACAGGGCCAGACTCGGAGATGGGTCCTGTGATCCAACCAATTGAGCTTGACTTTGTTTTCGCTGGCTCAGTTGGGGGGGAGTCTTGCTCCTCCTCTGCCTCACAGAATGGCCACGGGGGTGGGGGGTGGGGCGCTGCAAGTAAGAACACATCCCAGCCCATTCAAAGGGGATAAATGTAGCCCCCAACTGATGGGCTTGGACGAGCTGCTCCTTTGGGACTTCACAATCTTTCTCCCATCAATTCTATCAAGCCACAAAGAAGCTTCCTTGGAAGCGGCAGACGTCTAGCAGTCTCTCTCAATCCCTCTGGCAGAAATGAGCCCCACAGAGCACCAATTTTTCATCCCAATTCAGGTGAGGCTACAGATTCTGAGTACAGAACCCCTTTCAGGAGCTGGCCTGGCACCACAGCCTAAACGGGGACTAAAATGGGGCTGTGTTGCACATGGTTAAGTGGTTAGATAACCCAAGTGATTCTATCCATGTATAATCTGAACTAAGCGGTCATATTAAGCCACCGTATGCTTGAGTTTGTTGGGCACAGCAAGTTATATGAACTCAGAAATGGGGTTTGGTTGGTTTAGGGTGTTTGCTTTCAGTCTGGAAAGTAAAGGCCTCCCCTCTTTTAACAGGGCCAGGATAATATTTGCAGGGCAGGTCATGTGCTTCGACTACTGTTTCGTTTGCTTCTCCACTTCCAGTTCTCTCCTGATGTCTGAGACATCCGTGGGCACCTGGACCGTCAGGCCGTCCATCCATTTCTTCACACACACCTGGCAACCCAGACGAGATCTGAAAAGCAGATGCAAAGATCTGGATTTGGGTGTCACTTTCCTAGCATGCAACAGCCTAATCTATTGCCAGGTGTACCACTGTTTGCAGTAGGACAGAAGGCCTTTGGCATCCCTTGTGAGCCCAGACCTTAGATGCAGCTCAAAATGCCACTTGAAGCTAAGGACACCATGAGAACTGACGTTGACAACCAAAATAAAAATCCAAAAGACTCTATAAAGGCCTATGGGAAATGTGGAGGCTCAGAGGTTAAGATGCTGGGCTTATCAGCAGCCCAGGTTCAAGACCCAAGCGCCACGCAATGGGGTGAGTGCCCATCCTTGCCCCAGCTCTTGCCCACTTAACGATTCAAAAGCATGCAAGTGTGAGTACATCAATAGGTACCACTTTGGTGAGAAGGTAACAGCTCCCTGTGACATCATGCTGGCCATATAACCACAGAAAAGTCTTCGGACAGTGCTGGCTCAATGGCCAGAGATGAGCTGCATCCCCTAGAGGTGGCAATGAGCAGCAGAGTAAAATGCGCAGGGACTCCATTTCCTTTACATTTCCCCTATAAAGGGATGCCCAAGGCAAATTGGTCCAGAAAGTAGCTGGATAAGCAAGAATTTCTCTTCTCTAGATAATTATGCTTCCACTTATGCGAGGCTGGGCAGGATCCCGTATGATGCCCTCTCAACCTTTTTTCTGGGTGTGGCAAACTGACTGAGCTCATCAACATCTATGCAACAGTCACAACATGCTTGGGATTGCTCCCCAGGAGCAATCCCAAGGAGTCCTCGGAGTCAGGTAAATGAGCAACTTGCATTCTTCCCTTCATTGAAACAATGGCCAGAGTGCAGAGTTGGAAGTGGCTGAAATGCCCCCCTTCCCCCACCCTCCAATGCATTCAGAGCCAAGAAAGGGGCACTCGGGATGCTTACGTGTCAGTCAGTCCGTAGGCCAAGTCCAGCATATCCAGCTCGTCATCAGTGATCTCACCCAGTTGCTGAAACGCTGCTTTCTCAAAGATTAGATGGCAAGTGGAGCAGGCCAGGGTGCCCTCACACGCCCCTGCAGGAGAAAAGAGGCCACTGTCATTGGCAGAAGCCACGCAAGGCTCCTTCTGCGGGTTTACAGTGTTATCTACATGCTAGAAACCCAGGAGAGCAACCAAAAATTAATAGCATCAGCTTCCCACCCTTGATTTTAGAAAGCTCCAACGACAGCAAATGGTGTCATGTGGTGAGAAAACACAGGCTGCGCCATAGAATTGATTGGACGAAGCTACGTTACATATAGGTGTAAAGATTCAGAAATAATAAATAAATTCAGAAATAAACTGGGGCTTGGTTATTCTACCATCTGGGGATCCAAATGTGGAGGAAAGTGCTGCTTTGTATTTTATTCTTCATGTAAAAGGAGTGGATGGATGAAGCAAACTTAAGTAAATTCTTGAGTGCAAAAGATGATCATTAGGATGTGGGCATACTTTAGTGGTAGAGGCACACTTGGAGTGTGAAAAGTGTGTGGTGGGTGCACTCACAAAATAGCAGCCACATCTAGTCACAAAATGACCCCATCACCTCAGCAGGCTGATGAGAAGCATCCTTTGACCGGAAGAAGATTGAGATAGCGACAGTGGCGAATATCTGTAGCTCGGGTGTAGGAGGAGGATGAGGGTTCATTCTCCAAGCCTGGTTTCCGAAGGTCTCGTCACCAGGCTGGGTAACATCTTCAGTGGAAGAATGAGCTGCTCAGATTATTTCAACCCTCAGAATTGAAGATTTGGGAACCCTAAAGGCTTTCCTGCCGGTAAACAGAGGCTTGGACTTTGTAGGGCCCAGCTTGATGCCATCTCCTGGTTAATCTTCAGGATACAAGTTTAATAAATAATAATAATATCTGTGAGTAAAACCAAGTGACACAAACTTTCAAAGGCACGAAAGCCAGTCTGGTCTAATAGCACCAGACTAGAAGCTAGGAGACAGTGAGTTCTAGTTCCACCTAGGAATGCAAGCCGGCTGGGTGGTTTTGGGGCAATCACCCTCTCTCTCAGCAGAACTCACCTCAGAAGGTTTTTGTTGGGAAAATAGGAGGAGGAAGGAGTATTAGGGTTGTTCACTATCTTGAATGATTAATAAAAATAATAAAGATAGACTACAGATAAATAAATAAATATATCTAGGCTTAGGAAGAAAATGCAGAATGTTCAAACTTTGAGTGTTAACTGGATCCAGCACTCTTGGTTCTCCTTGCTGGGCTGTCCCAGAGAAAGGAGGCGAGATCAGATCTCAGGAGGTGGGTGTTCTGGTGCCTAGACCAGTCTGTAAAACAATTTTGCCAACTGCTAAAAGAACAGATTATTGGTTACCAATAAAACCTGAAGACAGAAAGGCAGAATCTCACCACTAACCAAAGCCATCGATGTTAATGTTTTGATTTATCACAACCTCCAGCAGACTTTCCCCTTCTTTGGCGCTGACCGAGTATTTCTCTCCATCCCGATTAATAAAATGTAGCCTCACTTTGTCCGCAGAGCTGCATGGAGAGAGAAGCACAACACCCATTCAGAGAGAGCTCAGGTGCTCCCAAGTGCCAAGTGACAGTCAAAGAAGCCACAAGTAAAAATTGCCATTCACATTGGTCAAAAGTCCAAAGCATTCTACTCTTTTGTGTCAGCTGGTTGCAACCGAGCTAAAGATGGGGAGGTGGTAAGTTATTCCTGGGCCCAGAGCTATCGAGATATCTTTACACTAGGAGTTGCACAGCCACAAGGAGGGTCTCCATCACTGGAAGTTTTCAAGAAAAGGCTGAACAGAATGGTATAGGATCTCCTGCTTGACGGGTTGAACTAGAAGACCTCCAAGGTCCCTTCCAACCTATTCTTCTATGTCTCCAGCTTTCATGACTGCAAAACATGGAACAACATTCTGACTTGGGCCATCAAAAGCAATGGAGCACTTTTCCATGTTCCATCCCCCATTCCTGGAATTTTCAGACCAAGAACCATTTGTGCCCTCTGAAGGGCAAAAAAACAATGATCCAGGACCCCAAAATCCATATTTTAGCTCTACGTTAGACTTTGGGCATGTCCACTAGGGAATTGGGTAGGTCATATTTCTAGTGAATTACATTACACAATGTCAACTATGGTGCATCAGGAGAAGTTCATGATAGTGATGCGGCTCATATGAGCTGTTTCTCGGTTTGTTTCTGCAAAAGATCTCCGTAGGGGATTCGACCGGGGTCCCTCCAAACTTGGCATTTGGCTTCTGCTATTCTCAGCTCTTCATCCATCTCTAAATTTGTAATGGCCTCATGGATATTTCTGCTTGGAAATTTCAGTATCATCAATTATAACTCATCTAATAACTCGCAAGATTTGTTTTTCTTGCATCCAAACTAGATTGTTTGTTTCTCTGTGTCATATAATATAAAATAGAATATAGAATATATTCTATTGTGTGTGTTTGGACACACAAGGAATTTGTCTTGGTGCACACGCTCTCAGTGTACATAAAAGAAAAGATACATTCATCAAGAATCATAAGGTACAACACTTAATGATAGTCATAGGGTACAAATAAGCAGTCAACTCATATTAGGAAACAGTCAATATAAATTGTAAGGATACAAGCAACAAAGTTACAGTCATGCAGTCATAAGTGGGAGGAGATGGGTGTTGGGAATGATGAGAAGATTAATAGTAGTGCAGACTTAGTAAATAATTTGACAGTGTTGAGGGAATTATTTGCTTAGCAGAGTGATGGCGTTCGGGAAAAAACTGTTCTTGTGTCTAGTTGTTCTGGGGTGCAGTGTGCTCTATAGTGTCATTTTGAGGGTAGGAGTCAAAACAGTTTATGTCCAGGATGCGAGGGGTCTGTAAATATTTTCCCAGCCCTCTTTTTGACTCCTGCAGTATACAGGTCCTCCATGGAAGGCAGGTTGGTAGCCATTGTTTTTTCTGCAGTTCTAATGATCCTCCGAAGTCTGTGTCTGTCTTGTTGGGTTGCAGAGCCAAACCAGACAGTTATAGAGGTGCAGATGACAGACTCAATATATGTGGGTATATGCATGATTATCTATCTATCTATCTATCTATCTATCTATCTATCTATCTATCTATCTATCTATCTATATTGTCGTGTTTATGTAGTGTATATTGGAGGTGGTGACCCTTTGAGAGCTGTATGCTGCATTTCTTTATGTCAAAGACTATGGATCACTTTTCCCTCAGCCCAAAAGTTCAGTGGCTACTCCTTCTTCACCTGCTGGCTGGTTTGGGATATAAAACCAATTTCACTGCAACTCATTAATAAAGAAACTCAGAAAGTTTCTTTATTATTATTATTTCTTCTTTATTATTTCTTTGTTATCACCTATTCCATTCCTACATATAGTATGCTACAATGTTATAGGAGCACACTGTAGGATATCGTGATGGGGTGATTTTAGATTCTTCTAGCCCCTGAAGAACAATAGCTTTTCTGCCATAACTCTCTTGATGGGCCACGGTGGTCCCTCCCTGCTCTTTTGTGCTTGGGTCATCCCACTCCCTGGCCAAAGCACCTGGGCTCTTTGAGTGTGTGTATAGGGGGGTGACTTCCTTTCCATGGCCCCTTCCAACCATGCTGTTCCCAGTTCTACTTTTCTCCATGTAGCAGAGCTTTCTGTATCTTGCACTTTCAGTCCAAGTGTTCCAAGAAGAGAGAGGAAGCCCCAGCCTAAGCCAGGCCTGCGTGGGCATCGCTCTGCTTCCCAATGGCTCTGCTCATGCTCCTCAAAGAAATCTTATATTTTCCTTTGTTTCCTCTCCTCTGTACTCAGTGTCAGGCTATAAATCCCAGCAGTCCCCCCTCAGGGAAACCCTTTCTTTCCACATCGAAGGCAGGCAGCATTTCTGAATTTGCAGGCTGACCGTAGGTGGTTCCCGCCAGAGCTCACACATACAGTTTGGGTTGTTATTTTGTCACTAGTGCAGCTTTTCTCAGTAGCTGACTTGAGGTGGTGGATGACATCATCCTTGTTCGTCCCGTCCTCAACATCCAAGTCTTTGTGATGAATTGTGTCAGGTTTGATAGGCGTGGACGGGCTGTTTGCCTGCTGAATCTCAGTCGTGGATTTGTTTGACAGTTCGGCAGTGCGGGCTTCGACTAATGCTGTCTGTAGAGTTATCTCCATCCTGGCCAGTAAGTGGTGCTGTAGTCGGAGATCTCTTACTCCGCAGACTAGCCTATCAAGCAGGGCATCGTCAAGGTCTCTGAATTCGCAATAGAGAGCCACAGATCTTAGTGCCGCTATGAATTGATTAATGGATTCACCTTTGTTCTGGTTTCTGTGGTAAAAAGCATGGTGAGGGGCGATTCTGGATGGCATTGGTGCATAATGGCTCCTAAGCCTGGCCATTAAGGTCTCCCAAGGCACAGAATGTATTGTTTGGGGAGAGTCCTAGCTATTTCGAACATCTCTGTCCCGTAAAATGTTAAAAAATATGCCTTTTTCCTGTTGCCAGAGATGTCTACACAGTCATTGGCTACCAAAAAACACTCAAACACTCTGTCTATGTAGGAGTCCCACGACTCAGAAGTTGGGCTGAAAGCAGTGAAAGTGTTTAATGCAGCCATTCTTAGCAGACTGAGGCGACTCAAATGGCTGTGTCTGAGGCAATTGTATGGTAGCACGACCTCTCGTTGTCTATGAATTCAGCTCAATCTAGTGACAGCTCTTAGTGACGGTTACTAGCCCGGGTCTAGCGCCTCAGTCTGGGAAACAATCCCATCCTCGTTGCCAGTTGTTCAGTACCGAGAACAGCGGCAGACAGACTGAGGTGAAACAATAGGCTAAAATCAACTGTTTATTTATGCTAACAGAGATTGCTAACAGGCAGCTGCTCCACAACTGTGAGGTTTTCTCCATCTGACAGCGCTTTTATACTCAGCTGTCAGACAGGGCAGCCAATCAGAATGCTTCTCGGTTCCTGCTAGTGGAGCAGTGAGGACAGCAAAACACAGCAATACGAGCCCATTTTTGCGAAAAACGGGGCATTTTTGCCCTCCCCAGCCCACAGCAGCACTCTGCAGGTCTCCCAAAGCCTCTGTGCACCCCATTTTTGTGAAAAACAGGCCCATTTTTTGCCCATTTTTTAAAAAACGGGGGTATTTTTGGCCTCCCCAGCCCACGGGAACACTCTGCAGGCCTCCCAAAGCCTCTGCGCGCCCTGTTTTTGTGGAAAATGGGCCCATTTTTTGCAAAAATGGGATCCCTGGGGTGGGACTTTGGTGTATATGACGCACCAACATTTCCACCCTCTTTTAGGGGGGGAAGTGTGTTTTATATGCCGAAAAGTATGGGTAATTGCAAAACATTTGGGATGGCAGCAGTTTTTTTTATTTCACTTTGCTGCCATCTAGTGGTCATTCAGATCTGTGCAGCCTAAGTCTGCTTGTCCTGAACTTCCAAAATGCCCTTTCTTACTACAGAGTCCTGGGAGAAGCCTGGGAGATTACAATGGAAATGGAGAGTGCTGCCTTCTAGTCTTGATTTATCATTTCTGGCAGGAACAAAAAGCCTTAGTTTAGGACGGAGCAATGTTGACCTAAGCAGGGACTGAAACTGCCACACCATCTTTACTTACAAGAAAGTTTTGCTCAAATGATGATCTTGAGAATGGAGTCAGCCCTTAGAGACTATAGAAAACACTCAGATGCCTGGGGACCCAAGAGCTTCTCTGGAGCTCAAGGAAGCATACTCCTTACATGCAAAAAGGGGCAGGCGACAGGGTTGAGCAAACTTACAACAACTTTCTTCCAGACTTAATACCCAGGATAGGGAAAAAAGGGGTAAAGGAGTCCCTGCAGATTTTATTCTGGTAGCCGTTGCCAACTCTAGGCCACCTGCTGCTCATTTCCGTTTCAAGGCCATGGAGCCAGCGCGGTCCGAAGACATTTCTGTAGTCACGTGGCCAGCATGACATCACGGAGTGCTGTTAGGTTCCCACTCGAGTGGTACCTACTATTTATTTACCAGCATTGGCATGCTTCCTGTTAGGTTGGCAGGAGCTGGCATGAAGGTGGGGACTCACCCCCATTTAGTGTTGTGGTCCGCTAACAGCCTGCAGAGTTGGAAGCGGAGTCGGACAGTGAGGAGGCTGAGGAAGAACATGGGCCAGTCCTGGATGCTGGGGAAGGCCTGGATGAGGGCTCCACGTCGGAGGCAGAGATGGGGCCAGGGCCATCTGGGAGTGATGTGCGCACTCCGGAGTCTCCAGAGGCTGACAGCAGAGAGGCAGAGGAACAGGAGGAGCCTGTTCCTAGTGCACGCATGAGAAGAGCTGCCAGAAGGCAAGAGCAGCTAAAGCAAAAAGGACGACTCGGGAGTAAGGCCAAGAGATGATTGGCCCCTCCCATAAGGCTTAAAAGACCTGCAAGGCTCTTGGGCTCTTTGTCGGAAAACAACGTTGATAGATTTGTTTCTTCTCTTGCTGCATTTATTTCTTTTCACCATCTCCTGCTTCTGAACTTTTGCCAAGAAAGGCCTTTGGCAGGTTGCCAAAGTAGACCAAGGTTGGTGATAAGGCAGAAGAATTGTGTTATGAAGAATTTGTTTTGAATTAGTTTGGACTACGCGGAGAATGAGTTAATTCTCAGCTGTTCTGATAAAATCTGTTCATTTAGAACTGATTGTGTCTAATAATACATACTTGGGCCTAGGTCACAACAACAACCTCATAATTCGTTAGTCTGAGAGTTGGTTACTGATTTGGGATCACACCATTAATTTCATCATAAATCAAGCTTTGATCCTTGTCCAAAATTTCAACCACTGTATGATTATACCTTGTGAGTTGTATGGACCATCCATTCGCCCATCTGTTGTTTGCAAAAAATGAGGGAGGAAAATCTCTTATAATGTTTGCTCTGGTGAAGCTTTTTGTTTTAAGTTGCTAAAGAGCAGATGGAGCATATGGATATAAAGTATTTAGCTCTATTTAAACAGTTCATCTTGCAACTGATCATAGAAATCTACATGAAACCGTTGGGGGAGATCATCCGACGATACGGGGTGGGATATCAGCAGTATGCTGATGATACCCAGCTGTATATCTCCATCCCACATCATTTCAGTGAAGCAGTGGATGTGATGTGCCAGTGCCTGGAGGCTGTGAGAACCTGGATGGGAGTCAACAGGCTCAGACTTAACCCAGACAAGACCGAGTGGCTGTGGGTATTGCCTCCCAAGGACCATGTCGATTGTCCATCCTTAGCCCTGAGGGGGAGGGAGAAGCTGTCCCCCTCAGAATGGGTTCGCAATTTGGGTGTCCTTGACCCACAGCTGAGATTAGAGCAACACCTGGCAGTTGTGGCTAAGGGGACCTTTGTACAGGTTCACCTTGTACACCAATTGCGACCCTACCTGGATCGGGAGGCTCTTCTCACAATCACTCATGCCCTTGTCACTTCATGGTTGGATTATTGCAATGCGCTCTACATGGGGCTACCCCTGAAAAGTGTTAGGAGACTACAGTTGGTCCAGAATGCAGCTGCTTGAGCGGTCGTGGGTGCACCTAGGTACTCCCACATTACACCAATCCTCCGTGAGCTGCACTGGCTTCCTATCGGTCTCCGGTCACAATTCAAGGTGTTGGTTATTACCTTTAAAGCCCTATATATATATTTTTTAATTAGATTTATATGCCGCGTTTCTCGGAAGACTCAGGGCGGCTTACAATGCGTTAAGCAATAGCCTTCATACTTTTGTATATTTTATACAAAATCAGCATATTGCCCCCACAAACTGGGTCCTCAATTTACCCACCTTAGAAAGGATGGAAGGCTGAGTCAACCTTGAGCCTGGGGAGATTTGAACTTGCAATAATTGCAGACAGCTGAATGTTAATAACAGGCTTTTAGTCTGTTGAGCTATCCAGGCTCTTGCTTAGGCTCAGGGCCAGGTTATCTTTGAGACTGTCTTCTACCTCATAGCTCCCAACGACCGGTAAGATCCCACAGAGTTGGTCTCCTCCGGGTCCCGTCGGTTTGCTGTTTGTCCCCGCTGGACGCTCCTTTGGGATTGTCGCACCCACTGCCTGTAAAGAGCCGCCTTTATAGCGGAATGGCGGCTCGAAAAAACTCTGTTTCCATGAGGAAACGGAGATAGAGCAGGCTGGGGTGGGTTGAGTCCTCTGCCTAATCCCAAAAGTTTTTTTTTTACTTTTGGGACGGAGCGGAAGAGACTCCCCGTATCCCCAGCCGATGCTCCGGGCTCTGGGAGATCTCTGCTACACGCAGAGCTAGGTGGCAAAAGCAAGCCTGTAAACTTGTTAAACTAATTAAAGAAGACGTGAGCTGGATCGCTGACCCTGAAGCGCAAGTATTTTTTTTTCTTATTTTAGAAAAGTTACTGAAGTTGTTTAAGAAGTGAAAGGAAAAAAGATTTTTAAAATGGCGATTGCTGAGGCTTGAAGAGAGGCTGAAAAGGGAAAGTCCTTCCGTTTTCTATTACAAAGTAGCGGAATGAATACTTCTGGTCGTAATTGAGGCAAAACCTCACTCTCACTCTTGCTTTTTTTTTCTCTTTTTTTTCCTGGGGATCTGATATTGATCTTGGTTGGAAACAAGCCTTTTTTTTCTCTCTCTCTTTTCCACTAAATCTTGTCTGTGTGGGAAATGGCATCGGGACTCACACAGCTAGACAAACGGGGGGGGGAATTTCCCCCATTAATAAATTACACCAACAAGTTGTAACTCTCCAGTGTCAGAAACCTGATTTTAATATAATAGAATTTCTTCTTGAAGAGATTGTAAGAAGGGATGAGATTGTGAACCAGCAACTCGAAAAATTTAAGCAGGAAATTAAAGAAATTGGCGAATTGGTGAAATCAAAGTTTGACTTTTTGAATCGAAAGATTTTAAATACAGCTAATGGTTTATCAGACTTTCTGATTCGGGTGGATGCAAAGACTAAATTATTAGAGTCTAAAATGAAGGAAACTGAGGAGAATTTGGATGACAAGATTCAAAAAATTAAAAAGGATTTGGTAAACATTCAGGATAATAGCTCTGAAGACAAACCTAAAATGGAGGTTGACCAAAAGACTGATAATGAAGAAAATGTGCAACAGAGGATTGAAAGAGAAGTTTTAATGATTCAATATAATTTTACAGAATATGCAATTAGACTGAGAGGTCTGCAGGAAAATAATAGAGATGATTTAAGGAAAATATCTTCTGAAATTCTGGCTGGGATTTTAAAGGTTCAACCTGATGAAGTGTTTTGCAGGATTGATAGAATTTATAGAATAAACTCCTGGTTGGCAAAGCAAAGGCAATTGCCTAGAGATGTGGTGATCTATTTTACAGATAAAGAAATTAGGAATAATATTGTGCAGAACTCTTTTAATTCTACTTTGCAATTTCATGGAAGAAAGATTTGGATTTTTAAGGAGCTCCCGACTAAGATGCTAATGGAGAGGAAGAAATTTGGCTTTCTAGTGACTGAGTTAAAAAAAAGAAATATCCTATTTAGGTGGGATGCCCCAGTTGGTTTAATATTGAGACACCAAGGAGTAAGATATCAACTGAACACTGTTGAAAAAGCGGAAGAATTTTATCAAAAAATTTTAAAAATGAACTTAACATCTTTAGGCACAATACAGGATAAGCAAAAGGAGTTGGAAACAAAAGGAAAATATCAAATTACAGAGGCTGTGGTGGATAAACTGTCTTTGGACTCCCTGGATATCCCAGCTGGACTGTTTATAAATAAGAGAGCAGTGTCATCCGACTCCAATGTGATGAACCATCAAGTCACAGACAAGTGCGCAAATCAACCAGTTGATATACAAGTGATGGAGAAGAAAGATGAGATGACAAAACTAACCCAACAAGATCAACTCATAAAGCAGAATGAAAATCGATCAGCCGACACACAATTGGTAGGCACGAAACGAGGATGGAAATTCAACCCGCAAAAGAAAAAGAAAAGAAATAGATCTCATAGAAACAGCAGTTTCTAAACCAAGCAACAGTGAAGCCAGGGACTTTAAAAAATGAATGAATATCTGAAAAGATAGTGGAGGCGAACAATTGTTTAATACTATCCTGAGGATTGTGGCAGATCTCTGTAATGCCGTGATTTTGGGATGTGAAAAGAGCCTTACCTTGTTGGATTTGAATTATCTACTCTGGATTTCTTTTACTGGTAAATATATTATAATTATTTTGAGTTACAAGGCAAGAGAGTCACGCTGGGGCATGCAGAAGATCTGGATGTTACCCATTAGGATGATGGGAATCAACAATCCTGATGAATACCACAACTATAACTATATGGATATAATTATAATGTTACTCGGGTGGTTGTTTTTACTTTTATATATATATGAGGATATCTACTACTGATGGGGGCAGAAGATGATTGAAGATTTTGAACAAACTGTTGCACCAGCATGTTATTTTACCCTATTATGGGTGATGGATTTAACAATCCAGTGGAAAGACACCAAAGAAGATATTATATGGATTATAAATTTAAAGTTATTGTCTTTTTTCTTTTTACAAAATGGAATGCATATATAGATATGTGTATATCTTAGTAAAGTGGGCAGTGGATTATATTTAGAATTGTATTGCATGATTTTGTAGGAATTGAAGGGTTGAAATAGGTTAGTTTACTGATTGATTAGTCTAAGAAAAAGGATCTTTAAGTCATATATTTAGGGGAGTGGAGGAATTGGATAGAACTGAATAAATGTTAAATTTGGATGTAGGGAGAAGGCCGCTTTAAAATGTTATATTAATATATATAAAAGATTAAATGTTAAATTGTAATAATACATTATAAGTTTAGGGGAGGAGAAAAAGGGCAAATTATCGTAAAAATGGGAGTTATAAGAATAATATGCTAAGGGTCAGTATTCTGAGGAGGGAGTAAGGGAAAGGAAAGATATTATGTATGTAATTAGTTATGAAATAGCCTATTGTTGTGAAGAAGTCACAGGGAGGGATGGGTGGTGAGGGGGGGTTAGGGAAGAGGGGGGGGAAAAAGGGGGAAAAACTTGTATTTGAAAACTTTTTCAATAAAAAAAAAAAAAAAGCTAAACAATGTTGGCTGGGGGGTCCGCGGGGGAGGGCCTTCTCTGTGGCTGCCCCGGTTCTCTGGAATCAGCTACCTCCTGAAGCCCGGACCGCTCCCACCCTACTGGCCTTCCGGAAAATGGTGAAGACTTGGCTTTTCCAGCAGGCTTGGGGCCGTTGATCTCACCACTGCGATCTTGCGAGATCCGGCCATGAGTGGTGTGTGTGGGTTTTTTTAACGTCTTTTATTGTTTATTGTTTATACTGTTTTGTTGTAAGCTGCTCAGAGTCCTCGGAGAGTTGGGCGGCATAGAAATACGAAAAATAAATAAATAAATAAATAAATAAATAAATAAATAAATAAATTAAGTTTAGTGCTTGCTAGGTGCAAATCACATAGCTCCATGATGGCGAACCTATGGCACGTGTGCCGGAAGTGGCAGGCAGAGCCGTCTCTTTGGGCATGTGAGCCATGGCCATGGCGTTTCCAGGTTCCAGCGCTCTGGCCGGCTGCTCTTCATGGACGCCGGGACCTGGAAGAGACTGTGCCCCAGGCGGCTGCGGTTTCTGATGCACGCATGTGCACCGGCCACGGGTCTTCGTGTGCACGTGTGCATGCACACCAGAAACCAGGAGACCAGGAGACCAGGTGGCCGGTGCGCATGTGTGCACCAGGAGGATGATCTTCCGGTTTCCGGTGCATGTATGCGCACGGGCTAGCTGGCCTTCATGTGTGCGTGCACACCAGAGACCGGAAGAGCAGCCGCCCGGCATGCATGTGCGTGTATGTGCACCGGCCAGCGGGTCTTCCGGTTTCCAGCCTGGGTGCGCTCATGCACACACCACACGCCTGTTTCAGCACTCGGCTCGCCAACCCTGTTGCAGGGGCTCCATCACTGGAGGCTTTTAAGAAGAGACGGACAGCCATTTGTCTGAAACGGTCGAGGGTCTCCTGCTTGAACCGGAGGTTGGACTAGAAGACCTCCAAGGCCCCCTCCAGCTCTATCCTGATTGGTTGAATTTTGACCTGAGGGCAAAATGGCTCAGAGCCAAAGAAAGGCCAGCTGAGCTCCCTTGGGAAACTCCTTTGCTGGGATTGTGTTGCAGGGAAGTAGATGGAAAAGACCATCTTCTATCTTTTCTGAACGTTAACCTGCTCTCCCACCTATCTGTTCACTCTTGTCAGCCTGTATAGGTGGGATGCCCAACCAGACACCCAAGGCCAAAAGGCTGAAAGGGGAGCGGTCCCCTCCCCTGGGTGTCCCCAATCTGTTGCTGAAAATGGGAGAGAAGGATAACACACATACACACTTTCTAAGCCATGACTACTTAACCATGGTATATTTGAAAGAACCCAATGGGGCTGGGTCACAGAACATACTAAGCAAACCCTTAATTATTAGTTTCTGCAGTTATAAATCAGAGCATTTTGCAGTTTGTTTGGTTTTTGGTTTAATGTGAAATGTGAACAATTGTAGCTTCTATTTTTTTTTTTTAATTAGATTTATATGCCGCCCTTCTCCAGAGACTCAGGGTGGCTTACAATGCGTTAAGCAACAGCCTTCATACTTTTGTATATTTATACAAAGTCAGCTTATTGCCCCCACAAACTGGGTCCTCATTTCACCTAGCTTAGAAAGGATGGAAGGCTGAGTCAACCTTGAGCCTGGCGAGATTCAAACCAGCAGAAATTGTAGGCAGCTATGTTAATAACAGGGTGCATAGACCACTGTACTATCAAGGCTCTTTTATATAGTAAATCATGATTCAAACAAACCATGGCTTATTGCAATGACAGTTCAGACTCAACACTACTGCACAGCAGCAGTTACAGATGGAGAGGATGGGAAAATCAAACTTGGGAAGGCAAAGTGTTGCCTTGGGAAAATGGAATGGAAGCTGTGGGTTAAAAGCCCTTGACGTCAGCAGCCGTTGACGCTTTAGAAGGGTTCCCTTCAAGGTTTGTTTTCAAGATAAATTGCCCGGCCTTGGGGTGACTCCCGCCTTGCCTTCCTCAGTTCCTCAGCAGATGCGGCCTTGGGAAGGACCATCCTGGGCTGCTCACTTACAAGTCTTCACAGGCTCTAGAGTTGCTTTGCTGCCCTTTTGGTGATTGTGCAAGTCTGCGAGGTTTGTGATCTGACAAGCCAACGAAGTTTTCGTCCCCCTCAGGGCTTGTGAACCCTGAGGAAGTCCCAAGAGAGGCTTTTCTGGGCCCTGGTAATCCAAGAGAAGCACATTTATCAGTTGCCTGGTGTGCAGGTTTCTGTCCCTGGAATTCTATCCTAATTTTCTTCAGAAGGTCAAGATGATGAACGTAGCTCTTCCTCCTCCTCCCAGAACAACCCTCACTCTGGGCTCAAAGTCATTCTGGGAAATTCTGGGGCCGAGGCCTCTCTTAAAGCAGGTCTTCTCTGTTGCTAGACCTTCACTTTCAGGACTCCCCACCCTGGTTCTCCAAAATGTTTTGCCAGCAATGAAGAAAGGACTTTGGACAGGCCATTGTTCAGAGCCTGATGGAGCTGGAAAGCCAAACCTTGAGCAGAAGAAGGAAAGAAGAAGGGAAAAAGTTCTGGGGATACAAGAACGAGGGGCAAAGTTTGTATTTTAGATGTGGGGGTGGAAATGCAGATGTTGAGCCAATCTAGCCAAGGGAATATCATCATCTACACAAGGAATTAATCCTTATTTAGAGTCGAATAGCAATAGCACTTATATACTGTTCCATCGTGCTTTACAGCCCTCTCTAAGCAGTTTATAGGGTCACCATTCCCCGCCCCCTCCCAACAACCTGGGTTTTACTGACCTTGGAAGGATGGAAGGCTTGAACTCCTGGCTGTGGACAGAGTTAGCCTGCAATACTGCATTCTAACCACTGCGCCACCAGGGCTCCTGGTCAAATGCAATCTGCCCTTCAAGTGAATGAGTTCCCCCCCACACACACATTTGGCTCTGTGTAGCAATTTATTTATTTATTTATTTATTTATTTATTTATTTATTTATTTATAATTGCGATTTTTATGCCGCCTTTCTCCCTAGGGACTCAAGGCGGCTTACAAAATGACAAATTCCAATACAAATCACAATGAAAAAAATTAAAATCAACAACCCTATGCATCATAAGGCAAATAAGACCCTTATTAACTTGGTCATCCTTATGATGGGACACCACTCAGACTAGGTTGTTTATGACAAGAAGCATCACTGAATAAATCAGTGAGGAAATTGGTCATAATCATTCTTTAAGGCCCACTTGGATGTGCCTTTGGAGAAAGTTCATCTCAATGCTACCCATGAATTCCAGAAACCACCGGTGGAGAAGAGCCACTGGTAAAGGATATTAAATAGAAGAATGTGATGCATCGTAAGTACAATGTGGACAACCATCTTTATTTCGAGTTTGGTGACATATTTTCATTTTTCCTTCCTATTAAGAAACATTTAGAAGTCTAGAACTAATTCTGAGCTAACCAGCTTATTTTATATTCTTGTTTACTCTGAATAAAGAAGGGTGATGGGGTGTGTGGCATCTTCCTGGAGTTTCAAAGCTTTTCCTGCTGTAAAAGTCTCAGACTTTCCATTCCCAGCCCAGAGTCGTGTCCCAGCCAGTCAAGGTCTCACAGTCTTCTGACCACAGCAGGACCATGAAGCGATGGTGCCAGGTTTTGATTAAAAACAACAACAACTGTGGGGTTTTGTTCGCGGGGAGCTTCTGCACAGGACCTACCGCTGGGCACTATGGAAAACCTGGCCATCCCCGGGGAGGCGGAGGTCTCTGCTGTCCTTATTAAGGATCCTATTAGATAAGACTAAGATGATTGTTAAAAATATGACACAAGATCGTAAGAGGAACTTGAAAGCAAGGCAGGCTTTGAAATAATATCAAAAGTTAAATATTTAGGAGTACAAGTTGCAGACTTAAATATAAAATTATTTCAAAATAATTATGAGGTGTTGTGGCGAGAGGTATAAAAGGATATGGAGACGTGGAAAAAACTGCAACTGTCGTTGCTTGGAAGAATAGCAGCAGTTAAGATTAAGGTTTTGCCTAGATTTCTCTTTTTGTTTCAAATGATTCCGGTGCTTAAAAGTGATAAGCAATTGAGAGAATGGCAAAATGGACTGAATAAGTTTGTCTGGAATGAGAAAAAGCCGAGAGTCAAACTGAAAATTATGCAAGATGTTCCAGAACGGGGAGGCCTTAAACTTCCAAACCTACAATTGTATTATGAAGCAGCAGCTTTGACGCAAGCAAGTGACTGGTTTGGAAGGATAAAGACTGGAATATTGAATATAGGAAGTCATGATCTTGAGTTTGGTTGGCATGCATATCTATTCTATGAGAACAAAATGGATAAAGCATTCAAAAGCCACATACTTAGGAACTCTTTGATGAGAGTTTGGAAGAAGCATCGATTCAAATGGGATTACAAAATACCGTTATGGCTGGATCTTGGTCATATCATGTGGAATACAAATATAATGTCACTCGGGGCGGGGGGGGGGTTATACAAATAAGTTCTTTTTATGGATGGAGCAGATGGCAATTAAAGACATTAGAAATACTGTTGGAAGAAGGGATTAATTTAACTTGGCTATAGTATCAACTTCAACTGAGATGGAAAGAAGATCAAAAAACTGGTATAATGATGCATGAAGAAGAATTGGTTAGACATATAAAAGAGAAAGGTCCAATGCATATCAAGAGGGTTTATAATGTTTTGCTAGAAAGGGATTCGGAAAATGAATTGGTTAAAGATTGTATGATAAAATGGGCACAAAATTTTGCAGAACCAGTGATGTTGGAAACATGGGAAAAAATATGGGTCCAGAATGTTAAATTTACACAGTCGCAGAATTTGAGGGAAATTTTTTATAAAATGTTTTATAGGTGGCATTTAGATCCTAAGAAATTATCGTGTATGTATCCTAATGTTCAACCAAAATGCTGGAGATGTGATTGCTTAGATGCCACATATTATCATATGTGGTGGACTTGTAAGAAAGTGAAGGCTTTTTGGATAAAAATTTGGTGGATTATGCAAAATGTTTTGAAGAAAAAACTTCAGTTTTCTCCACAACTGTTTTTATTGGGTATAGTTAAGGGTTTTACATTGGGTGAAACAAAGCTGATATTATATATGGTGACAGCAGCAAGATTATTGATAGGTCAATATTGGAAAAATGATGCTATGCCCACTATTGAAGAATGGACTTTGAAGATGGCCAGTTTTGCAGTGATGGCGAAGATTTCAGCATATTTAAAAGACCGAACTCAAGAGTCTTATGTATGGGAGTGGAAAAAGTGGATAGATTATGTGCAGAATAAATATCAAACTAGGAAATATCAGATAGCTTTTAGCTGAATGAATGTATTATGTAGGGATAGATTAATTGAGTTTTATGAAGGTATAAATAGCATACGGGGTGGAGGGGTTTAAGCTTCATAAAATGTATTTTTGATTAGGATTTTATTTTGTGGAAGTCCTGGGAGGAAAAGGGGAGAGTTGGGGAGGGTTTGGGGGGGCTTGGGGGGGGGGAAACTGGGGAGAAAATGTATTTGTAAAACTTTTCAAATTAAAAAAAAAGGATCCTATTAGATCTCTCAGCAGCTATTGATACCATCGACCATGGTATCATGCTGCGCTGGTTAGACGGGTTAGAAGTGGGAGGCACCGTGTTGCGGTGGTTCTCCTCCTTTCTCTCTGACTGGTTGCAGTTTGTGTTGACAGGGGGCCAGAGGTCGACCTCGAGGCGCCTCATGTGTGGGGTGCCACAAGGGTCGGTCCCCTCACCCCTTCTGTTCAACATTTATGTGAAGCCGCTGGGTAAGATCATCTGTGGTTTCGGGGTGCAATTCCACCAGTACGCTGATGACACCCAGCTGTACATCTCCACCCCAGACCACCCCAATGATGCCCTTGATGTGATGTCCCAGTGTCTGGAGGCTGTGCGGATCTGGATGGGGAGAAACAGGCTCAAGCTCAACCCATCCAAGACTGAGTGGCTGTGGCTTCCGGCGTCCCGATATAGTCAGTTGGTGCCATCTCTGATTATTGGGGGCGAGTCTCTGGCCCCCACGGAGAGGGCTTGCAATTTAGGTGTCCTCCTGGATGCACGGCTGTCCTTGGAAGAACATGTGACAGCCGTGGCCAGAGGGGCTTTTTATCAGGTTCGCCTGATCCGCCAATTGCGTCCCTTTCTGGATCGGGACTTCTTATGCACGGTTACTCACGCCCTTGTCACTTCCCGCCTGGACTATTGTAATGCTCTCTACATGGGGCTCCCCTTGAGGAGCACCCGGAGGCTCCAGCTGGTCCTGAATGCGGCCACGTGGGTGGTTATGGGAGCGTCTTGCCGCTCCCATGTAACACCCCTCCTGCGCGAGCTGCACTGGCTCCCGGTGGTCCTCTGGGTGCGATTCAAGGTATTGGTTACCATCTTCAGAGCGCTCCATGGCTTAGGATCTGGATATTTACAAGACCGTCTGCTGCCACCAATAACCTCCCACCGGCCAATTTGCTCCCACAGAGAGGGGCTCCTTCGGGTGCCGTCAGCCAAGCAATGTTGGCTGGCGACCCCCTTCTCTGTGGGGGCTCCTGCTCTCTGGAATGAACTGCCCCCCGAGATGCGGAGGATTCCCGACTTACGCACTTTCTGCCGGGCCCTCAACACGCTTTTATTCCAACAAGCCGGGCTGGCCTAATTTTTAAATTTTTTAATTGTCAACTCTTAATTTTTAAATGTCCAAAACGAGTATTTTATTTTAATTAGATGTGGGCCAAACTATTTAATATTTTTAAATTGTTTTTACATTTTATATTTGTG
Source organism: Arizona elegans (assembly GCA_022577455.1). NCBI lineage: Eukaryota > Metazoa > Chordata > Lepidosauria > Squamata > Colubridae > Arizona > Arizona elegans. Next base: position 20,844,073 of record JAKOOJ010000015.1, on the reverse strand, counting down.
TGTTTTATGCTGGCTGTAAACCACCCTGAGTCCCTTTGGGAGAACGGTGTTGTATAAATTTAATAAATAAATAAATAAATAAATAAATAAATAAATAAATAAATAAATAAATAAATAAATAATAAGGAGCTCCTCGCAGCTTCTAAGAGATCTGGGAATCTGGCTGGGTATGTCTGCTTTTTATGTTATGCCTTTACATCTGTTTGCTCGACCTAATAATAAATCTTAAAATCCCTTTATTTACTGTCTCTGGATCCAAGAGGACCACTTGCCTGGGCCCCCGATCCCTGCGCTGACATTGGCAAAACCCGTGATGGGCCCAAGGCGATGCATGGCTGTCTTAAGGGCTTAAAATGGGCTCTGGAAGGGCTGTTTTTCTGAAGAGCAACCAACGGCTTTGTGCCAGAAGGAGCTCCTGCCAGGCCACCACCTGCCACCACACCCTGTTTACATGGGCAACCTTTTGGCTGGACTCTGATCCCAGCACTTAGCAATTAGGAACCGTGCAAGCAGCAGTTTGTTGAACAGGACAGGCAAGAGAAGTGGGGGGGGGAGGGCAGCGATTCCTGCTCTCACTATACTTATTTTAGGATTCTGCTGCTACCTGATTATTTGTAACATGACGATCTCCAATTCTTACTGTGATAATTCTGTGGTTATTTTGGCCTATTTCTCAGAGGTCTCTTTCGGTTGGCTACCTCAGGCACCCCCCTTTTAAGGCTTTTGCTGTAGTATGTCTTGGTAATATAGAACAATGTGGATTAGACAGCATCACCAGCAGATGGATTGACAACTGGCTGACCAACCACACTCAACGTGGTGTGCAGTCCTCAATGGAAGTACTAGATCTATATGGAAAGAAGCATGCCATGGGGTACCCCAAAGTTCTGTCTTAGGCCACAACACTTCAACAGAACAGAACAGAACAGAACAGAACAGAACAGAACAGAACAGAACAGAACAGGATAACAAAGTTGGAAGGGAACTTGGAGATCTTCTAGTCCAACCTCTTGCTCATGCAAACAACTTTATAATATTTCAGACAAATTATTGTCCAATCTCTTCTTAAAATCTTCCAGTATTGGAATATTCACAACTTCTGCAAACAAGTTGTTCCACCGATTAATTGTTCTCACTGTCAGGAAGTTTCTCCTTAGTTCTAGGCTGCTTCTCTCCTTAGTTAGTTTCCATCCATTTCTTCTTGTCCTGCCTTCAGGTGCTTTGGAGAATAGCTTGTTTCCCTCTTCTTTTGGCAATCCCTTAAATACTAGAACACTGCTATCATGTCTCCCCTAGTCCTTCTTTTCACTAGAATAGACATACCCAATTCCTGTAACTGTTCTTTATAGGCTTTAGCCTCCATTCCCCTAATTATCTTTGTTGCCCTCACTCTTTCAGTATCTCAAATCTCAACATCTTTTTTACATTGTGGTGATCAAAGTGGATGGAGCATTCCAAGTGGGGTCTTAGCAAGATCTTATAAAATGATATTAACATTTCATGTGAACTTGATTCTGTCCTTCTGTTAATGTAGTCTAAGACTGCATTGGCTTTTTTGGTGGCTGCAGCACACAGCTAGCTCATATCTAAGTGATTGTCCACTAGGACTCCACAATCCCTCTCACAATTACTAGTATTGAGTCAAGTTTCATCTAAGCTATTGTGCTAGGTACCACCGATATTATACCTGTGCATTTGGTTTTTCTTGCCTAACAAGCTGGAGGGAATTGCTAACACTTTGGGAGACAGACTCCAGACTCAGAAAGATCTTCACAGACTTGAGCATTGGGCCCTATCCAGCAAGATCCCTGGTGAGAAAAGTAAGGTCCTACACTTAGGAAAAACCAGGTATGCATAGGTAGCACCTGGCTCCATAGTAGTAATTATATTACTAGTGGACAGTCACTTAAATATGAACCAGCCGTGTGCTGCAGCTGCCAAAAAAGCCAACACAGCCAAGGATGCATAGATATAGGGACAGCATCAAGTTCACGAGAATTGACAGCACTGCTTCATATTATACTAGTGAGCCCACTTTTGGAATCCTGCATCCAGTTCTGATCACCACAATACAAAAAAAGATGTTGAGATTCTAAAAAAGAGTGCAAAGAAGAGCAAGGAAGATGATAAGGAGTCTGGAGGCTAAATTGTATGATGCAGGGTTGAGGGAGCTGGGAATGGAGACTAGATTAGGGGGAACACATTAATGACAGTTGAGGGGCTGCCACAAAGAAGAGGCAACTAATTTATTTTCCAAAGCACCTGAAGGCGGGAAAAGAAACCATGGACAGAAATGAATCAAGGAGAGATTAGAAAGGAGAGAAACTTCCTAACAGTGAGAACAGTGAGGCAGTGGAAAGCTTTGCCTCCAGAAGTTGAGGGGGGCTCCATCGCTGGAGGCTGGACAGCACGTGGACTCCAAGGTCCCTTCCACCCCTGGGAATCTATGATTCTACGCAGTGAGACAACCCCTCTCCCCAGTTTTGGTTGGGCAAGCAGAGAAAATCCTTTCCTGAGTTTTCACGGACATTATCTGTGGCTTACATAGAGTGAGGTTTTTTTCAGAAGCCTTCCTTACGGCATTTTCACAGCTCTCGGCTTTATAGCATCCTTACGGTTTTAAGCGGCCTTGGGGGGAGGGGGAGGTCCTCAGGGACCAAGATAATAAAGAGGAAGGAGAGCCTCCAGTAACTCCAGCTAGCAGCAGCTGGGAGGGCAGAAGGTCTGACCAAGAGTCCTGCGGAGGTCGGAGCTAAGGAGGTGCTGCAGCCTCTGACCCAGCAGGGTTCAAGACACCCATCCCCGGACCTCTGTGGCTGACCAAGTACCTCAGCATCTCCCCCCACCACCCCCTCCCACCACATTTTGTGGAGCCTCAGAAAGAAGAAGAAGAAGAAGAAGAAGAAGAAGAAGAAGAAGAAGAAGAAGAAGAAGAAGAAGAAGAGGAAGAGGAAGAGGAAGAGGAAGAGGAAGAGGAAGAGGAAGAGGAAGAAGAGGAGGAAGAGGAGGAGGAGGAAAAGGAAAGAAAGAAGAAGGGTATGATGATCCTTACCTCTGGTCTGTGCTTTCTGGCTTCGGGCTGTCACTGAAGCATCTCCCCAGCTCCAAGTTGCCCGCTGTCAGCCCGGGACGTCCCCTCCCCACAGCTGCATGTCCAGAGGCGCCAAGGCGGAGAAGTTTGGCAATGCGCTGAGCCAGCATGTTGTATTGTGTTGTGTTGCGTGGCTGCTGAGCTTCTAGGTTTGCAGAACAGATACCCGCAGCTGAAGAAATATAAGGCCGGGGCCGAGGGGGCTGAGCTGCCACGAGCGCCTGGTGAGGAGGGTGGGAGGGAGTCCCATCAGCCCAGCCCAGCCCAGCCCAGCCCATGAAGGGGGAGTTGCTGGGGAGGAGGAGGAGGGAAGCCAACCACAGCCTCCTGGGGCAGAATGGCTTTGGCTTATGGGCAGCACCATCTCTCCTCTTCTGTTCTCGCTCTCTGGGGGATTACAAGCAGGGCAACAGGCCTATTTCCTTTTTTTTTTTTAAATTTTTATTGTATTTTTATTGTTAAAGAATAACAGGAAAAAAAAAACAATTCAAAAATCAGTAGTAAAGAAAGAAAAAAAATTTCCCCCCAACGTGCTATACAAATGGAAAGGAAGTTTTAGGAACTTGAAGTCTTCAATTCTTCCAGAAATCTCTTTGATAAGGTACTGGTGCCGATTCATCCAATCTCCCAAGTGCAAAGTCCACAAATGGTTGCCAAGTGTTCCAAAAAACATTTTCTTTATATATACCACTTCTAATTTTAATATCACAAGTCAATTTATCGTTTAATGCAAATTTCCATGTTTCATTGTACCATTCTTCTAATTTTAAGTCAACATTTAATTTCCAATATCTAGCAATTATAATTCTCCCCATTATAACCAAAATCCTCACCAATTCTCTTTCTCCAGTTGTTAATGTTGTTTCATTCAATATTAATAATAATATGGTTTCCGATTTCAATTTGACCCTCTTCTTAATCATTTCAAATATTTCATTTTCTATCCTAGACCAAAAAAGTTCAACCCCATTACATTTACACCACATATGAGCATATGTCCCGAGTTCCACTTTACATCTCCAACACATTTTATCCACTTTATTATCCATTTGAAAAAGTCTTATTGGGGTCAGATACCACTTCCAAATAACTTTATAATTATAATTAAAAAAAACAAAAAACCAACAGGCCTATTTCCATCAAAAAATGACAGATAGAAAAAGGGAATGTGCTTCCTTTAACAGAAGGATTTATACCCTCCCTCCCTCCCTCCGTCAGCTGGTCAGAGGAGTGCCCATGAGCATATGCAGAGCACATGCAGGAAGCATTCAATTACCAAGGACAATCCATACTAAACATACGGAAGAAAGACTTTGCCTGTGGATGCACAGAAAATGAAGACAATATTACAGTATGGAAGGAAATACTGGAAGGCACTAGAAAGCCAAGCAGCCATTAAAACTTGCCAAATATGGTGCTCTGGCTGACATTTTAGGACTTGCCAAGAGGTACAGACACACAGTTGTGTAACTCCGTCCCTAAAGAGGCAGGGCTTGAGGAGGGAAGCAAGGAAGGCTTCTTCCTCCTGGGGGAATCTTAGGCCAAAGAGCTTCTGTGTTCCCCAGCAGCCAACGCAGGAGGGGCACCAAACACGGGCGGGGCTGCTTGGCCCCCCTGGGTGGCCTTGCCTGGGGCAGAAATCTGCACAAGGGAGGAGGGGAGGATTTGAGTAGGGAGGTGCAGGGCCTCCCCAGCTGTGTTTGTGCAGCAGTTCCGTATTCCCCTTGGTTTCCTGCACGCCTTTCAAAGCCTTTCTCGGAATGGTTGCTGTGACAGGAGGAGACGTCCGCTCTCACAAGCTCTCGGGAACTCCTTGAACTCAGGCAGAGCAGCGGTTCTTCCTCAAGGCCGCATCAATGCCGTTTCTCCTGCCCTTGAGTTGCCAGAAAAATATGGGAGTGTAAATATGTGACTCCCACAGCTGAGCTCTCCTGGGCCTCAGCAACAAGGCCGAGGGGTGGTTCAGGAATAGGGGTGGGTAGGTGGTGGGGAATCAAGATGGGAGCAGCAGCCATGTGATCAAGGCTCTGTCCCTTCGCCTCCTCCTCCTCCTCCTCCTCCTTCTTTTGCATGCCTCACAAGTAGTGCTGCCCTTGGGGACTTTGTCAGGCCAGCTTCCTTCATGTTGTGGTTCCCTCCCACACAGCACATGCACGCACACACACACACACACGATGCCCAGAAGGTCAACCACCCTCTTGCTCCCTCTAGTGGGGTGGGCAGGATTGGTCTAAAGCAGGGCTGTCAAACTTGCAGCCTACGGCCCAGATGCGTCACGCACTGGCCACACCCGGTTTAGCGAAGGGGGGGGAGTTTCGATACGTCACGTGACGCCGCTCTGAAGACGTGAGTTTGACACCCCTGGTCTAAAGCAATCAACCCAGCAAAAAGGCCAATCCAAGCGGAGCCCAATTACACGTCATACAGATCACTCCGTGTTCATCGCAGGCCCCTCCAGGGCCCCTTTTACACCCCAGGGCTGTTAGCTGCACGTTGCTTGCCAGAGGTCAATGGTCCAACCTCTTGTGTCAGTGGCTGCAGGAAGAAGCAGGAGCAAGCTTTGCCATTTTGCATTTTGGCACTAAGTAGAAAACAGATTCTTCATCATCTTTCTCCTCCTCCCGTCAATAAATCAGTGAAAATGAAATTTATTTATTACTTAGCAATTATTTATTTCCTATTTCTTTATTACCTCTTGGGAGAATGAAAGTCCTGTGTTAATTTTTTTGAAAAGCCCTCTGGCTGACAAGTCTACTCCACACAAGTCAGCTTTTGGCGGGTCTTAGAGCCCAAGACAATGTCCAGGGACCAAACATGGGTGGGAGATGGAGTGGCCGCAGCAACTGAAATGGCCAGTGGAAGCTGAGGAGATCCACCCTCTGACCAGGTCAGCCAACATATCATTGGTGAGATGTCACAGTTGCACATGAGGCCAAAATGGAAAGTAATTGAACAGTTGCACAAGTGAAGACAACTGAAAACAGAAAACAGAATAACAGAATTGGAAGGGACCTTTGGAGGCCTTCTAGTCCAACCCCCTTCTCAAGCAGGAGACTTTATAGCATTCCGGACAAAGGGCTGTTCAAGCTCTTCTTAAAAACCTCCAGCAATGGAGCACCTATCACTTCTGAAGGCAAGCTGTTCCATTGATTGTTCCCACTGACAGGAAATTTCTCCCTACTTATAGGTTGTATCTCTCTTTAATGAACGTCCACCCATTACTTCTTGTCCTGCCTTGGGTGTTTTGAAGAATCGGTTGACTTGCTCTTCTCTGAGGTAACCACCTATTTATACACCTCTGAATTTGGTTTTTCTCGCCTAAGTGGAAAACCTTACTTTTCTCACCACTGAATTGGTTTTTGTTGGATTGGACCCGGTGTTCAAGTCTACCAAGGTCTTTCAGAATGTTAAGCCTACCATTAAAAGTGTTAGCTATTCCACCCCAGCTTGGTGTCATCTGCAAATTTGACGAGTTCCCCTTCTATCCCCTCATCTACCCCATTTAGGAAGATGTGGAAGAGTCCTGGACCTAAGGCAGAGCCCTGAATGCTTCTCTCCGTGTAGATGCAGCTCCATTGAGAACTAAGCACTGCATACACTCAGTCGGCTTATGGCAAATGCTTCTGGAGGTGATGCTGCCTAGCCCACATTGTTCTATCTTGGTCAGTTATGTCTACAGCATTTCACAGGTCCACTAATGTTGTCATTTTATCAAAGAGTGCAATAAGGTTTGTTTGGCATGATCTGTTTTTGACAAGCCTGCGTTGACTTCTAATAATTATAGCTCTGCTTGCTTCTACCGTGTTTCCCCGAAAATAAGACCCCGTCTTATACTTTTTTGAACCCTGAAATAAGCGCTTGGCCTTATTGCCATGCGCTCAAAAGCCCGATTGGGCTTATTATCAGGGGATGTCTTATTTTGGGGGAAACAGGGTAGGTGTTCGCAGATCCGTTGGGTGATTATCTTTTCCAGGATCTTCCCATCAATGTCAGGCTGAACACCAGGCTTCTTTGAGTAGGAGGTATGGGTGCCACAATGTGAAGTCCTGTCTCTTAAAAATGGGCATCAGGACATGACATGGATGAGCCCAGAGCTGCAGTGGGGAGTGACATCCTCAAGGATATATCAGTATTTTCTCACAATAATTGTTTTCTTTCTAGAAAAAAGATTTTTAATCCTTCGTAAGGACTTGCCTCTCCTATCCCCTCAAGAAAGCAGAACTCTTGAAACAGGCAGCATTTCAAAAGGAACTTTTATTGGGAGATAGTGATAGCAAGAAGAATAGGCAGGATCTGAAGTTCCCGCTCGAAATCCTTAGTTTAAACATTGTAGAAACACTTCCCCACTGTCCAGGCCGAGGCGAACCAATCCACAGCTGTGAAGTTGTTGTGGGAACCTCGAGCTAAGAAGGTGATAAGACATTGTTCTCAGGCATCGCTTGCTCGTTCCCGGAGTTGAGACAAAATAGATGGCCCCAAGCCAATCCCTCCCTGCTCCCTAGCCCAAGAAGATACATCGAAGGAAAGGAAGGGCCAGAGGTTTGAAAAGCTCATAAAAGGTCACCAGGGCCCCATCCACCAGAATGGCAGTTACCCAATAGGGATCTATCATCTATGAGGACCTGACATCCTTCCCATATGGAAGGTGGGAGGAAGTTGGAGCCACATCTACCTGCAAATCTCTTTGCTGACGTCTAGAGCCCTTTCTGACTATAGGCAGTCCTCAAAATATGACCATTTAGCAACCATACAAAGTCATGATGGTGCTGAGAAAAGTGGTTTACAACCTGTCCTAGCAGTTGCAACCGTCACAGCGTCCCCACAGTTGTGTCATCAAAATTCAGGCCTTGGTAACCAGTCTGTATTTATTATGGTGGTCATGTGTTTGCCTTTGGCATTGTCCCCAGCCAGCTTCTGACAAGCAAAATCAGTAGGGAGCTGGATTCATTTAACAACGGGGCAAAAAGGGTTGTAAAATCAGGCACGGTCATGTGATAACTCACTTAACAATCCTATTTCTTAGCAATGGAAGTTCCAGTATCCAGAATCCAGGACTATTTGTACAATTAAAAAAAAAACCCCCACTGAAGCTTCTCCTCACCCCATTGCAAAGGAAGCCCTTGAAAACGATTCTGAACGCCCGTTTGGCCTGGTGGTTCAGGCACCAGGACTGGAAACCCAGCAATTCCTAGTCTGCCTCAGGCCCAAAGTGAAGAGCTCCAGAAGGGGAACGGCGGTTGTGCTGCGAGAGGCTTAGGATACGCTGGGAATTTTGGAACTTCGTCCCTGGGAAATATTTACAAAAAAGCTCCTAAGGCGTTGGGAGAAGATTGCAGAGTTTCCCAAGCATGGCTGCTTGCAGAGGAGTGGGCTTCAACTCCCGGAATCCCCCCACTGGCTGGCTTGGGAGTTCTGGGAATTGAAATCCACCCCTCTTCAAGCGGCCCACGTTGAGAAAGACTGGCCTAGGGTCCAAGGGCCATCCCAGAGCACATGACTCAGTCTGGAGACAAGCCCTCCCTCTAATCCACTCATCACCTGTAGAGGACTCATGAGAGAACAGGGAGGGCCACCCGTGAGAAGACAGATCCTGGCCTAAATTAATGCAGAAAAGAAAAATTCTAACCAAAGCTATCAGACTTCGATGAAGTCTAGAACAGTATAATGGCTCCATTTGTTGTTTTATACATAAAACATGCAAAAACCCTAAATGGAAATGTTTCAGATGCAGAAACTGGTGCTATTCCCACAATCTGCTTAGGCGTGAACTATAGTTAACAAGCCATGATGGCAAAGCACACGCCCAGAGCTAAAGGCTTCCTGAGGTGATGAAGGCAGCCAGCGATGGCCAATAACGTCCTTAGGAGAAGACAGAGAAAAATGTCCTCGCCAGTTGACATGACAAGAATTCCATCTGTCAGTCCTGCAGCGACCTTCTTATGAGATGCAAAGGTTAAGAGGGGACGCATTCTTTGTGCAAAGACAACTTGGCAACCTCACGCAGGGTTTGTCAGTGGTATTTATGGCTTGCACTTCCCACTTCTCAAGCCTCCTTCAAGGCTGGGAGAAGATGCTGCATGTCCTTTTGGACCATCGGAGCTCTCTGAGGTAATCTCAATTTCTTCATTTGCAAGAGGGTGGATTGGCAGAATCAGAACATTAAAAAAGAACCGTGGCTAATGTGCCCCAATGCGTATGTGTAACTGAACCCCCCGGAAGATGCTCAATGCATCACTTTGACAGGTGAACCTAAACATTGGAGATTCCTGGAGATGTGGCCATACTACTTTCTACTTTGAATAATTGTTCTGTGTTGCATTTTATTTATAACTAGCTGTACCCGGCCATGCGTTGCTGTGGTCCAGTTTGGTGCTTCCGCTGGGCTAAAAGAGCGAGGCTGAAGTTCCAAACTCTCCACGAACATTTGGTGGGCGTGGCCAACTCGGCATCACTCACTTTCATCAGTCACATGACAGCCCCCAAGCCACGCCTACCCATCTGGTGATTAGGACAGAGAACCGGTTGCTAAAAAACAATAGGAACCACAAAATCCTCCCTGTCTCTCCCACTCTCTTTGTATCTCTTTATGTCTCTCTCTCTCTCCCCGTCTGTATCTCTCTATGTCTCTCTCTCCCCCTCTCTCTGTATCTGTCTCTCTCTCCCCCCCGTATCTCTCTATGTGTCTCTCTCCCCACCTCTGTATCACTATGTCTCTCTCCCCCCTTTCTGTATCTCCACAGCACAGCAGAAACTCGGGGGGCCCCTCCGTCCTCCCTACACAGATGTTCTCTGGGGGCTCGACGGGGAGACACATAACAGGGAAGGGAAGGGAGGGAGGGAGGGGGTGCGGCGGGGGTTCGAGGCTGGTTTGGGGCTTCCCGCCCGAAGGAAGAAAGCGGCAAAACCAGGACCCACGCATACCCCACTGGACGCCTGCTACAGTTCTCCTCCCCCGCCTGCCAAGGGCAGGGGAATGATTAAATCCCCTGCTCTTCCAGGTGAAACGAAGGAGGGCCGGCCATCCTCCCTCCTGGCCGTTTCCGCCCCCCAAAGCTCCTTGGAGCCCCTTTTCTGCCAGAGGCTGAAATTTTCATGTAGGCTCCATGAACTGCCAGAGCGCCCATCTGGGAATGCAAGGTGGTGCTGGTCAAAGGCGACCCTGAGGCTCCAGTTGCCTCCATCTCCCACTCACCGACCAGATTCGCATAGCGCTGGTTAGCGGCTGGTTTTTCTGACCTCAGGGCCTGTGGTAGCGCTGGGCCAGGCGCGATTCAGGCCAGGCGAGGGATGGAGGGTTCCCGCTTGGTGGACACAGGCAGCCTCGTTGCCAGGTGTTCTTTGGAGGGAGCCCCGAGAGCGGCTGGCGAGGGGGATGGGCAGCCGCGGCGGGTGAGGCTAGTTCGCGGCAAAGCCAGGGAAAGGGAAGGTCAGAGCCAGGCTCGGGCGGGCCCCGCCAAGCCCTAGAAGTGCCGGCTGCGAGGGCTTCCTGGCAGGGAGCCGGCTGTCTACCTGCCGAGCCTGGTGGCAGGATATGGCCCTCGGCCGTCTCTGCCTTCCAAATGTGCAGTTTCTTGGAAGCAATAGGGAGAGTCTAAATATAAGGAGCAGAAATCTGTTGAGCATAATCAGGGCTGGGAGGCTGCCATGTTGGTTTTACATACAGCAGATGGCCCTGTTTTTCAATGTTTGTCAATGTCTTTCAATGTTTTCCAATGTTTTTCATGTTTTTACCTGTCACAGGTGTGACATGTATAAAATATAGGTATATAAAAACATGCCTGTAGTCGAATGCAACATTGTGTCAAAATTTGAAAGCAATCGGTAAAGAACTTTCAGAGATGTGTGGTTATGTACAAACGGACATTTACATTTTTATTTATATAGATTACTGCCAGACATGATGCCAGTCATGTCTGAGAAGCTCTGAGACCCCCTTGTCTTGTCAAAAAGACAAGAAGTCAGACTGGGTCTCCTTGGCAAGATAGAAAAATGTAGGGTTGATAGCATCACTACCAGATGGATTTGTAATTGACTGAACAACCACACTCAACATTTGATCCTTAATGGAATTACATCTTACATGCAGGGAAGCATACACTGAGGTACCTCAGGTTTCTGCTTTGGGCCCAGTACTCTTTAACATCTTCATAAATGATTTAGATGATGGGATAGAGGGGGAACCCTTCAGATTTGCAGTCGACATCAAACTGGGGGAATAGCCAACACTTTAAAAAGAATAAGAGAGTTGGAAGGGTCTTTGTCACCCCTAATCCTTCTTGTCATTAAACTAGACATACCCAATTCCTGCAACTGTTTTCCCCTTGAAGATTCTCATCCACTGAATCTTTCCCAAGCTCTAAGTTTATTGAAATCAGCTCTCCTAAACTCCAAGGCTAATTTGACTTTGCTTGATTGCTTGTGCTTTCTATAAGGTTGAATTCCAATATTGCATGGTACTCCCCCTAAAGCTTCCTGTAACTTTAATGCCTTCTATCATTTCATCTCTGTTAGTGAGAATTAAGTCTGGTATAGCTGACCCTTTAATTCCCTTCTGTATCTTTTGGGAGACAAAATTGTCTGCTAAGTTCGTTAGGAATCTGTTTGATTTTCCACTAAGTGCAGTTTGTCTCCCTGTTGATGTCAGGGTAGTTAAAGCCCCCTATTGTGGTGTGCTTCCTACATACCTTAGTTAAGTGACTACTAAAAAGTTCACCTATTTCCTTTATTTGGTTGGGTGTCCTGTAGTATACAATGACAATGTCCCTCTTTTTCCTCCCTTTTATATTGACCCAAAGGCATTCAAAATGGTTTTTGTCATTGTTTTGCTGCAGAAGATAGGCTCAGGATCCAGAAGGATCTTGACAGACTTGAACACTGGTCCCTATCCAGCATTTTGCAATTGCAACATTGCAATTCAATGTTGAGAGAAGTAAGGCTTTTCATATACACAGGTATAGGATAAGCGGTACCTGGCTCAACAGTGGTAACTGTGAGAGAAATCTTTGGCCACTGCCTCCCAGTAATTTACTTCCTTACAACAAACAGCCCATTTCAGCTTCAGCACAGCCTGATTAGCACAAGCAGCTGATTGTCGGTTGGATCAGCCTTCCAACCCTCAGCTGCAGGGATTGCCATTGCCTATTCCTCCGCTGTTTGCTGCAAGGAGGCAGAGGCAGATTTTTTTTTTCTTATTTTCCTCCCCAAAAAAGGTGGGTGTGTCTTATAGTCCGGAACGTCTTATACTCCAAAAAAAAATGGTAAGTATGAGCCAGCATTGTGCGGCAGCTGCCAAAAAAGCCAATGCAATCCTAGGCTGCATTAACAAAGGTACAGAATCAAGATCACATGAAGTGATAGTACTACTATATACTATTTTGGTAAGACCACACTTGGAACACTGCATCCAGTTTTGGTCACCATGAAATATAAAAGATATTGAGACTCTAGAAAAAGTGCAAAGAAAAGCAATAAAGATAATTAGGGGACTGGAAGCTAAAATGTACGATGGACTCTTGCAGGAATTAAGTATGTCTAGTCTAACCAAAGAAAGACTAAGTGTGACATGATAGCAGTCTTCTAATATTTTTAAGGGGCTGTCACAGAGAAGAGGGGGTCAATCTATTCTCCAAAGCACCTGAAGTAGTGGGTGGAAACTAATGAAGGAGAGAAGCAACTCAGAACTAAGGACAGATTTCCTGGCAGTGGGAACAATTAATCAGTGGAACCGCTTGTCTCCTGGGGTTGTGGGTTTCTATCATTGGAGGCTTTTCAGAAGAGACTGGACAGCCATTTATCCAGAATGGTAGAGGGTCTTCTGCTTTGGCAGGAGGTTGAACTAGAAGACTTGCAAGGTCCTTTCATCCCTATTATTGTGTATTCTATGTTTTGCAATTAACATTAACTTCCTGGCCAGGATTTGAAGAGTTTGATTCCCCAGCTGCCCTGAGCAGTGATGAACTCCTGCCATGTTCTATCCCGTATTCACGTTGTCTGTAAAACTGGTCGATCACATCAACCTGTAGAAGTGGCTGGGATAGGAACCACTAAGCTGCTTATCTCACTGGAGAACCTTGAGCAGAGAGATATGAGAGACGTATGTGGTGTGGAGTCTGTGCCAAGGACATTGGCAGGGCAGCTGGTGACCTCTCTCCATTCTGGAATGTGGAGACAGTGGAGCCGGTCAGGGATGACCATCAAGAGGAGGGGTGTGCTGCTGTTGTTGGGGTATTGGGGTTGTGTTGGGGTGTGTCCCTCAACAGCTGAAGAAAATAATGGAGCATTGCTCTGCAGTAGGAGGAACATATAGACAGAGAGAGAGGGAGGGAGGGAGGGAGGGAGGGAGGAGTGGGGACCAGGTTTCCTTGGGGTCTTTAAATGTCTTGAGAGATAAATGTACAGGGAGGTCTGCAATGATATCAGAGGCATTAGATGAGGTACATATTTTAGTGGGGAAATGATATTGTATGGCTGTGAGAATCAAAATAATTTGCAATCAATATTAGGTAGATTTAAAGATGCATCAAGGAGAATGTTTTTGAGAGATAGGAAGCAACAGATAAAGCTTGGGAAAATTACATCTAATACCTGGGAAATTAGCAGAGGCAGCCCCCAGGGCTGTGAGCTCTCTCCATTGGCTCTCCGTACATTGGACAAGCCAGAAAGAGGGCTGAGAAAATGTCTACAGACCTCTCTCATCCTGAACATAAACAGTTTCAGCTTCTCCCCTCGGGATGCCACTATAGGGCATTGCATGCCAAGACAACTAGACCCGGAGACACTTTTTCCCCTCACGCCATCCTCATGCCATCACTCTGCTCAACACCTAATCCTCACAGTGCTGCCTAATGTCTATGTGTATGTACCCATGTAGTAGGGCTGTAGTATTATTTACTCTTATTATCTTCTCTACTCCCCCCCCCCACTCTTATTGGTATGATGATGATGATGATGACGATCGTTATTGATGATTGTTACATGCTTTGCAGGTACACTGAGAGCTTCTGCCCCAGAGACAAATTCCGTCTGTGTCTAATCACATTTGGCCAAATAAAGTATTCCATCCAATCCAATCCAATGAAGCTGAATATTAAAGTTATCAAAGAGAAGGTGGCTGTTGTGTTTGACGGGGTAATTGGGACAACAGCATATTGTACAGAAATGTGTGGATCCCGGCCATGTTATCACAGCAGCATTCCTCCGGGTGGGCAGAGGAGTCTGGTAGCCCAAACGGGGTGAGGAGAGCCAGCAATGCCGAGGGCAAGAAAAGGAGCCGGCCTGGGACAGAAGCCCCCCAGGTGCCAGTCAAAGGAGGTCTTTGCAGGGGCATGGACACTTTTCTGGATGCGGGGATGGGGGGGCGGGCAGATTTCAGCATTTTGCTCCAGCCTTTCCTATCTGAAATCTGGTAGGAATCAAATCTAAAGAGAAGCTGAAGACTGATCAGGCCAGACTTTGCTCAGCTTCTCTGACCAGGCAAGGCACAGAAGTCATGATGGTTTGGGAATGAGCTTACTCGGGAAATGTATGTGAGAATGGAGAGCAGGGCTTGTCAAAAGATTCCTGGGCACTTTTAACTGCAACGTAAATTATGAGACATGTGAAGGCGGTGCTGGATTAGAAAATGTGGGGACCATTTTACATGGCTGTTGTCAATATTCCTACTTAACGGGGACCTACCCAGTCTGGTATCTGCCTTACGGAAGGAGAACCGGGAAGAGGAGCCGAGGTGGTGTGTTTTGCTTTGGCTAAAGAGCCCTCGGTCTTCTGCCTTGCAGTCCTTCACCTACCTGGCCTGACTTGCTTGGAAATCTTGAATTCGCTTTTCTGTTGATCTTCGAAATGCTTTTGTTTTTTAAGGAAACCCATTAAAACAGGAGAAAAAAGCATGACTACCTTACGGGGCATGAAAGCAATGAAAAGGAAACAGGCCGGTAGCATCAATGTGGCATTTTGCCCGAAGGCGGTGGGCTCCATATGAGGGAAAGGAGGAGTCTGCAAAATCCACCGGATACTTCATCAAGGCTGCAATTCGCCTGCAAAGCAGCTGCATTTCTACAGGACTGTATAAAAAACGACCACATAAAAGGTTAGAGCGCCCTCTAGTGGCACCATTTTCAAGAGTTTTCCGGGTGTGCTGGGCCTACGACCCTCTTTTCTCAACATTAAATGTACCCATTTTCCTTTATTTTCACAATTTTTGCTGGTCCTTTTTCTACTTTCTAAACTAATAAATCTCTGCTTCTTTTCTGTGAATTTTAAGCATAATTTTATTTAGTGCCACCAGATTTTGTCTTGTTATTTGGAAACTCTTGGATGAGCCCTAAAATTGCATCCAACTATTTTATAGCTCGTCCCGTTGTTGGTTCATTTCTGTCCACAGGCAACGACAAGTCCTACCCCCACAATGCAGTTACTAGATCCAGTATATCACATCCTACAACAATGCATTTGCTTTCTATTTCATTTTGCATCTATTATTTTCAAAGCTATTGTTACTTGTAGCTTTGTTCTCTAGGCTATAAAGACCATTCTAAATGTTTCTTTGTTTCTTGTCTCCAAAGCACCTGAAGGCATAGGTGGAAACTAATCTAGGAGAGAAGCAACTTAGAAGTAAGGAGAAATTTCCTGACAGAACAATTAACCAGTGGAACTACTTGCCTCTAGAAGTTGTGAATGCTCCAACACTGGAAGTTTTTAAGAAGAGATTGGATAGCCATTTGTCTGAAGTGGTGTAGGGTTTCCTGCCTAAGCAGGGGGTTGGATTAGAAGACCTCCGAGGTCCCTTCCAACTCTGTTGTTCTGTTCTGTTCTGTTCTGCTGGCTATTCCTCATTCACTTCATTTGCAAATTGGTTGTGCATCCCCACCTCTTACAAATACTGAAGAATAAATTGCTCAGGGCTGATCCTGGTGGGGCATCCGCTTGAGACCCAAGTTCAGTTGGATGCTGAACCTCTGATGGACCCCCTTGAAAGAGGCCAAGGAACTGCCTAAGGCCAGTTCTGGGAAGGCAAGCAAGCACAGCCCCACCTGAGGCCCTTCTCCTTTGGCCCCCAGGACTTGGCTGAAAGTCTCTGCAGGTTACTGGCCATTTTGGAAGGAGAGAAAACAGAGGTGTGAGCTCAGAAACGGAAAAGAAATAAAATTACTTCCAACGGGGAAGAAAGTCCTCATGCAGGATAAAGGCCCGCCCACCCACCCACCATGCCCCTGGCACCTCTCCAAAGTTTGTGTGGCCCCCAACAATTACAACGTGTTCTGGGCCTGCTTCTAATCAGTGAAAAACCATAGAGCCTGTTCGGTCTTCAGGTGCTGGCCTAGAACCCAGGAGCTGTGAATTCAGGTCCCGCCTTAGGCACGGAAGTCAGTTAAGTGACTTTGGGCCCATCACTCTCTCCCAGCCCAACCCAGCTCACAGGGTGGTTGTTGCGAGGAAAGGAGGAGAAGGAACAAGCATTAGACGTGTGCGCTATCTAAGATGGGATAAATAACTACGTAGTCATGTAATGCACAATCCACTCTTCTGCTGTTTACTACCTAGGATGCCACCCTGGCCAAGCTCAGGGGAAGGTATGGCTACTCCCAAATCCATGGGAGCTCCAGGACCCCACTTGATCACTCTCACCAGTTCCACCCAAATGGTAGGCATTCACTGCACAGCTGCCCCCCACCCCCCACCCCCAGGGAACAGGAGGGGCTGGCGCCATTTGCTTGCCCTCTGCTGATCTGCAAGGGAGCCGGTGGGAGCAGCCGGAGAACCGGGGCCTTCCGTGTCCTGCCGCATAACAGGGAGCATTGGGGGGGGGGGTTCACGTGGCGAAGTGGGATAGTTTGGGGGCAAAATTCTCTGAAGATGCTTCTATCTAACCCAAGGCTGTCCCCTCCAGCAGATGCTGCTCCCCAGCTTCCTGGACCAGACACAGCAAAAGCTGCCAGAGGAGGTGCATGCCAGAGCCCATTCCAAACCCAGCCCCCATTGCCTCTGGCAGGGCAGGGGCCAGACGGGACATCCCAGCTAAGAAAAGACGAGGCTGGAGGAAGCCGCAGCAGCTGCCTTGTCTAAACTTTATTGGCACTGATACAAAGAGATGGGGGGGGGGGGGGCGGGGGGTGTCGAGTCAAACACCTCGGACAGTAGCAAGTGCTGGGGGGTCCCCGCTTCCCCCCACAGGCCGCCTTGCAGACCCTCCCCTGAGAAGGCTGGTGCTTCGACATTACATGTAAAAAGGATGGTCAAAAAAAGAAGACATAATTTACAGCAAAAATTCCGTAACACAAATATAAAGCCAGACAAAAAAAAAAAAAAATGATGATTAATTGGGCAAACTCCCTCCCCCAGAGGGATAGCACATACCCAGGTGTAACAGTAAACAGACGGGGGAGCGGAGAGGAAGAAAAAAGCCTCCACGTTTTCTAACCCAATAATTAAAAAAAAAAATCTAAAAATCTCATTGTAATACTGAATGCATCTTACATTAATTTCTGCAAAATATCATCTCTTTACAACACAGTATACATTTTCTATGAAGGGAGAACAGAGTTACTTCCCCTCAACACTTCTGAGATTAATATTTTCTAATCATGCATAGCTAGAAAAGAGCATGAAATCAATACCATGGTCATTGGAGTACATAATACTGGTTAAAATCAGGGAAGAGCTGAACCAACTACTGAGGAGGAGGAGGAGGAGGCGAACTCACGGCCCCCGGCAGGTGGCTGCCTGTCCTGGAAGCGACTGGGTGGCAGCACTGCGGTGCCCGGCAGCCCCACAGCGCCTGGGGCAACACAGAAACCCCCTGGGAGGCGTTTTTGCAGGGGCAAAGAAAGGAAATCCAAGCGAGCCTCTGGCAAGCTTAGGCCGAATTTACAGGAAGGCCCAGAAACAATGTCAGCACCACAAGTTTTAATGCTGACTCAGAGAAATGAGTAATTACTCATTACTCAATGAGTAATTTTTAGGAAACGGTTCAAAGCCATGGCATTGTAATATTTCAGGGGGAGGAGGAGATGGTTGTCCACACCCTCTCATCCATCCCTTCCCAAAGGCACATGGAGTCGGAAGAAGGAAGGGGAGGAGGAGGAAGAGAGGAGGAGGGGGCATTCTGCAGGGTCTTTCTTTGGAAATGTTGGGCTGCTTACACCGAGACCCCTCTGGCTGCAAGGCGCAGGTCTCCCGGCACTGTCTCAAGGCCCAGGGCTTCAGCTACAGCTTTGGGACAATTGTGCGGCAGCTCCTTCTCACCACCCTTAGTGGACTTGACTTTGGCCAACCTTACACCCAGTACAATTTGCTTCTAGAGCTGTGGTGCTGTTTCAGAATAATACTTTTTGGATAAATGCAAGCTGGGATTGGGGTGTGTGCGTGTGTATGTGTGCAGGAGGAAGGCAGAAAAGGGCCAAAAGTGTAGGAAAAGACTTGAAGGGTGCTAAGCAAAGGGGGCTTTCGGGGGTGGGGGGGAGGTTTCCTGCAGAGGAAGCCATTTATAGTGAAGTTTGGGAGAGGAGGCAGAAGACCCCAGACTCATCTCCAACCCTTCCGCATCCATGGGAAGAGTCCCAGGACAGGCACCCCGGGAGAAATTCAGAAAGGGGGCTCCTTTCAAAGAGCCAAGTGGCTCAACCGCCGAGAGACCCTTCTATGGTCCTGGGAGGCCAACCGCCCGTCTTTGTCTAGAGCCGCAGACCTGCAGGCCCCCCGAGGGACGGGGTGTGGAAACAGGGGCCGGCCGCCCTTCCAACAGAAAAGAAAGCAGCAGAAACGGCACCTTTTCAAAACCAAACCTCACCTTCCTAACAGTAGAACGGCTGGCAACATGGAGATTCACACACAAAATACATCTTTGTGTAAAGTATTTTTGGTTTTGCATCAGTGGAAGTAAGAAGACTTTTATAAAACCTTACACAACTAGAGGAGGGAAAGGGAGTGGCATTAAGGCACCATCAGGCATGTCCGTGGGCCCAGGCACATGGGAGGCACGCCCTACGAGGCTGAGTGGTGTAGTTTTGCAGCCGTGCCGGTTGGAGATTTCCGGCTGACCCAAAACCTCTCTGAATGTCTTGACAAGGTTGGCAAAATGAATGACAACCGCTCCATGGCCAAACTTTTTCCTTTTGGGAAGACAACGGTTCTGTAGCAAATCTACTGGGAAGAAGGGAAGGCGCATCCAATTTTGTTCAACAGTCTCAGTAAGGAGCACTTGGAGAACGTAAAGAAACCTGAGGGCCTGGCTAGGCCTGCTCAGCGGTTTGCTCTTGGCGCCAAGAGGGGAGAAGGCACGTTGGCCATCGCCCTTGGGTGCTTCCTTCCCTTCTCCACAATGTCCTCTTCCCAAGCAGAGCATCTACCTGGAGAAGCAAAAGCCCCGGCAGGGACTGGAGTTAGGACAGAGCAAGGCCGTGCCCCTCCAGAGCCCAGCAAGGGAGCTTAGGCAGGGGAAGCGGTCCGTGGTTAGGCAGCGGCTCCACTGGCAGCTCAGCACTAATATTTTTCTTATAAGCAATAAAAAGCATTGGGATACGTAAGCTCATCAGCCCTGCTAAACAGAGGCTGGCTGCTGGAAAACTGCAATAATAATAAGGCACAACTGACTTTTGCTTTTTCTTCCTGTTTGGTCCTATTTTGAACACCAGCCCAGGAGGCCGATCTATTCACTCTCCTGTAGTGGATGGTTCCAGCATCGCAAATTTGCATGAGGGGAGGGGGAGGGCGGAGGGGGGGGAAGGTACAGCAGAGGCTGGAATGACTACATGGACTCAAATTCATCGATGCGTTGCTTGGTGTTGCCCTGACGGATCTGGCGGAGTGTCTTGTACTTGTCACGGCCCTGCCGCATGTTCTCTGCGTGGATCATGTCGTTGGCTGTCTTCTTGGTGTCGTCCCGCGCATTGGCCAACTCGGAGGTGAGAGCCTGCAGGGAAATAAGGGAGAAGGGGGAGACATCAGCCACCTGAGGCACCCAGAGGGAGCCCGTCCGAGATCCTTCCTCCTGGCTGGGACTGGTTCTTTCTACCTTTTGGCACAAGGCTTTGTCTCACTGACACCACTTTCCCTGCAGGGCGTGATCAAGAGTTGTGTCTGGCCCCCAGAAACCTGGGTGGCTGCAAGGGGATGGGTAGCCTGGATGTCACATAGCATCCCCCACCCACATTTGCTAAGAACAGAGCAGTGGGGAGAATTAATTCACACTTGGTACCCCCACTCAAGTAGGCAGCGCACTCCCTGTTTGGGGGCCTTCGGTTTCCATCGCCCCAGACAGAAATGGGCATGTTGGTATGGATACTGAGCGCCAATGTCCAGGGATCCCAGGCTGAAGGTGCCTGGAGGTCAGAGCAGAGATCCCACAAGGCTGCCTGCCACCCAAGCAGCTGCCCGGATCTCTTCCTCCTCCCCACAAGATCAAGGATAATGAGAAGATTCCTGGTGAGTGAGAACCTCGACCCAAGGCTACAAGTGGTGGCTGCTCTCAGACGGTGGGCTGGGCAGCAGGAGCCGAGGGCAGCCTTACTGCCTAGACTGGGTGGGGCAATTCACCTCCGGCTGCTTCTTTGTCCCCAAGAGCTAAAACCCGCACCGAGGCCATGTTGGTGAAATTCAGCTGCCCATAGAATGGGCACAGCAGTTAAGGCTTATATACCTCTCCACAGTGCTTTCCAAGCCTCTGTGAGCAGTTTAGAGTTGGCATATGGCCTCAAACAACCTGGGTCCTCATTTTACTGACCTCAGAGGGATGAGAGTCTGAGTCAACCTCAAGCCGGCCAAGATTGAACTAGAGACTATGGGCAGAGTTTGCCTGCAATACTGCATTCTAACCACTGTGCCATAAGCTTTCCCCTTCTCTTTTCAGAAAAATACCCTAAAACATAATTTGACTTTTTTTTTTTTTACAAAAAGTCTAAAAATTCCAACCAGCCTATTTTGATAATGCCACATGCTTCTTGGTGATCCCAAACCAGAATATTTTTTTCCCTTCTGTTCTTTTTAAAAAAAGACCCAACTGCAAAAATGTTTGCCTGTCCCTGCCCTATATCCATGGGGTAAACAATTGTGTAGCCGCCACCACCTCTGAAGATCCTGAAGCCATCCCTCTTTTGTCCCATCCAAGGGCAGCTCCAGTCCTGGCCTTTGGCTTTCGTCTAGAGCTCCTCCACTGGGGCCACTGGGAGGTGCGTTGACTCCAACTCCCAGCATTCCCCAGCCGGCAAGGTCAACGCCTCTTCAAGCGGCCCCACCCTCGTCCATCAGCTGCACCGGGCCGAGTGAGGCCCAGCTCACCTTCAGGTGCTTCTGAACCCGCACGTTCTTCTCTGCCTCGGTGGTGCGCTGCTCCTCGCTGCGGTCCTTGATGGAGGCGTGTGCCCGCAGTTCCGCACTGGCCTCTGCCGCGTTCTCGTCCTGCTCGTCATCGTGCTCGTTCTCCGACTGCATGGGCTCAGACACGTGCGGAGTGCAGGTGACGGACTTCAGCTCCTCCTTGGTCCTCTCCAAGTCCTCCTGAACCAACTGGGCCTGAAAGAGAGAGAGCGCGCAACTGAAAGCACCCCAAGCAACCCGCTTAGGTCAAGAGGGCAGAAACTAGACTGGTGAGGGGATCCAGCCGTTTGACTGGAGCAGCAGGAGAGAAACGCCTCCATCTGTGACTTTTGCAAGGACTGAGAGCAAAAGCAGCCCAAGGAGGAGTTTACATGCAAAGTTTTAAGGGCAACAAAAATGTATTGGCTTCACATCTCCAGGTATATTTTGGTCTTGTATAGTAATACTGGAAAGTTCTTTTGATTGGCAAGAAAGCTTCAGAACAAGTTAAGTCACACAAATAGCCCTCTGTGCAGAAAAGTCGCTCGGAAGAAAGTCAATGGGAGGAGAGAAGTGGGGCCTCCACAAAGATCTTTGGAATTCTGTCACCAGCCAAAATATTAAGGAATCCCAAAGGCTCATTTTATACTCAGGGAGGAGAAAGAGCAGAGCCCGGAGAACAAAAAGTCAGGTCCATATGTATTTATATGCACAAGCTGCCAGCATCGACGTAGGTTGGCTGGACACCCTTTAGAAACAGTCTTGGCTTTCCCACTTCTCTGGAACAAAAACGGGCATTCTTTGAAAGCTCTTCTAGTCCCTCAGCCCTCTCCCTTCACCAGTCCCAGCGGGCAGCTGGGTGGGCAGAGCGGAGGAGAGCAACGGGCACTCACTTTCTGCTGCCACAGCATCGCCTCACTCTCCTTCTTCTGTTGCGCACATTCCAGCTGCGAGATCCGGGTGGTGAGCTCCAACATCTCGCTGGTCTGCAAGGAGAACAGAGCAGCCCAGTCAAACCTCTGCAACCTTAGGAAGCCTGGCAGCCTCACGCCAAGGCCCCCCTCTCCAGCCTCCGAGGTCACCAGCTGCGCCTGGAAGGGCCCTTTTGGGTGGCTTCTCGGCCATCAGGAGTTCCAGGCCACAATTCAGGGACTAGTCAGATCCCCCCATATTTTCCACCAAACTGTCCACTCCCATTTTAATATCGTCCGGATTAGCTGCTGAATCACAGCTGCTGGAAAAAAAGACGATTTCCTGCATCTCCCTTCATTTCTTTCCTCTGCTCCTACTTCCAAGGCTCCTTCTGTGTTTGCTCAGCTGCAAAGGTCTAACCTCCAAACAGACCTGCCTTATAAGTCTACAAGAGGGCCAAAGCGGAGAGGAAGGATGGGAGTGGGAGAGACCTGTGTGTGTGTGTGTGTGTGTGTGTGTGTGTGTGTGTGTTAGCATGGCATTGTCCAAATACGTGGGGGTGGGAACTGGTAGGATTTGGGGAGCTCCCTTCCCCATGTTTCTGGAGACACCATCACCACCAGATGAATTTGTAACTGACTGAGCAACCACAATTAACACATAGTCCTCCAGGGAGCTGCATCGACATGGAGGGAAGTATGTAGTGGGGTACCCCAAGGTTCCATCTTAGGTCCAGGACTCTTCAATGTCTTCATAAACGATTTAGATGAGGGGATCAAAGGGAACTCATCAAATTTGCAGATGACACCAAGCTACGTGGAATAGCCAACACTTTAGAACAGGAGTATCAAACTCGATTTCATTGAGGGCTGCATCAAAGTTGGGACGGCCTCCTGAAACCCTCTGTCAGCAAAAACAGAGCTTGGAAGGGACGTGCATGGGCCTCATGAGCTGTTTCTGCTGGCAGAGTCACCATGGGCCGGTCCTTCGCTATCTCCAGAGATCTGGCCCCCAGGCCTTGAGTTTGACACCCCTGCTTTAGAAGATAGGCTGAAGATCCAAAAGGATCTTGACAGACTTGAACACTGGCCCCTAACAAAATGAAATTCAATGGTGAGAAAAGTAAGATTTTACACTGAGATGAGCAAAAACAAATGCACCTGGCTCAACAGCAATAACTGTAAGAGGGATCTGGGAGTTCTGGTGGACAATCATGTATGAGCCAAAAGTGTGCCTCAGCTGCCAAAAAGGCCAATGCAGCCCTGAGCTGCACCAACAGAAGGATAGCATCAAGATCACAGGCTGTAGTATTGCTTTATAGTGCACTGATGAGGCCCTGCTTGGAATACGGAATCCAGTTTTGTTCTTCACGATTCAAAAAAGAAACTGAGACTCTAGAAAGAGTCCAGAGAAGAGCAACACAGATGATTAGGGGATTGGAAGATAAAATATATGCGGAATGCTTGCGGGAATTGGGAATGTTTAACAAAGAGAAGGATTAAGACATGAGAGCAGTCTTCCAGTATTTGAAAATCTGTTACAGAGAAGAGAGGTCCACCTATTCTCATCTGAGGGCAGGATAAGAAGTAAGAGTGGAAGATCATTAAGAGAGATCAAACCTAGAATTAAAGAGAAATTTCCTATCAAGGGGAACAATTACCATATTTTTCATACCATAAGATGCACTGGACCATAAAACACATCTAGGTTTAGAGAAGGAAAAGAAAAAAATAAAGTTTTTGCCCTCCCCGGCATCCAGAAGCCCTCTGCAGACCCTCCACAGGTCCCGTTTTCAGCTTCCCCAACGCTGGGGAGGGCAAAAAGGGTTTTGGCCTGCAGAGGGCTTCTGGACACCGGGGAGGGCAAAAATGGGGTGCACTGGGGGGTTGGGAGGCCAGAAACAGGCCCGTATTCGCTCTATAAGATGCACAGACATTTCCACCGGTGGTGGGTTGCTA
This sequence comes from Arizona elegans, assembly GCA_022577455.1. NCBI lineage: Eukaryota > Metazoa > Chordata > Lepidosauria > Squamata > Colubridae > Arizona > Arizona elegans. The sequence goes on along the minus strand of JAKOOJ010000015.1, from coordinate 20,819,824 downwards.
CCAGTTCGGTCTGGATCTTGCAAACCGGTAGTAACGGTGGCGGGAGGCTCTGCCCACCCGCCCGGACATCATCACGGATGCTCTGTGCATCTGCAGAAGCTTCTGTGCATGTGCAGAAGTGCCACGTGGAAGCAAGCACACACGCGCTCCTGTTGCGAACCAGTAGCAAAGGTAAGTGGAACCCACCCCGATTTCCACCCACTTCTTTTTTTGGGGGGAGGGGGGCAGTAGGAGGCAGTGGAGTCCCACTCAGGAGGCCTGAGCTGATCCAGCAGAAAAAGGGGCCTCCTGCACTTTCTGTGACTCAACAGCAGGGAGCTGCTTTTTTTGGGGGGGGGGGGGGGTTCTTTGCATGCCCCACACCAGGAAGTGCATCTTCTGTTGGGCTGTGCATCTTTGGAAGGCACGTCAGGGGCTACCTATGAAAGTTGGTTGGGCTCCTAGGTGAAACAGCACTTAAAATTAAATTCATTGAAATAAATTAATGGCAGTATCATTAATGCATGTTAAAATGGGCAGGAGGAATCATTTTCCCTTTGCCTCATCCTGAGAGTTCTGCTACAAGGGCAACTTTTTGAGAGGTGTTGGGGACGCTTCCCAGGCTTGCACAACCCCATATTGCACACCTCTGCTTCAGTCTCCTGGGCCGTCCTCCTGCAGCACCTCCCCTTCGGCCACCTTGGCTGCAGAGCTGACCTTCCAATGACAATGTCCACCCCCAAATGCAGGCCCCTCTACTGAAGGGGCTTCCCTGGCGGCTGGGCAGCTCAGAAGCAGTGCCAATGCCTGGGGCTGATGCCTACCAGCTGTTCCTGGGTCTTCTTCTGATCATTGGAGGCTTTCAACAAGGCTTCCTTGGCTTCCTCGGCTTCCTGACGCTCCCTGGCCAGCTTCTCTGCCTCCTCCTCGGCTCGCTTCCTTTCCTGCTCCAGCTCCAGTGCCCTGCGCGTTTGCTCCTCCAGCTCTGGAGAAAGAGGCCGAGACGTCATCCCTGCTGCCCTCAGCGCTCCTCTCCCGGGGCCCATCCTGAGGCCATCCCTCCTGCCCACCTTGCTGAGCTTTCTTAGTTTGCTCCTCAATTTGTCGGAGCTTCTCCATCAGCTCTTCTTTCTCACGTTCAATCTTTTCCTTCTCCTTCTCGGCCATCTCCCTCTTCTTCTTCTCGTTCTCCAGCAAAGCCCTGAGAGGAAAGGAAAAATGCAGCAATTTCATGCCTCCTTTATATAAAAAAATGGGCTGCTAAGCCTCTCTAAGGGCTTTCAGTATGCAATTTCTACTTAGTCAAAGTTGAAAATGGTCTTAGATGTCATCTAGTCCAGGGGTCTCCAACCGTGGCAACTTTAAGACTTGGGGACTTCAACTGGCTGAGGAATTCTGGGAGTTGAAGTCCCCAAGTCTTAAAGTTGCCACGGTTGGAGACCCCTGATCTAGTCCAACCTCTTGCTCAATACAGGATCCCCCTAACATACTTCTGACGGATGACCTTGCTTCTACCAATTTCTGTCTGAAGACCTCTAGTGACTTCTAAACAAACTGAAAAGGAAGACTGGGCAAACTTGTCTGATCCAAATCTTTTAATCCAACTGCATAATCTGTATATCTCAAATTAAAATATGGCTTAGAAAACTGATCTCTCCTGGGGATTGTACACTTTCAATTCAAAATCCACCATGTTTCTCTGGGTTGTCTCAACAGGTTTTCCACATTTTTAAAAGCTGAAGGAACCTGCTCAGAAGTCTTTAATCCCTGGCAGGACCAGGAGAACCCTGGTAAAGGAGGGGAGTCAGGGATTCCCCCGTCTTTGCCAAGTCCCTTTAAACAATGGTCTCCATCCTCCGGGACCTCCAAGAGGCAGAGCAAAGAACGACTTTATCGCTTGGCATCCCTAAGATGCAAGAATGTGCTTTTGTGCAGAATTATTCCAGTATACAATAGAACGCAGGCTGCCTTTACACTGAGATTTTGTTCAAACACACCTCAAAAGAGCCTCTGACTCTCCCCCTCATGAAATGAGAGTTCTTGAAACCTCCCTCCACCTTAACAAAGCACCCTGGAACATCCTCCTCCACATCTGACTTGGCTGTTATCCTCATTTGGAGCTTGCATTCAAAGAGTTAGCCACCACTCTCCTTGCCACAACTTGTCTACCTGTCCCTTGGGAGTCCGGGTGTTCTGATCACATCTCAGTTGCAGGATTTTGCCCCCTGAGAAGGCGCTGCACCCCAACCCACATCCTGCTGTGAGAATCCCTGGCCGGAGAAGCCCAGCCAGAGGGCAGCTCTGTGCTCAGCCAACTCACCTCTCCATCTGCTTCTGATGCTTCTCCTCTCGGGCCTGGGCCTTCATCTGCTGCACCTCGATGGTGTCCGGCTTACGCCTGCGCATGTAGAGCTCATGGTTCCCCATGCACAGAGCCAGAATGCGCTTGTTAATCCTTAGCCGGGGAGCATAGAAGACAAAATCCTTGGCAAAGGAGAAAGGACAAGGTTAGCCTTGAATGCAGCTTCCCTCGGCCCTCTTTTTCTCCAGAAGTAACAACACAACTTGATTACATGGGCTGTAATTTTTAGGAAATTAAGTGTATCTCCAAACAAGTATTTCTTTTTGCAGCATCTACCAGTATATACTATTACAATTCTTGTATCTTTTGTAACTTTCAATTGGACAAAAAAAGTGTGTGTCATAAGGCAACAATTTTTACAGCAAGGTATCTCAAATGGAGATGGACGTGGTGGCTCAGTGGCTAAGATGCTGAGCTTGTCGAAGAAAAGGTCAGCAGTTCAGCGGTTCGAATCCCTAGTGCCATGTAATGGGATGAGCTCCCGTTACTTGTCCCAGCTTCTGCTAACCTAGCAGTTGGAAGCACATAAAAAATGCAAGTAGAAAAATAGGGACCACCTTTGGTGGGAAGGTAACAGTGTTCCATGTGCCTTTGGCGTTTAGTCATGCTGGCCACATGACCACAGAGACTCTTTGGACAGTGCTGGCTCTTCAGCTTTGAAACGGAGATGAGCACCGCCCCCTAGAGTCGGGAACGACTAGCATATATGTGTGAGGGGAACCTTTGCCTTTACCTTATCTCAAATGGGCTAATTTACAGAATGCATCCAAAATCTGGGATTCCTTGGGATTTGAAACTCGCCATGGTCAGCTGCAGTGACACGATCATCATTTCCAGCACTCCCTCCCAGCTTCCCAACAAGCAAAGTCACTAGAGGAGCCAGCAGAAAGTTGCAAGGCCAAGGCCAGCAGGCAGGTAAGTGGCTGCTGCCAGGCGGGGGAGGGAGCAAATGGGAGTGTGAGAGGCAAGCACTGGTCAAGGATGCAGCAGCGATCAGAGAGGCCACATGCCGAGGGGTTAGCTCGACACGAGAACAACGGGACGGGGGGGGAGGGTGCATGGGAGACCTGAGCAACTTGCAACTTCCCTGCTGCCTTCCCCATTGACTTTCTCCCTGACAGCTTCCAACAAGCAAAGTCAGTGGGGAACCCAGCAGGAAGTTAGAAATCACTTCAGGGGGGGAAGCTTTTCCTGATAGAAACTAAAGTTAGTTAAATGATATTTATTGACCACCCAACTCTAGTGGGTGGCATGTAAAACCAGGAAAAACATCAAACAGCTAAGAACATGGAATCACACAGGCAGACCAGACTAAAACAATCCAATAAATGGAAAAACAACATCATTGATTTGGGGCCTTTGAGCAAATTATAAACATCAACTCCAGGCCTTCAAGGCCTTCCAGGTGCCGTCTTTCTCTTGAGGTGGGGTGGTCTGGTCCAGAGAGCGGGGACCGCAGCAGAGAAGGCATGCTTCCTCAGTCCCACAAAAGGACAAGGGGACCTGGTGCACACCCCCACTGGGTGGGACATCCCGGGTGGGCAGAAAGAATGGAGGACGCGGGGTCTTCACCCATCCAAGACTCGGAGGGTCTTTCAGCGTGAGTGACTGGTTGCATTTGCATCACATTTGCATAGCACCAGAGACTGCTGGGAAGAGCTGTCCATTGTAAGTTCAGGAGGACTGAGACCAAGTCCAGTGGACCAAGGTAGCAGCCCGCATGATAACCGAAAACTAAAACTGTAGTTCATCCTTGGTAAGCTTTATTTTAGAATGTCTGGCTTAGTTCAATGCAATACTTGTTTTGCAGCTATCTTTCGTGGCGCTCTTTTTAAATTCGGATACTGTCCCATTTGTAAGCAAATTGCTAATCTACATGGACAGATTGCTTATCTAGAGTCTCTAGTCTATGCTCTCCAGGCAGAAATTAGGTGCCCAGCTCAGCCGTCCCTTTCTATTGAGCTGCCCCCTCTGTCCCAAAGATCCCACAGAAGGAAGGCAGGGAGGACAAGTGGCAGGGCAACAGCTGTTACCATTGGGAGCAAACCTCCAGCGTGTCTCAGGCAAAAGGCAAAAGGCCGTGCTAAGCCCGAGGCCCTTTCCTCAGTCGTGGCTCAGCGTTCTTCTGCAAGATGCCCCTGGCCATTGACAGAGTCCAGAGAGCAGTGAAGGGGCCAGGACAAAATTAGGTGCCTTTCTAACTTTTACCTTATTTAACTGAAATCAAATATATTTAACACATTATTTCTTTCCTCAGACACATTAAAAGGTATAATCTGGTAACAACCGCAAGGCTTTGGGAGTCGAGCCCTGGTCTGAAGGCATTTCTGCAATCCCAGGGGAGCCCGGCCGTTGGGTGGGTAGAAGAGAGACTGGGGGCTCAAGGGGATCTGTGGGACTCAGCCCTCCATGACGACTAAACCAACCCTGGCTTAGGATAATGTGTAGAACACCATGTGCCCCTCTGCGCCTCTGCCACCCAAAATGAAAACTCAACGGGGACAAAAGCAGCAGTGATGGGTTTTGACAAGGCCACGTTAGCAGTCTTGGAGCGGGAACAACAATTCCAGAAACCGCCTCTTCTCGAGAGGGCTTTTTACAAAGCCAGCTTTACAGGTAAGTATGTAGGTATGTGGAAACCGCCCAGAGTTGTTCACTACAAGGTGGGCAGTAAATAAATTCAGTAAATAAATAAATAAATATATTTCATATTTCTTAACTGCCCATCTCCTTAGATAACCAAGATATAGACATCAAATTTAGAAGATCTTATCATTAGCTTGATGCAGTGGCTGCCCGTGATTGCTTTGGAAAGGATTTGTAGGATACTCCTGCACACAGCTTCGCTTTGCCCAAGTGCAGTTGGAGCCATCAAAGGTTGGTCTCTCTTTTCCTTCGGTCAAGTTCTTGTCACACTCACACTGAATTCTATTCACATGACTTCCTGCCCAGCCAGAGCAAAACCATCTCTTTATATGCCTTTTGTTATAGTCCCTTTAATTGCCTGCAAAACTTGCCAACAGTTAATCTTCATTATATTTACTGTCAATTGGTTTTGTGTTTTATTGCTTCATTCCTTTGGTTAGCCTGGCTCCGTGATGGCGAACCTAGGGCACACGTACCACAGGTGGCACCCAGCGCCCTCTCTGTGGGCACGTGAGCCATCACCCCAGTTCAGTTCCACCGAGCATCCGCACGTACCTCCCACTGGCCAACTGGTTGCCAGGTCTCTGCTGCGCATGCAGGGGGGGGCATGTGCGGGGTGTGCGTGCATGCAGGGGGCAGGGGGCCCACATGCGCATGTGGGGGTGGGTGCATTTGTGGGGCCACACGCGCATTGCATTTTGGGGTTCAGGCACACATGCATTCGCGTGTGCATGCTTTGGGCACTCAGTCCGGAAAAGGTTAGCCCTCGTTGGCTTGACTGACTGGCTGAGGGAGCCCTGCTCTTCTTTCTGCTCATTTCTAGTTGGTGACCACAGTAGAGAAAGTCAGATGCAGAATCAAAATCCGCTGCCAGGAAGTGGCCCCAAAAGCCCCAAGTCTTCGATTTCATTTGATCTGAACTTTCCACTTCTTTTTAACTAATCTCTGAATAAATTAATACACTAAAAGAGTTAGTTGCAATGCGTAACTTACTGGGGCTTTCTTGTCAATGGGCTTGATGACAAACTTCTTATCATTGAAGGAAATGTTTCTGATCTCACTCCAGGGGAACCCAATTTTGGGTGTTAGCCTGTGAAAGAGGATTTGTAATTTCAAAAATTAAACCTCAATGAACAGTTGCAGTGATCCAAATACCTGTTTTTGTTCACACCCTCCATACATTTCCCACCAATGAACGTGTTCGGATTCAGAATGTAAGTGGAAATTCCAAATTGATCAAACTATGTAACTGAACAGATCTAGGAAACAAATGGCAGCTCAAAGTTGAAAAATGAGCCTTGATGGTACAGTGGTTTAATGCACCCTGTTATTAACACAGCTGCCTGCAATTTCTGCTGGTTCGAATCTCTCCAAGGCTCAAGGTTGACTCAGCCTTCCATCCTTTCTAAGGTAGGTGAAATGAGGACCCAGATTGTGGGGGCAATAAGCTGACTTTGTATAAAATATACAAAAGTATGAAGGCTGTTGCTTAACGCATTGTAAGCCGCCCTGAGTCTCTGGAGAAGGGCGGCATATAAATCAAATTAAAAAAACAAAACAAAAAAAACAAGGCATTTAATTTCTAAGGTGCCATCCGAGGCATCCAGTCCAAACCGGGAGTCAGGTCCAAAGGATGACCAGGATATAACCCGCATCGTGTGTGTGATGGCATCGTGATAGGCATAAAGGTAGTCCTCAAAACCACAATTAGGACCAAAATTTCTGTTGCTATGCAAGGTAGCTGTTAACTGAACTGCACCCGCTTTTGCCACAGTTGTTAAACAAATCCTGTGGTGGTTAAGTGAATCCAGCTTCTCCCATTGACCTTCCTCACTGGAAGCCAAATGGTGACCCTGGGATGCTGCAACTCTCACAAACACATCCCAGAGGCCAAGCACCTCAAATCTGGCCCTTTTGCCATGGGGATCTGTGCAGACTGGCCATAAGTCACTTTTTTCAGCCTCTTCATATCGTTGGTAAATGAATGACTGTAAGTCAAGGATTCCCTGTATTGTCTCTTATCCTCCCTGCAGATGCCTACAAATCCAATCTTGAACTCCAAAATGGCAGAGATCACAAGGAAGGGGGAAATGCCCAGTTTAAAATGCCAGGTAGGTCCTGCCCTCCACGTGCCCTCAACTCTGTTTTGGTGCAAATTGTGCAGCCACCCCACTCCACAAAGGCCAGGAAGACATCCTCATATTGCATTTACTTCAATGGTGCTTCCTGCACTAGAGTAGGTAGGTGTCATCTAACAAGACAAGGATCATCCGCACAAATCTGGGCCATAAGAGTAACTTTTCCTACTAATTAAAATCTATGTATATCTATGTATATCTAAAGTCTCTTGATACATGAAATTAAGATTGCCCAGAACAATTCTTGCAGCCTGAAGGTATATGAAGATACAGAGACAATTCAAGCAGTGAGCTTAGCTTCATATAACAGGAAGCAAAAAAACCCCAACCCTCTTAGTCAATCTGAGGAACTTTCTCACTTCTGTTTCAAGGACAATGAGGATAAGAGCAAAATGAATCACAAAATCCCTCTGAGCCTAGGAAGTAATTTAATTTCTGGGAAATAATTATGTTGGGATTAAAAAGCAAGTTACATTTGTTTTTATTGTTTTAATGTTTTTAAATTGTTTTAATCATTTTATAATTTTAGAATTATAAACTACCCAGAGACACTTGATTAAGTTGGAAAGCTATATGAATGAATGAATGAATGAATGAATGAATGAATGAATGAATGAATGAATATTCCAGTAAAGATCTGTCAGTAGATTCATAGAATTGTGTGAGAACTGGAAGCAACTAATGGCAAACCAATGCCAGCACAGAGAGTCACTCTAGGCTAGAAAGAGCCAACAGAACAACGTCAAAACCACATAAGATGAAAAGGAAAAGAGAATTGCTTGCAGACTATATGACCAAGAATGTGGCTGTGTCTAGTTGATCAAAGGAGAAGGTGGCTGTCACCATCCGTGGAGACTTTGCCAGATCCAGCTGTGTCCTGCTCTTATAAATCCTCCCCTCTCTCAATCACTCTCTCTTGTCAGACAGACAGACAGACAAACAGACACACACACACACACACACACACACACACACACACACTCCACCGTGCACTCTATTGGAAGATTAAGGAGAATAGTTTTGTTACCGGTCATTCTGTTCATAAATGTTGAGTCCAAGAGCATCTACTCCTAACCAGAGTTCTGAGCCTTTCTTGTTCTTAATACTAAAGTAGTTCACACCATACATCTCCAGATCTTGTGCAATTTTTAGGTATTCTAAGATGGCATCTTCTCTGAAAGGACCAAGAAAACAAAACGTATGTTAATGTTAAAAGCTACATTTTGGTGGTGCATTCTCAAAAGCATCCTCTTTTTTGCAACAGTTGGTACTCCATCCAAAAGAGGGCACTGCCCATTTGATTAGAGCATTGTGATTTTTAGTGCGTAGGGTCCGATTTAGAGTAACAACTAGATAGCTCAGCCAGGGCATGGAGACACAGACACTTTATCAATCTTCCCATCTGTCTTAAGGGTAGATGGGTGACCAAAGGCTCCAGTCAATGAAAGTCAAGATGTGATTGCAACTGTTTTTACATGCATCATGCATCGTTAGATGCAATTATACCTGGCAGATGCCCCTGCAAGCAGAATACCTCACAAGGGGACTTGTACAAGTCATAAATAATGCTCTCTTCTGTTCTTGCCAGCCATACCTGAGCATCCCCCGATGTTCCTCATGCCACACCTGGATTCTTTCTTCCCATTGATCCTTGTTAAGTTTATGCTGTTCCAAAACTCTACAAGGCAAAGAGAGGGAAGACGTATTAGGATACGTGGACAGCTCTGCAAAAACAAATTCTTCAGCCACATAAAGTTCCACCATGAAAAGAACCTCCAAGGTTTCCACTTAGTGGAAGAGAGGCGACATGAACATGGGCTGCAGATCACACTGCAATTGCTTATGGTCTTGAATCTCCAAGGCTTGAATCTCTCTCTGGGTGCTTTTAAAAATCGCCTCTCTCGGGTCTTTGCTTCCCAAGGATTTCTCCTTCTCACATTGTTTTCCAATTTTTCAAAATGTCTCTGTCCCAGCTCTTAAAGCGACCGTAGTTTGGGATCTAAGCATTATTTTACTAAGGAAAAGAAATAAATGAAAAACACACACCAAAGGCATTTCGGCTGCATTCGCACACTGTGCTCAGCACAACTCTATTTGTGTCTTAACGTCATATGGCAATTCACTTAACTGTGGTTTATTCAGCAAACCACAGCTGAGCACACCGTGTAGCCTGACCAACCTCAAAACAAAGAGGGTGAGGCTCATCCATTGTGGAATAAGGTCCAAACTGTGCAGCAGAAAAGTGGGGTATAAAGCTCGTAATAAAATATATAGCTATGCATTTAAAGGGGGAACTGCAACTTTGCCAGATTTCGCTCTACCTTTGAGGAAGCAGTTTGTCAGTCGTTAGATAACCGGGCTTATGAACCTCCTTATTGAAGTCCCCGTATTTGGACTGGACTGCATAAGAAGCCAGGAGAACGGCCGTCTCCGGGGGACAGTAGATGTCATCGTTCAAGATGGCCTCCTTCACTTGGAGGAAAAACAGACGCTGCGTGATATCTTGGATCAGCTCCTCTGCGACATCCTCTGGGTAGAATTTGGCCCGGAATTTGAAAAGCAGCGGGCTCTCTTTGCGCACGTCCTGAGCTGTAACCTGCAGCACATTGTGGCAAAATCAGGATGAAAAAACACATCCAGAAGCATCACAACCGAGAACTCTTGGGACAAATACTAAGCCAGGAGGTCTGTGGAGATTCTCAGTCATCCAGGTCACGGCTCTCCCAAGGGCGCTTTTTCGAAAGGCAACTGGACTTACTTGGTTTTCCCTTGAAGACGTTTTGCTTCTCACCTAAGAAGCTTCTTCGGTTCTGGCTGAATGGTGGAGATTGGGAGGTAGTCATCTGGAATATAAGGAATCTAAATCCTTCCATTCTCCACCATTCAGTCAGAACTGAAGAAGCTTCTTAGGCGAGAAGCAAAACGTCTTCAAGGGAAAACCAAGTAAGTCCAGTTGCCTTTCGAAAAAGCGCCCTTGGGGCTACTAAGCCAGAAGGTCTCTAAATCCACTACCCATGACCCCAGCCATGGGGCTCAGGTTGGAGTGCCTGCCCTAAATCCAAGGGCAGTTTGTTAATCTATTCCACTGGGTTGACTAGCCTAATACTTCTAGCTCAGCCTTTGCCCACCATTGTAGCTTTCCAACTTCCAGAATTCTGGAATGGCCAAGGCTGAAAATGTTGAGTGCTGAATGTCCTACACCTAGAAGGTGCTCAGGTGGACAAAGCAGTAGGCTGGCAATGCCACCTGCAACCTATCAGCCTGCTAGATGGAAGGAAAGCTGGGAAGGTGCTCCAGATTCAGAGGTGGTGCTGCAGCCTGTCTCAGAGAATGACGGGACCATCGTCTGTGACTCCCATTCAACAAAGACTGACAGGGACCCAACTCCACAAAGGCAAACCTGTTTCATCCCTGCCCAAGAAAGTAAACTCCCTTTTTCGGGCGGGGGGGGGGGGGGGCAGAAGCAGAAAATAAAATGAGAGGCACCTCCATACCTTTTTATTTAATTTCAACCACGTGGAGAAGCCCTTGGTGTCCTGGTACTGGAGTCCAAAGAACCAAACTTCTCGCAGGCCGATCGTTTTCACCACCTGTTCATGAAAACCAGACAGCAACACGTGAGCAAGAGGAAGGGGCTTACGGCTTACTGCATCCCAGGAGGAGAAGGACCACCAAACCCCTTCAAAGGTCCGTCATGGCACAGCTCCAAGCGGGCCAAATGGCGGGCATGGGTGCATGTCAGCAGCAATGGGGGACTCCCTTCCTTCAGGGTTTTTGGCACAGAACAAGCTCTGCCCTAAATACCCTCTAAAAGAAACTGGGATTCATCTGGGAAGCGGCCACCTGCCATAAGGGAGCTGTCCTCTTTCCCCAGACAGGGGCCAAGACGGAAGTGGCGATGGCTGCGGCTGGCATCCCCTAGGCAGCTGTTGGCCGGGGGTGGGTGGGTTAGGGTTAGGGTGGGATGCGCAGAGAAGCTCTGCCCGCAGAAGGCTCCCACACAGCCCATTAACAACCTCACTGCCCAGACCAGCTGCTAAGTGGAGATTCTCAACAGCTGTGCCTGCAAGAAGAGGCTTTTTCTAGGAAAAAGAAAGAATGATTTGGGGAAAAATGGTAGGAAAAAATACAGGACATTCAACAAAGAATGACAGATATTCAGTTAGAGTTGGGAAAAAAAAATACCAACTATTTCCATAACTACATAGATCTCATTTCTCCTCTCAAATGCTGAATGTTCCTTATAAGCCCTAGCATATTTTTTCTCTTTTAGATGCTGGATCCATTTTGAGATGCTTCTCTTGGCTGAGATCCTGTCCCTCAGAATAAAACCCGAAAGCAGAGCGGCCACTTGTGGCTCCTTCTGCCTTTGATGGTCCTGGGTGACCAAGAGCGTCTGCTGCGCCCAAGGGGAAGAGCGTTTCCACATGCAACGCACGTGCGCGCACACGCACGCGCACACACACACACACGCACGCACACGCACGCACACACACACGCACACACACACACACCACTGTGCTGGGCTCCACCTGGAGAGCCTGTGCTGCAAACCAGCCCCTCCTCCGGCCAACTTCTCTCCGCCAGGCGACTCTCCTGGGCTTTGCGCAGTGTGGCCACATCAGCCTTGCACGGAAGGGGGAAAAATGCCTGGGTGAGGGTGAAGGTCAAAAAAGTCAAGATGGCAGAACTATCATAAAAAGGAGCATGCAGTTGCAGGAATTATCTTGACTTATTTGACCCCCAATTCAGTTTGAAATGTATGAAGAGTCATTAATATCATACTGGCATTCTCTCTCTTTTCTAAAGAAGGCATCAGGGCGTAACTCATGCAAAACCACAGGCAGCTGTGGCCACCAAGTAGTCTGCATTCCATGTGAGAATAGAGAGGCTGTTCAAGATTTTGTCCGTCCTCTAAGGTATGGGACAATTTTAATTTAAAAAATGGGACTTCATAACGAAATCACGATTGCCGAGACTTGTTTTGCGATGGTGCCTTTGAGGTGTTTGACTACAGCTCCCAAAATCCACGAACACTGATGTCCTACCTCACATCTGGACAATACAAGACTGCCTAACCTGGGAAGAGATAGTACTGCCCTACATTGCACTGGTTCCAGTTCTGGTCTCCACAATACAAGAAGGATGAAGACCCCACGGAGCTAGTAAAGGGCTGCCTAGGAGGCTGGATATATGAAGAGCAGTTGAAATAACTGGGTCTGTTTAGCCTAAAGGAGAAGGAGAGCCATGGTAGTCATCTTCCAATACCTGAAGGGCTGACCCAGAGAAGAGGGGGTCCATCTATTCTCCCTATGCCAGAGGGTACAGTAAGGACCAGTGGCTGCAAGTTATAGTGAGGGATCCAAGCTTGAGCTAAGTTTTAGTTGTGGGTGCTCCATCACTGGAGGTTTTCAAGAAAAGACTGGACAGCTATTTGTCCAGAATGGGATGAGGATTCCTCTACCAGGCAGGGGAGTTAGACTCAAAGACCCCGAGATCCCTTCAACCTGAGAGTTCTATGAATGGACAAGCCTTGGATCCTGAAGGGAGATTTGTTCTTACGTTCTGCTGTGCAAATTACATACATTCTTGCTGTCTAATGGGCAGTCAAATCCTAAACTTTACTAGATTACAGGTGGCTAGATTCCCATGTTAACGGCAATACAAAGTGCTGACCAAAATGACAATGATTTACATTTTTTCTACTGGTGCCAAAGAAAAAAAAATAACAAAGGGAAAGAGAATAGAGAACTCTCTATCATCTAGAAATGCTAAAAGAGCACTGTAATATAAGTCAATTCATACTTTAAAACATGATCAAGGCACACTTTGAAAGCAATGAAATAACTATTTAGAAATTAAACAGAATAAGTATTCTTCACTCTTTATACTGTTTTTACACTGTTGTTCTTAAGACAGAATATATATATATATATATATATATATATATATATATATATATATATATATATATATATATATATATATATATATATTTTCTCAGGTTTTCGCGGGTGTTTGTATGTAGGTCTTTGGTTATTCGGGTCTTCTCCCACGTAAAATTGGAAGTGACACTTCCAATTTTACGTGGGAGAAGACCCGAATAACCAAAGACCTACATATATATATATATATATATATATATATATATATATACACACACACACACACACCATTGCAAAAGGCAATACAGCAACTTGGCACCATCTAGATGCTTTCCTGAGCAATGGACAAATGATTCCATTCACCAACCAACCGCCAGGCATATTAGATGGGACCCTGAAAGGAGACACTCGGATGGCATGGAAGGAGGGGGCTCGCCATCTATCTCAGCGAGGCACTGAAAGGCCAACGGCTGCCAAAGGCAATCCAGAGGCCAGATGAGGAGCCAGCCAGCCAGCCAGAAGCAGGACATGGTTTTTCCCAGGCTGAAGAATTGGCACCTCAAGAACAGCAGAAGAATTGAATCTCCTGCCCAGGAACCCTCCAGGCTACTGCTGGAAGTGGAAGGTGGAATGGGATGACTCGACGCCATTAGCTCAGTGCAGCCAGCTGGGTGCAGCCTTCTTGTCACCACCATCCCCTCTGCCAACTCAGTGCCATTTCTTCGCAGGACATGTCAACACCGGAATTCACTGTGGAGTTATGCCCCGCCCATCAACACCCCCCCTTTGACAGCCCTCTTGCTCGCCTGCCCACCCACCCACTTGCTTGCCCAGCTCTCCATTCAGCCCTGGGGGAAAGAGAGGGGCCCAAGTGTGGAAGACAGACAATTTGAGGTGTCTACATGGCATCAATTGTGCTGAAGTTTTCTCTGACAAATCAGGCAATGTACATGCACTGAAAGGTCTGGGACTCTGCATCTCTTTCCTTCCCTCCTCCTCCTCCTCCCTGTTTGCAAGGATGTCCATTTGGGCAGCTTGAAGGGGGCAGAGGTCAACAAAGATGAAAGTTGTGGGATTCCCAGTGAGCTTTGGAGAATAGTCCCTCTTCTGGTTTGGCCACATTCTTGTCCACCTTTGAATATCCTATTCGATCAGGGCTCTTGGAACAACAGACCCTGCGCCTCCTGGGAAAAGGGAGGAATGTCCAGGAATGTTTAGAATTCACAACTGGGGAAGAGGAAAAAAGAAGAGATGGGCCTATGGCATTTCCGAAGGCACCTATTGTCCCCTTTATTTGAACTGACCGGACTGGTAACTATAAAGCTTCATATATACAGCCTCATCTCTAGCGTGTCCATTCCACTGGCAACCCCTGGTGAGTTAATATCTTTGAAGAAGAAATAGCCATCCTGCACTAGCATAGTAAAAGCAACTACAAGATCCAATCCAACATTTGAAATATGTTGTCAATATCACCTCCAATGCAAAAGAACTCGAGTGATAAAGAGGAGTGTGGTGGGATTATTATTATTATTGCAAGAAAACTGAAGGGAGGCTGCGTTCTGATGGCTAAAAAGATGCACCGTTGTCTTTAAAAGAGTCATTTCAATGGTTAGCCTTGCACAACAGCATTAAAACTTAGCTTAACATTATTAACTGCAGAGTTAAAAGCTGGGCCACGGCAAGACTTGGCATTGGAAGGGGATGAAAACAGTCAGCCAAGCTGTTTTTCTTTCTCAATAGGGCAGGCTGGGCAAACTGGAACATTCTGTTGGGCAAAAAAAATAAAGTATAGAACAATTACTTTGATTTCCCATTGTGGCCAGGCTGAATGGGTTATTTCCTTTGCAAATCAACTTCCTCCTCTTGCAATTGTCCAGAGACAGTTGTTGAATTCCAGAGCTACATTAGAGAAAGAGCAGATTAGATGATTTATCTACAGCCTGGTAAAAGGATCCCTGGCCCTTCCTCGGAAGACGCCACCCTCCGCCTGAGGCCCAGCTCCCTTGAGCCAGGCAGCCCTGCTGTCCAATCTCAGCCAGGCTCTGGAGGCAACCTGGCACTTCTCAAGAGAGGTCCGCAGGGGAGGAACAGCCAAGGTATTCCCTTGTGGGAAGCTGACATAGATGGGAAATGCTCCACGGCTCCAAACCACTATTTCTCAACCTGGCCTGCTTTAAGATGTCCGGACTTCAAGCCTGGTGGCTGGGGAATTTGGGGAGCTGACATCACCCATCTTCAAACTGTCAAGGTTGAGAAATATTGCTCCATGCACTTTAGTACCATCTGGGCCAACCCAGAAAGGCTCCCCGGGTGAGGCGCTGGATCCCAAGAGTGCCAAGGGGTCCAAGCAGGTGCCTCGCCATCTCCAGCATCACAGCCTCAACAGACGTTTCCAACAAGGCTCGCTTGGATAACATGCAGGAGGCTCTTTTCCAATGAAGTCCACGAGGGCTCTTTCTGTCCAGGTTAAGGCTGGTGCAGGAGCCAAGTTTGATCATGTGGTCATAAGTGTGAAAAACGGTCATAAGATGCTTTTTTCAGTGCCCTTGAGACTTTGGACCATCACTGAGTGAAGTGTTGTAAGGCCTACCAGCCTGCCTGGAAAAGGTCCCACACCTCTTCCCACGGGGTGGTCACGAGAGGCTCTTGCTTAACGACCTGTGCGGTCCTCACTTAATCACGGCTGCAGGGCCTGCTGGGACGGCCACTGGTGAGCCATGTGGAGGTGACCTGACGTCTTGCTTTATGACCGCAAGGCTTAGTGTGAAAAATTCTGGTCCCAGTTGCTATGGTAACCTGAGGACTAGTTGAAGATGGTTGCGGCTGTCAGAAGCAGAGGAAGGGCAGCCAAATGAGGGAAGCTATGAAAAGTAAAATGTGTCCATTTTCAGGGCTTGGAACCATTTCATCACTGGAAACATCCCAAGACCAATTTCTTAAGAAAAAAAAAGTCTCTGGGTTTAAAGTCATAAATCTTCTACACTGAACCATTTTTATCAGCTGAGGATTCCTCCATATAAGGAATATATAAGCAATATATGAGCTTCCATACTATGCTAAAGCCTTTGATTGTATGGATCACAACGAATTGTGGCAAGTTCTTAAAGAGTTGGGAGTCCCAGACCATCTTATTTGTCTCTTGAGAAACCTATATGCAGGTCAAGAAGCAACAGTGAGAACTGGACACGGAACCACTGATTGGTTCAAAAGTGGGAAAGGAGTCCGGCAAGGCTGTATATTGTTGCCCTGGCTATTTAACTTATATACAGAGCACATCATGAGAAAGGCGGGGCTAGATGTATCAAAAGTCGGAGTTAAGATAGCCGGGAGAAATATCAACAACCGTAGATATGCAGACGATACCACTCTAATGGCAGAAAGCGAAGAGGAACTAAAGAGCCTCTTGATGTGGGTGAAGGAGGAAAGTGCAAAAGTTGGCTTGAAACTCAACATTAAGAAAACTAAGTTCATGGCATCCGGTCCTCTCAATTCCTGGCAAATAGATGGGGAAGAAATGAAGGTAGTGACAGATTTTATTTTCCTAGGCTCCAAGATCACCACAGATGGGGACTGCAGCCAAGAAATTAAAAGACGCTTGCTCCTGGCGAAGAAAGCTATGGCAAACCTAGACAGCATACTAAAAAGCAGAGACATCACCCTGCCAACAAAAGTGCATATAGTCAAGGCGATGGTCTTCCCAGTTGCAATGGATGGCTGTGAAAGTTGGACGATAAGGAAGGCTGAGCGCCAAAGAATTGAGGCCTTTGAACTCTGGTGCTGGAGAAGACTCCTGCGAGTCCCTTGGACTGCAAAGCGATCCAACCAGTCAGTCCTAGAGGAGATCAACCCTGACTGCTCTTTAGAAGGCCGGATCCCGAAGATGAAACTCAAATACTTTGGCCACCTAATGAGAAGGAGGGACTCCCTGGAGAAGAGCCTAATGCTGGGAAAGATGGAGGGCAAAAGAAGGAGACAACAGAGAACAAGGTGGCTGAATGGAGTCACTGAAGCAGCAGGCGTGAGTTTAAATGGACTCCAAAGGATGATAGTGGACAGGAAGGCCTGGAGGAACGTTGCCCATGGGGTCGCGATGGGTCAGACATGACTTCGCAACTAACAAAAAAACATAACCTTTCATATAAGTGATCATGACGTGGCACCCCAAAAACGTTCTTTTTGCTACAAAGGACGTGGCTGCCCCTCTGGAAGTTATCTAATGGAACAGAAGTCACTGCATTTACAAAGATTATGGAATTGGAATGAATCTAAGCTCCTTAACCCTGTTTCTTTAGTCCTGCTGCCCCAGCTGCCTCCTCGCAGAATTAAGCTACTCAGGTCTCAGCTCACTCCAGACCTACTTTTGTGGCTCCATCAGAGTTAGGACTTAGTCACTCAGAAGGAGGTTATCTTGCAGGTAAGTTTAATGATGCAGTATATACAAAATACAGGTAGATACGGTGTACAGGTATCCTCAATTTATGCAATTATGGTCATAAGTCACGATGATTGTTAAGGGGATCATCATGCGACCGTATCTGATTTTTATCACTTTCCTTGCAGTGCTTTTTACAAAATGTAGCAGTCATTAAGTGAGATGTAAACTTGGTTTCTGGCAGAAACGTCATAAAACTCAGCCACAGGAACTCAGGACGCTGCTGATGGCTGTAAGACTGGTTTGGGTTTACCCAAAATGTAGTCATGTCACCACAGAGGGGAGGAGCACATGTCAGAACTTCAAATCCAGGTTATAAGTACCTTTTGGGTAGGTCTGTCGACGATCTGTCAATGGTCACTAAATTGAGACACAGACACAATGTAGACACAGAAACCGCACAGACACAAACCTATTACACTAACTTGGGTCCTTGCAGTGACACCCGTTACAAGCCATCAAGCTAATGACACAAGTGGGTGACATCTCTGCACAAATGACCTCCTGCTGCCTGTGTTCTCCTCCCCCTCCCCTCCCTCCCCTCCCCTCCCCAGGTGCCTCTCCAGGCAAGAAGAAGAAGAAGCACGGAAGCCGAAGCAGCAAAACCTCCTCCAAAGCAAGTTGGTCTTGGAGCAAAAGCAAACTGTTCAGGGGACCCTCAGAGAAAACCCAGGATCTGCATTCAGTTTTGGTCACCACGATGTAAAAAAGATATTGAGACTCTAGAAAGAGTGCAGAGAAGAGCAACAAAAATGATTAGGGGCCTGGAGGCTAAAACACATAAAAAACGGTTGCAGGAACTGGGTATGTCTAGTTCGATGAAGAGAAGGACTAAGGGAGACATGATAGCAGAGTTCCAATATCTCAGGGGCTGCCACAAAGAAGAGGGGGTCAACCTATTCTCCAAAGCACCTGAGGGTAGAACAAGAAGCAATGGGTGGAAACTAATCAAGAAGAGAAGCAATTTAGAACTAAGGAGGAATTTCCTGACAGTTAGAACAATTAATAAGTGGAACAACTTGCCTGCAGAAGTTGTGAATGCCCCAACACTGGAAATTTTTAAGAAGATGTTGGATAATCATTTGTCTGAAATGGTGAGGATTTCCTGCCTGGGCAGGGGGTTGGACTAGAAGACCTCCAAGGTTCCTTCCAACTCTGTTATTCTATTCTATCTCTGGAGTCCTTTTCAGCCAGTGAAGTTTTGTTTCAAACAGCTGAAGTCCCAATTCATCCCTCAGTCACTTTTTAGCAGATACTTGCTAAAGACTCTTGGATCCAACAGCACATTTGATAGCTCTGACAAGCCCGTTGATTATTCTATAGAGAATTAGGAAAGTTTGACACAAGTTCACATTCATGTTTATACTTCTGGCTCTCCATGGATGCTACACTGGGGTAAAATAGATAAGTTTTTGGTCCAGTATGTTGTGAAAACCCCAGCATTGCCTTCATCTAAGTTGTGAGCTACTCCTTTACATTAGAACATTCATTCATTCATTCATTCATTCATTCATTCATTCATTCATTCATTCAATGAATCAATCATTCATTCAATTTCTATAGCTGCCCATCTTGGTCAGGGATTCTGGGTGGCTTACAAGTCAAAAAATATATTACAGTCAAAATACTAATAACATTTTAAAACAATAGAAACAAAAGAAACATCCAAAATAAATATACATAGCAGCCCAGATAGCCAGGGAATGGGACTCTTAATGCATTCTGGGGCCCCGGCTCAGCAACGTAGCCAGGTATATGGTTATTTGGGTAAAACATACTAACCGAGCCCTGCCATTGTGTTTATTAACATGGGTTTAGCATATGACAAAATTATGGCATCCTAGTCCAAGTTCAATACCTGGATCTCTGACCAATGAGCATCAAGCCTCTGTTTGGACACTTCTAGCAAGGAGAACTCATCAATTAACAGGGCAGCCATCCTGCTGGCTGAAACGGCTTTAGGATGCCCCTCATGATGTCTAGCCTGAGGCTCCTTCCCCCAATTGTAACCCATCAGCCCTGATCCTCCTCTCAGAGGCAACAGAGAATAAGTTCACGTCTTCCTCTACATGACAATGCTTCCCATTTTTGAAGACTGCTATCATCTTTCTCCTCTAAGTCCTTTCTCCTGTAGGCTAAACATACCCAGAACCTCTAACCACAGAATTTGGTTTCTGGAGCCTCCATCATTTTGGCAGTCCTTCCCTGCAATTTCTGCTTCTGGTTCTGCCCTCTGGGTGGACAGAGAACGAATCTACTCCCTCTTCTGCATGAGAAACCTTCAGAGAGAGTTAAAGAATGCTTTTGCATCTCTCCTCAGTCTTTCTTCTCTAGTCCTCCTCAGGATTTCATTTCCAGATTCATCATCTTAGAAGCCTTAGAAGCCTCTGGAATCATTCAATCTGTTGTTCTTTGTGAACTGTGGTAGTGCCAGAACTCAACCCAGGGCCCTCAAGGGGATCTGACCAGGGCAGATTTGAGGAGGACAATCCAACAAGGCCTTCTAAATGACACAGTCCATTATTCCTGTCCAGCCGCCTTACCTGATCAAAGAGCTGTTTCCCCGTTGTATTGGGCTGAATGGCAAATTCCAACTCCGCATCCATGGTGGTCACTCTCACGCTAATCTGGAATTAGAAGGAGAAATCCATTAAAAACCCAGCACACCCCACAAAACACATTCTTAGCTACAAGACAATCCCTTAACTAAAAATGGCACCACCACTATTGGGAACGTAGCTCAGAGTGACAACCAGGCAACTGGGATCCAGACATGCCACTGTTTATGTTCTCCAGGAGGCAGGCTGAGAACTTCACACAACTGGGCAGAGACCATGTTTCCAAGATGTTTTTCACATCTCTCAAAGGGCAAGAAGTCATCTGGGTAAGCCTTCCATACTGATTAAGAGGGGGGGGGGGGGTTTGAGTTGAAAAACAGGGGGAACCGATAGCATTACAGTTACTAGGAAGTCATATCCACCCCCAGGTTACAGAAAAGATTCTGATGCCTTAGAGGGAGGAGAGTTCAAAAGAGTGGAACAGCCTGAAGGATAAAGGAGGAGGCAGCCATCAACAGTGAAAAATAGTAACACACCCTATATAAGCCCTTCCAGGCACGATTTCACCTTCCATAGGTCCCAATCCACAAGCCAAACAATGGGCAACTTATGGGAAGGACTCAAAGTCTAACACGTTGTGGGGGGGGGAGAGCAGCCCATTCATCATTTATTGGGTTGCACTTAAGCTTTTACTGGGCAAATGCAAAGGCTTCTTTGGAGTTCCAAAACCTTATCCATCTCCTTTTCTTTTCAACTTCTCTCCAAAAAAATCAAGCCACAGATTATTTCCAATGCAATTTCCACAGGACAGCTTGCCCAAAAGCTCTTTGTGCAATGAAATATTTAAAGCAATATAAAGACATACACTGTAGTCCGAAAGACCCTGCAGAGGTTCATTCAAAAGCTGCAATTGTGTATTTTGGAATCAACATTGCAGAAGGTCCTCCTTAGAAACACAGTTTTTCTCTATTATTATAATAACAACCCTAAATAGTCGTGAAATGGAGCCTGCCCAAACTTCCTTCTGCTTCCTAAAACAGAGGTTTATCCCCACCACTCTAGGGTTCTATTTCAGTGAAAAGGAACAGCTCTTTGGAATGCAACCCCAACCCATCTGGTTGGGGCTCAGAAAGACGTCCTAAACACCAAACCGACCCTTATATCAGGCTTCTCTGGCAGTTTGTGTAGTGGGGGGGGGGGGGCGTTTCCCTGGGATGAAAGCAGAGAGAGTCACCTGCCCCCTTGCAGAAGAGCTGAGCCGAGGGAGCAGCCTGAGCCCCAACCTGAGACCAAGCGATGTGGAGGGAACAAAGGGAAAAGACGGGGTGCTGTCCTGTCTTCTTCACCAGCAACCCCGGCAATCAAGAGAAAAGCTTGTGGTTGGATTCCTGCTGAGTGTTTCATCTACAGTATCTGGTAAAGTTAAATGCAGCCTCTGGTGGCAGCACCTGCCTGCCTTCTCCAAGCAGATGGCCCTTGTACTTCTATAAAGGACCCAAATGTAGCCCTCTGCCTCTTAAGCCCTTGTGCAGGAAAACAGGCAGGAGGGGGCAGAAAAAACAACCCAGAAAGCCGTTCGGTTCCCCCAAGAGCACAGCACCCCGAAGGCCCGCAGTTGCCACTGTGCCAATGCACACAAGAGGCCGCTTGCAGGGATAACTTGATTCCAGAAATTGTCAAGAAAGGTTCTATTGCCTGAGCATCAGAGCTCATCATAACATGAAATTAGACATTGTAAGTTGCACAAATATGATGAATTAGATAAAATAGATGTGACTGCCATCATTTTCCCTCTCCCGTGCCTGGCAAAGACTCACCTTCAGCAGCCTGCTCTCTAAAGAATTGACTAATTCAGCCAAAGATGCTGTGGCATTCCTGCTACATGCTAAGCTAGAAACTCAGCTCTCTTAGTTCAAACCAAACTGAGTTAGGGTTTCACATGATGCATGAACCCTAAATGGGCTTTACCCAAAAACCCAACCTGACATTTTGGATCCACCTTACAGATAAATGCTCTACAAACTTCAGTTGGACAAAACTGAATGGAACCAGAACAACCAAAAATAAACTGAATCAAATTAAGAGTAAATCAAGAGTAAGTTAGAATAATTCCTTTAGTAACTCTCCCTTCTGCCAGATTAAAAATCACAATTAGGCGACAACTTCTAGAAGGATCCAAGGTTGTTCCAGGGCCCTAATTTGTACATATAGTCTAGATTAATATTTCTTAACCTCAACAACTTCCAGATGTATGAGCCAGAACTATGTTAAAGTGCACACATCTTGAAGTTGGTGGGGCTGGGAAGCTCTGGTCCCAGGCCAGATCCAACCTCCAGCCACTGTTTTTAAGGCTATACATGTTTCCAGAACTATCACTGCTCTTTTCCAAAGGTTTTCTAAACCATTTGCCTCTCCCAGAAAACCAGGATGGGCGACTGAGAAAGTTGCATACTATTATTTGTGCTGGGGGTCCTATGCCAGGATTATGGCATTCAAAAACACAATCCATACTAGTCTCATAGGGCAGGTTACCAAAAGTTAAACCTCTTGGCTTTTAAACCCACAATTTATTTATATACAAGCAGATGAACTATCAGAATAACAGAATTGGAAGGGACCTTGGAGGTTTTCTAGTCCAACCTCCTGCTCAAGCAGGAGATCTTGTACCATTTTAGACAAAGGGTTGCCTAGTCCCTTCTTGAAAGCTTCCAGTATTGAAGCAGCCACAACTTCTGAAGGCAACTTGTTCATCTGATTGATTGTTCTCACTATTAGGAAGTTTCTCCTTAGTTCTAGGTTGCTTCTCTCCTTAGTTAGTTTCCATCCATTGTTTCTTGTCCTGCCTTCTGGTGCTTTGAAGAATAGGTTGACCACCTCTTCTTTGGGGCAGCCCCACAAATACTGGAAGACTGCTAGCATGTTACCCCTTCTCCTACACCCACAGGGTGTTGTGCCCTGTGATTCTTGGTGAGTGTATCTTGTCTTTTATGTACCGAGAGCATATGCACCAAAGACAAATTCCTTGTGTGTCTAATCACACTTGGCCAATAAAGAATTCTATTCTATTCCATTCTACTCCTTCTTTTCACTAGACTAGACATACCCAATTCCTGCAACTGTTCTTCCTAAGTTTTACCCTTCATCTTATCAAAGAATTGCCCTCAGGAAGAGAAGCCAAATGAGGTCTTCTATTGGACAGCCAGGGCAAGAGTGTTAGAGGGAAGGAAGGAGAGCTTCAAGAGTTTGACCCCAATTAAAAGTAGGTCCTTTGTGGTGCAAACAGGCTTCTAGTTCAGAGCATATATCAGCACCCACCCACCAATTCACCCTCAAAGGCCTGGAGCAGGGGTGTCAAACTGGATTTCTTCAAGGGCCGGATCAGCATTGTGGTTCTCCTCCGCAGGCCAGCAGGGGGAGCAGAATGGGAGGGAGCCAGGACGGATGCCTCCTGCAGCACTTTGCCAGCCAAAAGGGGGCGTGGGAGGGCGTGCGCCCCCTCCCCCATGCCTCGTTTTCAACCTCCCCGGCTGAAAATGCCCCTCCCCACGGCCCGTTTTGGCCGGCAGAGGCACCGCAGGCCAGTCCTTTGATATTTCCAGGCCAGATTTAAGCCTTGAGTTTGACACCCCTGGCCTAGAGAGAATCCAGGCACAGTTCTCACTCTTCCGCCTACCATGTTGCATGACCTTGATTTATGACTCAAAGTTTTCTGACCCTCAGCCAATCGTGTATACAATATACTATGGCTAATTATTACTGGCTTATGGCAGTCTAAGGGGCCCTAGTAGCTTTTCCATGAAACAGACCCAAACTTTTCCCCCCTGCCCACCCTCCAACAAATCATGATTCTCTCTCTGAAAGGAGACCTGGATACCTTCTAGATTCCCAGCACTGGCCAGGTGGGTTGGTGAATTCTGGGCACTACAGTCTACACATCTGGAGGGTACCCAGCAGTGGTGGGTTGCTACCGGTTTGGGTGAACCGACAGAGGCAGCAGTGGGAGGCTCCACCCACCCACCCAGATGCTTCTGCGCATGTGCAGAAGTGTCACGCGTGCGCACCTGCGCCCACGAGTGAACCAGTAGTGATGGGTTTTGAAACCTGCCCCTGGCACCCAGGCAGGGGCAGGACAATAGCTGAAGGAAAACCAAAACATCCATTCCCAGGTCTTGCAGATAAGTGAGGGCTTTTGCACTGCAAATGTTATTTATTATTATTATTATTATTATTATTATTATTAATAATAATAATAATAATAATAATAATAATAATAATAATAATAATAATTTGATTTATATGCTGCCCTTCTCCGGAGACTCAGGGCGGCTTACAATGCGCGGATGGCGGCTTCCATCCATTGTCTTGCCTTTTGGCGCTTTAGAAAATAAGTGGACCACCTTGTCTTTAAGCGGTACTAATACTTCTGTGATTTTGAGTCTATGTCTCTGTTTATACAACCAAGAATTGTATTAGTTTTTTTGGCTGCTGCCCCACACAGCTGGCTCATGTTTAAGTGGGACTCCAAGGTCCCTCTCACAGTTACCGTTTTTGAGCCAGGTTTTGCCCAATCTGAACCTTGAAGGATGTATGGTCAGAAAGAAGAAAGGCGTGACTGAACAGTTGTTCTCAGGATGGAATGAAAAAGGCACCAGACCTGATGAGCAGTTTGTTGAGTGGAGCCAGAAACACTTCCTGCAACAACATAAAGTCTGTGGAAATCTCTGCCATGCTCTGGACTGATGTGCTCCACTAAGACAAATGGAAACCAGAGCAAGCCAGAACCTCCAGAAGCAGCGTCAGGATGCCTTAAAACACCCCAAATTCAGACAAAAAGATAGTTCCCGAGTTCCTTAGGAGCTTTTTGCTGGGCTGGATTCAATCTGCCCCTTGCCCACTGGCCCAGACTCCATCAAGTCGGACAACAAAGAGACAGCCACTGCAGAGGCCACTGGAGGGAGCGCCTATCCACGCCTGTTGGAGCAGTACAGCTTTCAGCCAGACCACGTCGTTGGACACACTCTGGCCCCTCCAGATGCTGGTTGTGGAATTCTGGGAGTTGAAGTCCACACATTTGGAAACGGCCGGAGTTGAGAGACAGTTCCAGATGAATAAGAAGACCAGCAAAGAACTCCCAAAGTGTTTCTGGGAAGAGATTCTCTGGCTCCCCAGGCTTCAGAGTTGCACCACCATGGAGGGAGCAGGAATTTCCCACCCCAAGATGTTTTCTCAAGGGATGTGGCTGCCTTCCCATATTATTTATTTAAATTTATTGAGAGTTTTCAGTGGACTCTTGCAACCGTTCTCCTTCTCCATCTCTAGTCTTGACATTTTGCCTGAAGGAGGAAAATCCCAACTTTGGCAACCGGCAAATGCTTGCAATTGCTGAAGGGATTATGTTTAATTAAAGCAAACTTTCACTGAAAGAGGCCTTTTCATATCCTTAAGCTAATCAGAAGCAGAAGGCACTCCCAGTTTATGGCCCTGATTTCTTTTGGGGATGGGGGGAGAGCACAGAAGCATGTTTCACCTTCCACCTGGAATGACTCCTGAGATTTCCAGCCCGACAACCAGGTTTTCTTCCAATAGAAAGGGGCAGCCGGTACAGGGTGGGAGTTGCACATCTTGCAAGTAACTCAGTATTTCAGACCTACTGCCTCCTTCTTTCTCCATGTAGACAAGGAGTGGTTGTTTGCATAGCCAACTCCAACCAGCAGGACTTTGCCGCTTGAGAGAATTGGACTGAAATGATAAATCAGAGGTAGGCCATCCTTGGTACGGATGGCAATTAGGACAGCAATTATATCTGTCAAACCTTGGCTGTGAATTCCAGCCACACACTAACTAGGATTAGCAAACCACTGCCGTGTTCACGAAAGAGTGCACAGAACAAGATGTCCCCTCTCAATACAGTGAAGCATAAAGGCACTCGTATGTATTTTAGTCTTGCTTAAAATGACTAAACCTGGCACCTCAATTTTCTTTAATGCCAGAACCAAAACGATGAAGCTTCAATCGATATACCAGCTTCTCTGCAATTACAACATAGCATATACAGAAACAGGGTTGGAAGGCACCTTGGAGGTCTTCCAGTCTGACCTCCTGCTTGAGCAGGAGACTCTTATATCATTTCAGACAAATGGCTGTCCAATCTTTTCCTAAAAGCCTCCAGTGAGGAAGCACTCACAATTTCTGGAGGCAAGCTGTTCCATTGGTTAATTAGTCCCACCATCAGGAAATTTATCCTTAGTTCTAGGTTGATTCTCTGATAATCTTATCCTGCCCTCAGGTACTTGAGAGAATAAATCAACCCCCTCTTCTCTGAGAGGAGAAGTACTGGAAGACTCCTATCAAGCCTCCCCTATTCCTTCTCTTCGTTACAATAGACATACCTAGGTCCTTCAATGGTTCAGCTTCCAGACCCCTTAACATCTTTGTTGCTCTTCTCTGCACCTTTTCTAGAGTTTCAGCATCTTTTTTTGTATCGTGCTGATCAGAAATGGATGCGGTATTTCAGAGTCATACAACGCAGTACAAAGCTGTACCAGCACTTCATGTGATCTTGATGCTATCCCTCTGTTGATGCAACCCAAGACTGCATTGGCTGTGTTGGCAGCTACACGGCTGACTCATATTTAAGTGATTGTCCACTAGGATTCCAACATCCCTCTCACAGTTACTATTGTTGAGCCAGGTGCCACCTATTCTGTATCTGTACACTTGGTTTTTCTTGCCTAAGTATAAAACCTTACTTTTCTCTCCACTTAGTTTCATTTTGTTAGATAGGTAGGGCCCAGGGTTCAGTCTATTAAGATCCTTCAGGTTCTTGAGTATCATCTAGTGTTAGCAATTCCCCCCAGGCTTGGTGTTATCTGCAAATTTCATGAGCTCCCCTTTTATCCCCTCATCTAAATTGTCGAAGGAAGAGATATTTCCTGATAGCAAGAACAATTGACCAATGGAACGGCTTGCCTCCAGACGTTGAGGGCGCTCCTTTACTGAAGGGTCTTAAGAAATTGGACAACCATTTGTCCAGAATGGTAGAGAGTTTCCTGCTTGAACAGGGGTTGGACTGGAAGACCTCCAAAGCCCCTTCCAACTCTGTTATTCTTTTTTTTTCCTAGAGGGGCAACTCTGACATGCTTTGAGTTATCCCTCCTCCCCTAGGAGCTTCCCAAGGCCTCATGTAGGATGCCACTGCATGGGAGCAAGGCATGGCCAAGACCTCAGAGAGCAGGAGCAACTGTGCCAGCTGGCAAAAGAGTGGCTGCTACCACCAAGGTCAACCTAAAACCTGCAGAGACCCCTTTGAAGGCCATAAATACCTGGAGAAGGTAGGACCAAATATTTGGGGCTTCTGGAAACAGCAAAGCAGCTGCCTTAAGCTTTGCAGAAAAAACCTCAAGGCACCCAATTCAGTCATTAAGAGCTCCCAAATCACTCCCAGCCCCAATGGTTTTTGGGGAGCCATCTGGGTTCAGGCCTTGCAAGATTTGAGAACAGACATGTCCATGTAAGCCTGCTGCACCTCTGCCTCACCTCTAAGTGAAATAAACTTCTGCTTTTAGCTCAAACATATTTTTTTGGGGGGGGGTCCTGTCCTGTCACCCACATTGTGGAATCCTCCCTTGCCTTAGGAAAGGTCTCGCCCTTTGCACTTTCCTGACGATGATAAAAGCTTCCTTTGGCAAGTGCGATGAACCCAATGCTCCTCAACCTCCTCACTGTTGCCTTTATTAGCTACGCTTGCTAACCTGCAAAACATTTGATTGCTTTCCTTGTTCCTGTCAGTTCTTCTCTGGACACAACACAAATTGTGTGCAAAAGATGGAATACCCTCACTTCTTTAGGTACAAAGGAGTTAGAGATTTGTCCCAAGCTGGCAGAGGGTGCAATTAAAACACAGATGCAAAAGCCATTAGAAAGGGTTGCCCAGGTGCGAATAGGCCTGGCCCAGCCAAAGGGTGACTGGAGTAGGGATGGTAGCATTCCCAAAACCTTGGCATATTGTTCCCAACAGCCTGTTCCACCAGAAAACTGCCTCTGGTAGAGCCAAACGGTTAAGAGACGGGGCAGGTTGGGCGCTGAACAGGAAACCACAAACATCCTGTTCAAAGATGCCTTCCCCCAAAGCAGCAGAGGGAAATACTCGGTACATGTGGCTTATTTTTAGCAGCGTTCATGAAGGAAGGGCTCTGCATCCTCAGTCGACATTCACGGTTCATCTTGCAGGCATCCACCTGGTTAGAGGGCTTCCCACTCTCAGCCCTGGGGGAGGAGAAGGGGGGTCTGGGGCAGAGCTTAATGACTCCTAAGTCCCCACTTCAGTTAAGCGCCTGCAATAAAAAGATTCAACATGTCTACAAGCAGGAGAAAAGCACCCTGCTGTAGTGGGGGGGGGGGGAAGGATTTATTTTTAGGCACCACACCATCATCCATCCGTAGCTCTTATTTTAACCAAAACCCACTTCTTTTTTAAAAAAATGATAGTTTTATAAGAATTTAAAAAGAGAGAAAGAACATTAATGTGATTTTAGTTCTTTCTCCTCCCTCTTTAAAGTTACATTACGTAATTCCCTTCTCTCCATATTCAACCCTTTTCAGTCAACAGATCCAAAAATCTCCAACTTATTTTTTTGGATTTTCAGCCAAAACTCCATAAAATTTCTAGACTTTTATCAAAGTACTTGTTTTATCTCTGATCAAATAGGTCAATTTTATCATTTCTGCAGATTCTGCCCTCCTCATGGTCCACTCCTCCCTTGTATTTCACTACTTTTCCTCGTTGTGCGTATGGAAACTGCAATGCCTTATACAAAACCAGTCCTTCATGGGGGTCTTTTCTAAGTGGCCGTCCATAAGTGCCAAGAAAATCAATTCTGGTTTCAGCTGACCAGAGCCCACTTTGGATGGCCTCTAACATCGGTCAACCCCAAGGAGCTGAAAGGGACACTTCATCCTTCACATCCCTCCGGAGGCTCTGCTATTTGTCCTCCTGGTCTAGCTTGCAATACAAGGCCGCCCCCTCCCTCCCCCCCTCCCCCCCCCTCCCTTCACTGTTTCCGGCAATAAAGCTGCCGCTCACAGGTGTTTTGGGCTGGAGATTACAAGACAGAGAGAGACACAGGACAGTTTGAGAAAGCCAACCATCACATTTTGCTAATGTGTTTCCTAGAATCACAAAAAGCTGAGGATTGGACAATCATTGTTTATTGAATTCAACTGTCATTGGAGCCTGCACAATATACTAGGCCTTACGCTATGGCTTAAAAAACAGGGGACAGCAATATGGTGTCATTGCTCTACAGTGGATGTATGACAATCAGCTGAATGAACCATAAGCTATGATTGATAATCATTTATTAGATTCATGTAATATCCTAGGTTTCAGCTAAACAAACCACATTATAACTTAATGTAATATGTAAACACAGTCAGAAAGCACAGATCTGTGAATTAAGAGGCACCTCTGACTACCCCCAAATGGCATAATCGAACGGCCACAAAATGAAAATTTGCAGAAAACGTGTTACATATAAGCTGTTGCAGGGACAACTGCATTCATTATAGGCAGAAAGATTTTATTTCTAAACAAAGCCCGTCTCCATTAGATCTCCACTGCTTCAATGCCCCTTCAGGAGTTGGAAGTTAGTTCCTTGGGATCCCTGGGCAGCAGATCCGGGTTGGACAAGATTCAGAGATGGGGATGGAGATCCCCATCTTTCTTCGTTTAAGAGCTCAGCGTTGGGTAGGTTGGCCCAACATCTCCCAGGGACTTTGCCTGGGCCAGAGGAACTAGAACTCTTCAGCACTTGACCCATCCCCTACACTAAAGAAGTGACCAGAGTCCAGGATTTCACCATTGCTAAGTCCTTTCTTTTCTTGTCCCTGCCACAGGTATGCAAACCTGGGCTGCAGAAGTGTGGGGTCTAAGACTTCGTCTTCTCCAAAATAACCCCACCAGGGCGAGTCCAGCTTGCAAAATGTCCACGACCCCTTTGTGAAGGCCTTGTCCTTTGATACCACAGGCAGGCAGAGTCAGAGCTGGATAAGAGGCTTCCCCAAGATGACCATTTCTGGCCAAAGCTATTTCTGGAGCAGACCTCATCGTCTGGGCAGGCCCAGTGACCCAACCATCACTTTTCTGAGCAATCGGACTTCTCGGCAGTTACTCAGCCAACACGATGAGCCATCACAGGATCAGAAGTGCCCCACCCGGATGGATCCTGGTCTTTGCTGGGCGGTATTTTTAAGACTGTCCCAGGAGTCTTTACAGGACTGTGCCTGTCCTCTTAAAACTTCCTTTTTTGACCAAACTACTTTACAACTGTTTTTGTCAGATTAGAAAACATGGAAAGAAGGAAACAAGGCCTATGCTAAAAAGACATTAGTCTGCCCTTGGATATCGAAATAGTTTTCGAATGGTGAAAAATTTTCCGCCACACGAGCGTTTCTCACAAATTAGCTGAGTGCATGAGGGAGCAAAAAGGAACAGAAGAATATCGTATGTCTCACAGGGTATTGTCAGAAAAGGTGCAGGGCAAATTTATCCAGAGGTGCCCTCTGGTATTAACCATTCTTACCTACCCCAGCACACTGCAGAGCAATCTCCTTGTGATTTTGCTAGCCTCCGTGCAAACATAATAGACAAAACCACCTCAGAAATCAGCATGGTTCTCTTATTGCAAAGGCCATGCTAATGACCCTGTCTCAAGCTGATGATGAAGAATACATATAAAAGCAGAGCAGGCCTCCTGAAGGGGGGAAAAAAACCCCATCTCTGCCTACATGATTCTCTGCCTATTTTGCAGGGAAACAAACGGTACCTGCTCATTCCCTTTTTCCCCCATCAAGGTTTTTGAACATTTGATGTGGCAGAAGCCTTCCATGGAGGATCAGTTTGGTGTGGTGGTTTAGGCACCAGGCTAGAAATTTGGAGACGGTGAGTTGAAAGGTACAAAGCAAGAACAAAGTAAAGAAATTCTACCTATTAGGCACTGAGTAGAATTCCACTTAATTCAATTTAGATAACAATCCTGCTCTTCCAGAGGTACTACACTGAGTCCATTTTGCCTGGACTTATTGGTTGTAGCCTCTGCTCTGAAGTTGAGAAGCAGACTGTTGTATTTCATTAATATTGATGATAGCAAACTTCAAACCACTAAATTAACTCAAATTAACAAATTTAAAGTAATGGTTTCTGCAGATGATAAGCAGCACACAGATAAGGTGGAAATCTGCAACACCCTGAAGGAATCCTCTCCCATTTTAAAGGGCCAACTCACAGGTAGAAGCAACTTAGTTTGGAAGTTGTGCTACTACATCTTGGCTCCAGAACAGCTATGCAGCCTCCCTTGATGGGGCTCAAAAGGGGCTGTTTGTAGGAGTTCACCAATAATTCTATTTCAAGGACGGAGAATATGATAAAACTGCATGAAAGAGGCATTTGGGTTTCCTTCATTAGGAAGACCAGAAGGTGGAGCAAACCAATCCTCACTCGTCAAGCAACCACACGCCAGCAGCTTCCCCCAGAGAAAGCCAAGTTGTGATTTTGAGTCATAATAAAGTCCTTGCACTCTCTTAATACCTTTCAAAAAGGGCAACACTGCTTAAGGGCAGGAAATGTATTAAGAAAGGGGTGACACTGATTATTCTAAATCGCTCTGGGGGACCGAGAAGCTGGAGGGACCGTATGGGGAGGGTATCAGGAGCTCCAGTTATTAAGAATTTCCCCCAGCTGGCAGACCCCATTCTAGCTGTAACATCCCACAGAGGGAGAAGAAACATAGTCCTCTTGAAAATGGCAGCTGCTCTTTTGCTAAGCCAGTTCCTCCACTCTCTCCTAAAGCAATCTGGGGTTTTACTCTCTTAAGCCTCAACTGGCCAGGATTAGGGGGGCCCGTCACCAGAACCATCTTGGGGGGGGGCACAAACCAGGGGAGACTGTTCATCTACTGTGCCTGCTTGTACTAAAGGCATCCTCTTTATTGAGGGGGCTGGAAAAGTCTAGGAATCAAGAAGGAATCAGTCAAGGTGAGGAGCTCCTGTCCTTCTTGACAGCCATTGGCTGCACTCATATTGCAGGCTCAGCCACTCTTGGTTACATAAAACAGTATTTGTCAACTTCAGCAACTTGAAGATGGGTGGACTTCAACTCCCAGAATTCCCCAGCCAGCATAGAGTTGGGAGTTAAGTCCACCCCCCTTCAAGTTGCCCAGGTTCAGAAACAGACATAAAAGAAATCTGAACCTTGTGTTCAGTCAAACCATGTTTGCAAACATAGTAATGGAATTCAAAGGACATGCCAAGTCAAAAATATACAAGCTACATTTTGGTTTAGTGTGTTACACAAAACAAACTATTATTTGACTCCACCTTTCTGTCAGAACAAGCCTATCAGGCAGCCCAGATTGCATTCATTCTGCATGTTTTCAGAACTGATCAGTCTCTCGGGGCGCTCACATTTTCCAACCTTAAAACTGTTACATGAATGTTAACTGAAATACAATGATCATATTTGTTCCTGAACAATATGGCACATGACTAAATCAAAATGACGTTTGACAACAGTTTTTAGGAATTTCCCAACCTGTGTAGAGAACGATTGCCTTCAGCCCTCACTTCCTCAGCAAGGCTTGAAACCAGCTTCCCCTTGCCTTGGTGGTGCCACCTCAGGTAGCCCAATCTGATTGACAAGGATCACCTCGCCACCAGATCCACTCGGGAGGCAACTGGCCAGAATATTCGCAGCTTCCTCTCAGCCCCAAATTCCTGTTAGGAGCCACTCAAGCACAGCTCTCTTTGGTGCAAGGCCAGCATCCCAGAGAACTATCTGAGCTACGAAAATCCAGATGAGCACTAGATGGCACAAATAATCCTCATTTCCCCTATTTCATTACTATCATCTAGTGACCAGCGGATTTTTGCTATGTGTGAATCCCACCCCCCAAATATATCTTAGTGCCTCCTATGTCACTGTCATTTTTTCTTGTCACTGACTCAGCCTTCCATCCTTCCGAGGTGGATAAAATGAGGACCCAGATTGTTGCGGGCAAGATGCTGACCCTGTAAACCGCTCCGAGAGGGCTGGAAAGTACTGTGAAGCGGTATATAAGTCTAAGTGCTATTGCTATCACAACTAAAGTTCCAGGACAAAGGGAAGCTCAAAATAATGTAATAATTCTTTGAGCTATTTCAGCTGGTTAGTTTTGTTGCAAAGAATTGATTCAGATGACAGTTCAAAAAAAAATATTCTGAATGGGATCCAAAGCAGAGATATGCCCCTCCCTTAAGACCTGTGCATAATTTAAAAATTGAAAATTCTCTTCAGAAATATATGCTTCCTTTAAAGCAGGAACACTTCTCTGCTTAGCTGAAAATACAGAATCCAATTCTGCGTAATGGTTTGGTTGCAGATTGGCCTAACACTAGAAAAATGTGGGGAAACTAGAAAAAAATCATTCTAGTTTTCTAGAAAACAAGACAAATGTGGAGTAGACATCAGCACCGGGTATGTTTATAACAGGCTGACAAACCGTACTCAACAAGTAGCCCTTAATGGGACTACACCTACATGGAAGGAAGGAAGCAGAGGGGTAACACAAGGTTCTATCTTAGGTCCTGTACTCTTCAATATCTTCATAAAGGACTTAGATGAGGGAAAAGAAGGGGAACTCATCAAATTTGCAGATGACAGCAAGCTGGCAGGAATAGCCAACACCCCAGAAGACAGGTTTTGGTCACATCATTACAAAAAAGATGTTGAGACATTGGAAAAAGTGCAAAGAGCAGCAACTAAGTTGATTAAGGGCTTGGAAACAAAAACATGGAACTGTTGCAGGAATTGGGCACAGCCAATCTAGAGAAAAGGAGGACTGGGGTGACCTTATAGCAGTATTCCAGTATTTGAGGGGCTGCCATAAAAAAGAGAGGATTAATTTATTTTTCCAAAGCCCAGAAGGCAAGACAAGAAACAATGGATGGAAACTAATCAAGGAGAAAAGCAACTCCTAGGTGGAATTAAGGAGAAACTTCCTAATAGTGAGAACAATTAGCCAGTGGAACAGAAGTTGCCTTTCAGACATTGTGGGTACTTAATCACTGGAGGCTTTTAGGAAGAGACTGGACAGCCACCTATCTGACATGGTATAGGGTATCCTGCTTGAGTAGGGGGTTGGACTACAAGACCTCGAAGGTATCTTCCAGCTCTCTTCTGATTGATTGATTGATTGATAAGTTTTATCAGAGGCTTGGAAAGATTTATTAGCTCCTTTTGTTTAAAGTGCACAGCAAAGGAAGCCTAAGAAAGATTTTTTCCTTCTTCTCTTGAATGTAGGAACAAAAACAAGCCTCATCTCCATTCTCTCCCTGCCCAGAAACAGGAACACACCTTTACTTTTAGAATTTGCTCCTTTCCCAAATATGTCCACCACGTTCCAAATAGTTTTTTTTTTGCACACTTAATCCATAAAGAAGTTATCAACATCTTTATCTTCGGCTGGCAGCTTTCAAACCTTCAGACCAGTGATGTAAAATAAAATTCATTTCTTAATTAGCCTTGCATTTTTCTGGAGCCTTGGAATAAGGTTAGAGGTTGCAAAGCACAGAGCAAAAGCCAGATGGCAGTAACTAGCTGGCTTTCTGACTCCCTCTGCTGTCATCTAGTGGACATCTGGACTTTTGTAAATCACATTATTCCCACCAGTCCTTTGCTATCTTGAAGGCAGGAGCCCAAACCAACAGCCTTTTTCTTTTGACTATCTTTTGGTCTGAGGACTAACTCTAGCCAGCTTGGGCTCTGCTTTGAAAGTGAGGAAGATCCTCCACTCTGTCTCCTTGGAGGTGGGGGTGGGGGGCGGGAGAGAGAAAGGCAGTCTGTGCCGGAAAGCCACTATTCCCCTCCTTTTCCATTCAAGACCTTCTTCAACATGACTCCAGTTTAGCTGGACAGAAAAGTCAGGCTGACCTGCCCAGGAGCCGGGCCAGTTCCCCACTTCCTTTGCTTCCCTTGCCTGCAAAACTCCCCAAGCAAGGGGGGGGGGGACAGGTGGGCTCTACGACCCCCCTGCCACTCTGCGGTGCGGCCTTTATTCTCGAGATGAGTGGGGGGGGCTGGAGGGGGAGGCTTCTCAAACAAAGGCAGAAGCAGAAAGCAGGAAGCGGCCAAGAGGGGTAAGACCGCTCACAGGGGATGACCAATCCAGCCAGGCTGCTGTCCGTCCGGTGGGCTCATCTTCTGCTGCAGATCTGGGACTACATGCAGTCATTTAAGATGTATGTCCGGCCTACAAAGGTCCTGGGGCTCTTTGGGATCAGAATGGGACAACTCGCCACAGTCAACTTGCCACAGGACAACGGAACAATTCAATTCAATTATTTAAAACGTAAAAAATATTTTAATTATTGTCATTCACATTTCATTCTGTCCCTCCTTTGGCATCCTTTCTTTAATGACTCTGTTCCATGATTTCTTTGATACCTGTAACTCTAGTCCTGGGGCAAGTTGGCCATGGTGAATGGCCACTAAAGTTTGCCCTGGCGAGTTGTCATAGACCCTCCAGGACATAGAAATCCTGGCAGGAAGAGGAAGGCTCAACCTCCTGACAATTTAAGGACACGTTGCTGAAACTGTCTGATGAAGCAGCGCAGCTCCTGGGTCAAACACAGCATCAATGAGCCAAAATCGGAATTTGTTTAAGGAGCACATAACTTCACCGATCTCAGGGGGCTTTTTAGGAGAGAGTAAATTTGGCAATCACTAAAGTGGAATTAGCTGCCTTTTGTCTTCCAGATACTGTGGGGTGGTTTTTGTGCACAACCATATCTGGATTCAGATTGTATCAAACCATTATTAAATACAGTTTGTTAAACAAGTCACAAATGGAGGGATCCACACAACCAATTAAAGCAGCTTATTAATCACAATACATATTTTTCTACCAATGTATTAGATATTAGCTCTCCCTCAGTTCTGTATCATGTATAAGTTGCACAAGCATTCTCTCCTTCCTTGTGATAAATAAAAGTAGGAAAGATACTATTTCATATAGTGTATCCCCAAAACTATCACGTCCTGAAAATAAGGCCAAGCCTGATTTTTGGGGTGGGTGTAAATATACCCCCTCCCCCAAAATAAGCCCTAGTGAAGGGGTGGGCATGGCCAGCACAAGAGGCAGCCCTTCCCTTCCCCGGTCAGCTAATGGCAGCTCGGCCCCTTAATCGCGACCCACGGATCAGCTGAGCTGATCGGGAGCTGCCTCTCTGTTCTATCTCTCCCCAGTGTTCTTGGCGCTCGCCTGCCTCCCTCCCATCCATCCATCCCTCCCCCTTGCCTGCAAACTCCAGCCCCACTCACAAGAGGGCAGCCACTCGGCACCTCTTGCCATATAGTGCCCACCTAGCAGATAGGCCCCCCTCCGGCCGGGCAGAGCACCACTGACCGACCGAGCGGTAAGAGGCCGGTCGGGCCAGCCGCCTGCTGCTGAGTCTTCCAGGAGCCGGGGCAGAGAGTTTTCTGGCAGCGGCTGCTCTAGGAGTGCACTTCCCGCTCTATGGTTCCAGCTCCATGTGGGGCTGCTTCTCTGCCCCAGCTGCCAGAAGACATGGCAGCAGGCAGCTTCTCCACTTCCAGCAGCTTCCAGCCAGGGTTTATGTCTTGCGGCCCACCCCACCCCACCCCATCCTTGCCTCACCTGCCACCCCCAAATTGCGCCCCACCACGAGACGCACATCTTACTGGAGACTAGCAGCTTCGTTGTGTCCCTTGCCATTGTGTCCAGAAAACATGTAAAAAAAAACCTTCTCACGAGTTCGAGAAGTTTGACTGAACTAGCAAGGAGGGTTTTTTTACAACGTGTTTCCCTCGACACAACGGCAGGGAATGTGATGGAGCTGGAAAGGTAACGTGTGACTCGCTTCTCGCCCACCCCACTTGCCAGAAATGAATCTTTGTGAGACTCATTGCGCCACCGCCTCATGGAGCAGGACTCCGCAAGGCTTGTTGTGCCGTTGCATGCACGAATGGCAGGCCTGCTGTGAGGTTCGACTTACCGGTGCAGCCGCGAGCTGCAGGACGCCAGCTGGGCTGGTATGATGAAGCTCGCAGCGGTGTTGCAGTTCGTGCGTACAACGGCACAAGCCTTGCAGAGTCCTACAGACCCCAGTGGGACATGCCAGGGCAGCGCCAGCCAGCCACTCAGCCAGCACAAAGCACAGGGAGGGGAGGCGGTGATGGGACATCCAGTCCCACACTCGACGACTCCTCCACCCCAAAATAGTAAGACCCCCCCCGATAATAAGGCCATGCCTTTATTTGGGGGGGGGGGGGGTAAGAAGAAAATAACATCCTGTCTTATTTTCAGGGAAACACGGTAGAATTTATATTTGAATTCAAATACAGTGTGATTAATGAGATTAACTCTGTAGTTGCAGTTAATCATTTTTCTTTCTGTCACATTAACACTGATCTGGCATTGACTTGAATTTTCTGGGGCCCAAAGACACCCCGGGCCTTCCAGTCTCACATCCTGGACAGATGCAGCTGGTGTGAATGCAGCTGGTGGCTGAAATGGAGGAGGAGAAGCAAAAAGCACGGCTTCTCTAGAAAAGCCGCAGTGCCTCCCCGCACTTTGCAATACATTAGAGGCCTCTGCTTCCAACAAAAACAAGTTTTTGTTTTTGCCTTTTCCCGGTTAAGAACTTCTAGAAAAGCCAGTTTGCATGCTGAACACGCAAACTGTAGTTTTAAAGTAACAGTATTAGCTCTACAGTAAAGCTGTTCCTGCAGAAATGCCAAGAGTGATCTGAACCCCAGGAGCAGCCACCAAGAGGCTCCTTCCCTCAGCTTTGCAGAACAGCAACACTTATCCTTGAAGCACAGGGGGGGAGGGGGAATCCCTGTGGTATTATCACTGCTGCACATTTTTCCCCTCCTTCAGAGTTTAGCCCTTCCTAGAGGTGAGCAGCTGAACAGAGTCGTCCTTAAAGCAGCCTGGAGGAAACCAAAGTCAACAATGTTTGCGATGGTGGGGTCTGCCCACTGTCATCCATGGGCAGAGAGAGGGAGGGAGGGAGGGAGAGTCAGACAGACACCATCTGAAGATGCAGATCAGCCCCTGGCCACTTTCCCAAAGGGAGACCAGGAGAGCCAAGCACAGCTCAAGGCACCCTTTGATCCACAGCCCCCCCACCCCACCCCCAGCACAACGGGGCTCAGCCATGCAGCTAAAGCAAATTCAAAAGAGCTGCAGGTGCAGTGTCCCCCCCCTTTCCTTGCAGAAGGGCAAGTATGCGCAGGGCCAAGGCTTCCACGCGGCCTCCTGCGCCCTGCTAGAGCCACTGGGGCAACCGTCAGGCACTTTCAGCATGATGAAGGCACAGGAAACCAGGGCTGCTGGTCGTGAAGAGAGAGGGTGGAGGATTCAGAAACAGGAGGAGAGGCACTTCCTGTTATTAAAAGGGTCTGCTAAGCTCACACAAGTTTTCGTTCTGTCCGCTTTCATTCTCCCTTAACCTCCTTGGTCTGGTTTTCTTAAGGCTGCGTTTTGGGTTCCTGCTCTTTTTCATGCCATTGTTCTATTTTTATGCAGAAAACTACTTATTCCAAGGCTGCCTGCAAACAACAACAGAAAGGGAAGGGAAGGCCTTATCAATGTGCCTTTGTTTGGCCAATGCTGGGAAGAAACCGAGGTGGCATCCCTAAACACAAAGGGCGGGCGGGGGTCCCTTCTCATGGCAAGGTGGGCGCAGGAGGGGGGACAGAAAACACAAGGAAGGCCAAGCAAGACGCACCAGCTCCTGAAGGCCTCTCCTGGCTCCTCCCACTCCCCAAAAATGGGCTCTCACCCTCCCAGGGCGGGGCAAGGGGCAGCGGGGCTCCCCCCAGGAGAACCTCTGCGGGGCACGGATTCCTTTCCCCTCTTCTAAAGCAGGTTTGGGGGTGCTGGGGCGTTGGGGGGGCAGCTGTACCCCAATACTGGAGGCTCCCGGGCTGTCTGCCAGCCGCAGCCTCAAGCAGGCAGTCAGCCCGCAACCAGGGCGGGAAGGGCTTCTTTGCGGGCCGCTCCGGGGAGCAGCGGCCGGCAGAGCCGAGCCCGCATCCAGCCCGGGGAGGCCGCCTCCCCAGAGCGGGCAGGGCGGCAGCTGCGCGGCCAAATAAGGCGCTCTCGGAGGCGCAGCGGCCGGGAAGGGCGCGCGGCGACGTCATCCGGAGGAAGCGTTGAGTCACCCTTCCTTCCCTGCGAGGCTGGCGCGGGGCCGAGGGAGGCGGCGGCGCCCGCAGGAGCAGAGACGGCCCGGCCCAACGCGCGGCAGGCGGAGACGGGGAGGGGGGGGGCTCGCTGCGCTTCCTGGCCCCGGACGGGGAGGGGGCGACGCGGCTCTACCCGGAGGAGGAGGAGGAGGAGGGGGGGGGCGACGCTGCGCTCCCTTTGGCCTTCCTGGGGCGGAGGGGGGGGGGGGCACCTCCATCCCTTTGCAGAATTCATCCTGCCAGATTCAAGCTCGCCGGGTTCTCGGAAACGAAGACTCAAAATTTCAGCCGGCCAGAAAGAGCTGAATCCCACGTTGTGATTATTCCAAGTTGGAATAAAACCCTTTGCTATCCGCTCCATTCTAAAGGCCCAGATTCTCAAGCCTGGCCCTCCCCACCGTCTGAATTAAATGCCTCCACCAACCCCAGATGCGAAACTTAAGCCAGGCACCCAGGGCATGGAGGAAAGAGGCCACTGGGGAAGCCTAAGCCTAACCCACCATCCTGACAGGACAGTCCAACTTTGGAATCAATCCAAAATTGATTGCCCACAAAATCTATCAATTATCATTATATAGATATGAGGGGACCAACCTATGTTTTTTTTAAGGTGAGCTTATGTCCAAATATGGCACAAAATGGGGCAAATACTTTTAATTTCAAGCGAATCAAGCAAGCCAACCCCCCTCCTAGGAAAACTCTCT
The DNA here is from genome assembly GCA_022577455.1 of Arizona elegans. Lineage (NCBI taxonomy): Eukaryota > Metazoa > Chordata > Lepidosauria > Squamata > Colubridae > Arizona > Arizona elegans. The sequence goes on along the minus strand of JAKOOJ010000015.1, from coordinate 20,779,871 downwards.
GCCACTCTCCGCCCTGGCAGCCGCAACCCCTTGGTTGAAGCCCCACCCCTTTCTTTACATGCGCCACGGCTGCCATCTTGACTTTTTTGACTCCGCCCAGCAAAAGCGCCCTCAATTAGCCTGGTCTGCGCAAGGAATCAGGAAGGCGGCCTTGTGAACTACCACAGCGCTGCAGGAGGTTGTCAGGAAGGCTTCACTCAAAAAATTGAACTTCAACTTTTTTAAAAAAAGGAAGGATTTGAAAGCTGCCAGATATGACAGCTAAAGAGAGTTTTGCTACCCTCAGCAATTTGGAAATGGGAGCTGGCGGGTCCACCCAGTTCAGCTTCGAGTTCCCAAGCATGTTGCCAGCCTCCCCCATCCTGCCAGGAGAAGCTATTCAGTGCTTAGAATTTGCTGCTTTTCAACCTCTCTCTCCAGCTCCCTAGTCGGTCCTATCTGGTGCCAGGTAGAACAATTCCCTGCCTCTTCCCGACCAGCTCTTCTTCCACCAGATACAAGCATTTACTATTGAAATTCCTTTCAAAGCGGGAAAAGAGCAAACCCCAATGGGGGGGAGGGGGAGGAAGGTGTGTTGCACCCATAGTGACCAGGTGACCAAGCAGCAACACCTTGTCCATTATGATTTGGGGAGGGTCTCCTGGGCTTCTCTCACTTCCACCCATCCACCTCAAGAGCAGATCTCAGGGGAGGGACCCCTCCCCTCCAACACACACACAGAGGACTCTTTCTCAGAGCTAAGAAGGCACCCTGGCCTTCAGGAGTTTGGGGACTTTTAATTTCTGGAAAAGCCTGGAGGAAAGTCCACTCAGTTTTTCGCCTGTTAACTAACATCAAAAGGACCTCTGTGAGACTGATGACTAAAACCAGCTTCCCTGGCATTAACAATGCCAGCCGTTTGCTTACTAAATATAGTTCTGACCATCTCAACTTTTGTTTGCCTGCTTTTGTACTTCTTCCATGGATTTCTAGGTACTTTGACCACTCTACAAGGAAAACTTGAGGGAATAAATAAGGCGGCTGCAGTAAAGGCAGACACTTCACAATGCGCTACAATCCCTAGAACCTTCAGCTCCACTGGGGAGAAAGGCCACAAGGACACGCAGCCCATTTTTCCAGCTGGTGAGCGAGACAACCTGGTGCAACTGTGGTGAACGTCCTTCGGCTGCATTTTGCCACAAGCCCTTCAATTCCCTGCAGCAGCTTTCCCTGCACTCTCTTCCTCCCAAACTCTCTGGAGGCCACCAATGCGACCAAGGCAGGCAGCCAGCGGCACCTGGCAAAGGAGAGAAGAGGCCTCTAAGCCAGCATTTATTAACAGGCTGTAAACAAAGAGGGTTGCACCAAGGTATTTAGGAGGTGTTTGATCTGCCATTTTTAATAGATTGGTTAATATTTTATACTGTGTTCTGCTTAAATTGCTTTGTCCTTCAAAGAGCAAGCACTTCTTTGAAGGGTGGGCCTCTTGAATTTTTTCCTGTTCTTTTTTTGTGACCCGTTCCCTAAATATCACCATCCCAACTTGCAGAATTTGGGATGGAAAGTCCCCAAAAAAACCCATGTTCTAAAATAAGCAATTGTATTTAATTAGCCAAAACAAAATCCTGCAAATACCCCACAAAAGGGGGGTGGGAATCAATCCTGCCCTCACAATCTTCAGGCCTCCCCCCTCCCCCAGCCCTTAAGGCACAAGTGCCGCTTGGGCAGGACAGGGTTGCCCCCACCAGCCTGACCTTGAAGGGGGCAGTCTTGGCCTTGCTCCCACCCGTCCAGCAGAGCCCTTCCTTCCACAGCCCCCCAGTTTTGCTTTGGTCGCCATGGCTAGTCATGAATTTGTGAGGGGTGGCCATGTAAACTGAAGTAATAAACAATTGGAGCTTCTAAAATAACAGTAACAATATCTCTTAACTCTTAGTTTCAGTCCAATTTTATTCAGAGGCCAACTTCAAGGAACTGGTGAACATTGAAGTTCTGGATTCTATCCAAAGTTTTGTATCTTTGAGTCAATGGGACAGGCCAATGTGGCCAATGGGGTGTGGACTGAGCCTAGAGCAGATCCCTGGCAAGTGCTGCGCCCAGGTCAGAGCCCAGGGAAACCAGCGGAGCTACTGGAGCCCATCCATCCTTTGGTTGCAGGTCAACTCATGAGGGATGAGGAAGGACCTCCCCCAGGGCCGACTAATTCAAAGAATCGGCCCATCTCTTCAGTCTAGATATTGAAACGAAGGGTCATTTCTTAGCCTTTGAGGAACCTGCTGGAGGGCTGGACTCCAAAAAACAGAAAAAGAAACTAAATCTGATTTAAATATGCTGTAAGTAAATTAAGCAATAAGTCAATTAAAAGCCAGTTTGGTGTAGTGATTTTGGCACAAGGCTAAAAGCCAGAAGATTGTATGTTCTAGTCCCATATTTGGCACAAAGCCAGGTGGGTGAACTTGGGCCAGTCCCTTTGTCTCAGCCCTGGAAAGCAAGCAATGGCAAATCACTTTTGAAAAATCTTGCCATAGAATCTGCAAGGAGTTGTCCAGGCAGTCTTTGAGATCGGACACAACTGAACGGAAGTAAACTTGATCATTTTCCATTCATTTAGCAATTTCCCCTTCTTATGGTGAAAACTGCATGACTGCAGCAATTTCTGGAGGGACTCGAGGAGCCCCAAACCCATTCTGGGGAGGGGGGAACACTGTGTTTTATGCCATTTGTGGGGAAAATCATCAAGAGGGCACAACGATACCGAGATCTTCACCATCCCAAGGGAGCCACGTTAAGTAATAAACACAAAGAGCTGAAATCCTTTTAAATAAAAACCAAGCCGCTCTTGGTGTTAAACTAAAAGAGGAAACACGCTTGTCGCACTGTGGGCAATATCCTGCCAGGGAAGGATACTGGTGAAGTGGTTGCGTGAGAATTCAAGAGGCCTAGCAAGCAAGGAAGTTCTAGCTCTCTTCGAGAAAAATCAGAAATGGAGAAAGTTCTTCCTTCCATGTGCAAATCGTTTGTAAAAAATGAACAGGGAAAAGATGAAGAAGATGGGAAAGGACGTTCTTTGAGGTCCTCCAAAGCTGAATTTAATTACAGGAAAGTCACCTTTGGAGAACCTTGTGAAGGTCCTTTTCCATCTCCTTTTCCCCATTTTTTTCTTGGAAATCATAGTAAGACAACAGAAAGCTTAGCAAATTAGTGGAGCAAGCATAAAAAAGAGCAGGTCTTTAGAAAAATGTAATAAACTGGCATAAATAAAAGGAACATCTTGTTTCTGGCAGCAGCTAGTAAAATGCTTCCAAAGACATGAAATAGTAGAATATGAAAGGCAGCAGACAGAACAGTTCATATATTCCTTTTTGCCATAATTACTCACTTTTTTCCCTTAAAAGGGAAGATGATCTTCTCATACCAGCTTTATAACCACAACCCATTGAGCACTGTACCATTTTAAAAGGCAAAGCACATCAATTCCTAAGCACTTCTAACACTGCAAGGTAAATAACGCTCTTCCAGTGTCTTAAAAGCAAGCCATCCTGAATATTTTTTCACTTTTTTGAACAGAAGCTTGACCCCCTCGGAGAGCCCCTTGCGCGCGCACGCACACACACAGGATTCTGCTGGCAAAGAAGATGCCTGTGCTGCTTTCAAGGAAGAGTCCGTAAGAGTCTGAACTGAGCCCGTAAAACAAGCGGTGACCAGCACTAACCTACAGCATCTGTGTGGGCATGAGATGATTGTGATTCCATTCATGGCTAGGAGCTTTCTTGGGTACTTTTCATGCATAAATGTCCTGGAGCAGCCCAAGTGCAATTCAACAAAGGCATGGATAACTGTTGCCAAGTTCTGTAAATGTGCTCCCCAGCTTTCATCTAAAAACTGCCATGGGGCACTGCTAGGAAGCCCCCTACCCCCTTCAAGAATACTTCCAGAGGAGTTAGGAGCTAAATTCCAGCCCTGAGACAGATTTCCTTACAGAAATTTGAATTCCTGGCTTGTCTGGCTTTAATTTCAGCTTGTTCACCCTCATCCCACATACTACTGAACTGAAGCAACATCTGAGGCCAATTTGCTTGGGGTTAATGACAAGAAGCAATAAAACTACCATTGTTGAAATACTGATGAAAACTCACAGCAAAGCTCCAGCTGATTTCTTTTGCATTGCTGGCAAAGAAGGGAACAAGATGAGCCCCACAAGGCACCCCAGGCTAATGGTCATGCTGACAGGCAAGGAGATCAGCCCCTTCCACTCACTGGGCATGTAATAAGCAATCAACCACTGCGAGGGGGCAGGGCTTTAGAGTGACAGATCCACGCTCCAATCTTCCTGGCATAAGTCAGGAGACTCAGTCCCACATCCTGACCAAAAGCAGGAAAGCTGAAATGGACCAGATCACTCTAGATATAACCAGGATACGTTTCTCAAGAAGTCTTCACCAACTTGATCTCCCTGGCCAAGAATGAAATGTTTGCGCTTGGTCAATAATTCCAGGAATCATGCAATTCCAGCAGTCAAACCTTGATATGAAGGACTCTTTATTTTACTGGGCTAATTCAGAGTTTTTAAGTTATGGTCTTATAACTTGGCTCTTTTAAGCAATAAGGAACAAGGCCTACTTTCAATTTTTTTAAAAAAAATTATCCTAACCTAAAAAGAACCCTTGAGCAACTAACCTTAAAATTTAACTAAGTATTCCTTTAAAAAAAAAAATCAAGCCACAAAGATGGCAGAATCCTTTTATTCCTTCAGCCTAGAAAGACATACCAAAATCCTTTTGTTTCCATGGGTTTTGCTCCCCTATTAGTAGCCCTGATAATGTTTATGAAAGTATTCAACATGCAAATACACACAGATGTAAATCAGGTGCAAGTATCCTCAACATCTATGGAGATTCTCAATCATCCAGGTTACGATTGTCCCAAAGGTGCTGGACTTTGTTTTTCTTTGAAGGTGTTTTACTTCTCACCCAAGAAAGTTCTTCAGTTTTGAATAAGTTTTTTGGATGAGAAGTGAAATGTCTTCAATGAAAAACGAAAAAGTCCAGCTGACTTTTGAAAAAGCACCTTTGCAACAAGTATCCTCTGTGCATCTGGAGATTGCCTGGCAGGCGACAGTGACACTAAAGGGACTTCAGGCATGGCTGCTTTCTTTAGCCACTCACTACGGAGCTGGAAAGCACTAAATGCTACTTTCTACAAAGCTGTACAGGAACACCCAGGGCCGGATTTTCCTATAGGCTAACTAGGCTTCAGCCTAGGGCCTCAAGATCAAGAGGGGCCTACACAGTGGTGGGATTCTGGGGATTCTAGGGGGTTCGGCCGAGCCCTTTGTTAAATTGCTGGCTCGCCCACCCCTCGCCTCCCACCCACACGGCGCCAGCCTACCGTAGCCAGGGGTGGGCAATTGTGGCTCTTTTACAACCTGTGGACTTCAACTTCCAGAATTCCTGATGCAGCTTGGATGTCTGAGGAATTCTGGCAGTTGAAGGCCACAGGTTGTAAAAGAGCCACAATTGCCCACCCTTTCCCTAGCCTGAGTTCCGCTGCCTGGGATCCACGTGGGCTGCCACGTGGTTCCCCACCGGCTCCGGACGCAAGAGAGCAGGATGGAGAAAGCAGCTTCACGCCTTCACTCACCCTCACTCTCTGCTCTGTTGGATCGCCGGCCGTTCACTTACCCCGCCCACTCCCCATCTATTGCTGCCTCCGATGGCTAGAGGAAAAAAAAACTTCAACTTCTTGCCGCGGGGCTTCAAAGGGCCGCCCTATAGCCAGTGGTGCAGCCGAACCCTTTGTTAAATTGCTGGTTTGCCCCGCCCCTCTGCACCACTATTTATTGCCAATCAATAGTGGTGGGCGAGGGGTGGGGGAGCCAGCAATTTAACAAAGGGTTCGGTGTTTTTTTTTTGTAATTTCATTGGCCTACGGAGCTTCAGCATAGGCTAATTGGCCTCCCGGCTCTCAGCTGATTTGTCTCAGTTGTTTTGCTCAGGGCTCTTCTGCTTCCCTGCAAAGAGTGTTGATTTTTTCCCCCCTATCTATTCTGAGAAACGAAAGTGAAACTGCTTTGCTGTTGCTGCAAGGTTGGAAAATTAGGCAGGCAGAATTCTTTTCTTTTTCCTCACCAAAAAAGGTAGGTGCAAACAATAGGGAAAAAGAGGAGAGTTCAGGATTTTAAAACACAAAAGAAAAAAAGTTCTATTTAACTAGGGAATTGTAATAATTGAGATACTATTTAATTGTATATTTCTGAAAGCAGAAATGGTTAAGTTGTGGTTTGGAAGAATATATGGGGGAAATTATTTGGTTTATTATTATTGGTAAATATAATTAATTGATTTGTAAGAAATTGGATTGCATGGAAATAATTGGAATATTCATGTTCATATTGATTAATATACAAAAAAGATAGTTATATAACTAATTGATTTATATTAACATGTTGAATTTATATTAAACAACTAATATTACATAATTAACCAATGTGAGGATGGATATAAAAATAGATGACAATGGGAAGGGGTATAATATAGAATAGAAGGGAAAAAATGAATTTGATTAAGATTAGAGATGAGGATGAAGGGTAATATTGGTTTTTTACAAAAATAGATGAGGAATAAATATGGCAAAAAGGAAATATAGAAATTGTAAATTTAATTGAAATGACTAAACACTGTGTAAATTTGTGAACCAGCCAAATACTCTGTTCAAAGAAAATACATTGTATGTTTGTATGTGTGTTTCTAATTATTGTTATTTATTCATATTTGTTCTCTTTTATTCTTTAAAGTTTAACAATTAATTCTTTATCTTAATATCTTTATATTTGTTTGGGGTTGGCTTTCTTCCCTTTCATCTTTTTTATTGTACAGCAATCTTTCTCCTCAAACCTACCACCTCTCTCTTTTCTTTCCTTCTTACTTTCTCTTCCTCCCCCTCTTCTCCTCCCTACTTCATCTCCCTTTCTCCTTCTCCTCCTCTCTTCCTCCCTCTCTTACCCTCCCTCCTACTCTAATTTCCCTTCCCTTCCTTCATCCCTCTCTATTGCTGTATCCTTTTATGCATATGGACTACTCAGAGGGCTGAAAAAGTTATTTTTGACTGGTCCTCGCACTTTTGACCAGTCCTCGAACTTACGACTGTCCTCACATTTTACGTTTTTGCCCTATCTTGTCACCATGGTGAAGAGAAGCAGTTGTGAAATGAGTGACATGGTTGTTAAGAAAGCTGCAGGGCATAAATGTGAGGATGGTCATAAGTGTGAGGACCGGTCAAAAGTGCGAGGCCCAGTCAGAAATGACTTTTTTCAGCCCCTTGAGTAGTCCCTATGCACATAGCCACGCCCACCTGGTCACATGACGAGCTACCCACGCCTAGTCACATGACCAGCTAGCCATGCCCACCCAGTCACATGATTGCCAAGCCACACCCCCAACTAAGCCACGCCCACAGAACCTGTTGTTAAAAAAATTGAATCCCACCACTGGTGAAAAGGCCTCATAAGTGGAATAGCCTAGGGCCTCTTTTCATCTAAATCCGGCCCTGGGAACACCACACCTCTGCTCTGCTCAGCAAGCAACTCTGAAATTGTGGGGAATCCCTGACAAGAAAAATAGGTCTATTTTGAGGTCAGGAGAACTTTTTCAAAGACTTAATTCTGAAGGTTGTTCGCAAATGTTGAAGGCACCAAGTTTTAGGAAAGATAGTTTACCTATTCCACCACCAAAGCTCTGGATTTTGCTGTTATGAGACAAAATGAAGATATTGTATCACAAGACTGCTTCACCCTTAGATGTTATCTGACCATTACAGAAATCAAACATGCTGAATGCAAACCAGAGGCATGGAAATAACCAGCAAGACTACTGCCAACTTGTAATTTCTATTCTAGTACTAGTGAAAAGTTATTAAACACACAAGCAGCAATCAAAGTACTGGCATAATAAATATTTTAATTTCATTTTCTATTAAATTAGTTTTATTTCTGACCACAGCTTCATTTTGGCCCTGCCCACTTTCTAGATTATGTTGGGCAAACAGATCTGGGCTGCAAAAGTCCAGGCAGCCATGAGAGGGTAGCAAAGTGATAAAAGAAACGGGGGAGCTTTAACAGTCATCAACTGCTCATTTCTGCGATTTGCAAGTCAGATAGGGCAGAACCAGGAATGTGGCCCCGCACAGGATTGGAAAGAAGTTGCACATTCCTGCTGTAATCTCCTAGGAGGAGAAGATAAGGACCGTGAGTCACCAACCCCTTCAGATTGCGAGAGGAGTCTTACTAATACCCTGAGGCTGGTGGAGGCTTTGTATGGCCCTCAGACCTATAAACTCTTCCCATAATGTAACTTTAATGTAACAAAAAGATTATTAAATGAAGAATCACATGAACAAATTAATTCGAATTAATTTGAATGAACCACACTCAGGTTTTCTCTTGGAGCAGGACCCCCTTTGTGCCAGTCACTCGCTCCCTCAGTCCAGCCCACCTCACAGGGTTGTTGTGGAGAAACTAGGAGGAAGAAGGAGTATTAGATATGTTTCCTGCCTTGGGTTATTTATAAACATAATAAAGGTGGGATTAAAAAAATAAAAAATCTAAGACTTAATCTTGCATCCGAGATAGGCAGCTCTAGAAACTGAATAACATAAAAAATAAATTAACACCCAAGTACAGATTTCCGCCTGGGAAAAGGGGCACTTCTCAGACCATCAGGGCAATTCTGGCACACTTCAAACAAGAGTGCTACTCAGGCTCACTGAAGACATACTTTTGCCTTAAGAAGGTTAAGTGAGCATTCTTAGTTTATCATTTACAGTAACTGCAAAGACAAAGACACAGTTTCTCAACTTTGGCAACTTTAAGATGTATAGACTTCAACTCCCATGGCTTCCTGGCCGGATGGGGAATTCTGGGAGTTAAAGCCCACACTTCTCCAATTTGCCAAAGTTGAGAAACTCTGCACTAATAGATCCCAGGAATACCAGCTTTGTTTTATTTGCTTAATATGAAATCAGATCAGACAAAATAGTTTCTGTCCATGATCACTGGAAGCAAGGGCAACTGATCCAGGCGCTGTGGGAATCTGAGGAAATCAGCCCCCAGGAGTTCACCTGGCAACTAGTACAGGTTTACTCTGGCCGTAAATGGTGCCCAGAAGGCACGGTTGCAGATGACCTCTGCCCAAAGGACTCCAGCTAGGAATTTGGTTCGGAAGGCTGAATACAGGGACAGCCTCATGGATTTGTTCCCCAGAGTCCCCTTCAAGCGGTGGAATCACAGCTGCAAATGTCTGAAAATGCAGATTGGTTGCTGGTGGCCCCAGGCGTGGGGGGGAGGGGGAGGAGGTGCAGAAGGGAGGTGGCCTCCGAAGGGAACAGGAAGGGAGGGGAGGGGGGCTTGTTACGACATCCGCCTTCTCAAGAGAAGGTCTTCAAACCCCACAGTGGGTGCTTGCCTGGCCTGTCAAAAAAAAAAAAAAAAGCCCTCCTGCCTAGGAACAAAGCAGCCATTTGGTTTTTCTTTCTAAAAATGGCAGGGCTTAAAAAAACTGAAGAAAGGAAAGCTGCAGGTCCATCTCATTTCAAAGGTTATACCACTCCAGTATCAGATGCCCATCTCTCTAAAGCAGCTATTGTACAACCCAAGGAACCGAGGAGTTAGAGAATCAAACTGATCTTTTGCCAGCAGTGGGGGGGGGGGAGGGGGGATCCACTCACAATACCCTTAGTATTTTAAGGAAGCTGTGTGTTGCATTTCCCCCACCCCCCTCTATGCCACTTTGAAAACCATTCTCCTGTTGTGAGCTAATCAAACTAGTCCCCTATTTTGCTCCTTAAAGTTTTCAGCTAGAAAATAAGCCAAGATTGTCTCTTCTTTTCTCTTGGAATCTTTTCTCCTAAAATCTTCCTGTTTTTCCCCAAAAGGAAGTCAAGTACAGACTTGACATGCTCCACATTTAGCACACCTCACCTTCCTTAGCTGTGGAAGCCATTCCAGTCAAGCTCAGACAAGGCTCTGCAGCAACTCTGAGCTCATTTTCCAGCTCCAAACTAACATATTGTTGGCACAGTGAATCTGCAATGATTTCAGTTCAAAACTCTTTTCCAAAGCCAGTAGTCAGAAAGATATAGCTTATTACGGTTTATGCCAGCTATGTATATTTCAGTGATCACAGGGAAAACTCTGAAATTCCATTTTGAAAGACACAAGAAAGAATACAAGATATTGGCCCTGGTCCAACATAAGGCAGCAAAACCAGGCCAACCACAAAGGCGATTAGCAAACCATGGAGCTCCCATCAGCCCTCCAAGACAAGATGCCCCAGGCACACGCCTCCAGTCTCCAGAGGCATGAGCCGCTGCTCCCCATGCCGTGCACCCCCAACTGTAGCTGTGAGCTCTGCCTTGCTCCTGCTTGGCATCAACAGGTTCTCCTGCAGGGCTAAATCTCTCTGCACCATCTGGCTTATTTTTAACTTAAAGAATATTACAAAACAACAGAAGTTAATAGGCCGGCCTCCAAGGGCAGCGGTCCCTTCGGCATTCTTCAAAAATAAACATGGCTTCCCTTGGGAGAGTGCCAACCAATCCCATGCAAAGATGCAGGTAAGGCAGGTGAGTGACAGCATCCCAGAAGGGATGGCACAGAGCATCTCTCAAGCACTGCTGCTGTCTGATAAAGGACCAGTTTGTAAACAGCTGCGGCCACACAGCAGCCACTCGTATGAGCAGCCACAGGGAACCAGTGACATTTCTCAAAAGTGCAAAGCTCTCCAGTCACACGTTTCCTTACCCTGGAACAAGCATCTGGGTCCCTGAAACTGGAACCCCCGTCCCTCAGCAGTCTCCCCGGCCTCTAACTTTCCACAGGGATCCAACTACAATTCTTATTCACCATCCGAGTCCCCGTTGCTCACATCTTGCAATGGTATGTCAGAATGGCTTTGGGGAACAGGGGCAAAGAGATGTTTCCTAGGAGTGGCCAGATAAGAGGGCACAACCTGTGGCTGGGTGGGGCAAGAGACTTAAAAGGAACCCTCCCCAAGATCCCCCGGGTGCGATTCAAGGTATTGGTTGCCACCTTCAGAGCACTCCATGGCTTAGGACCTGGGTATTTACAAGACCGCCTTCTGCTACCAATAGCCTCCCACTGGTCAATTCGCTCCCAGAGAGGGGCTCCTCCGGGTGCTGTTGGCCAAGCAATGTCGGCTGGCGACCCCCAGGGGGAGAGCCTTCTCTGTGAGCGCTCCTGCCCTCTGGAACGAATTGCCCCCTGAGATGCAAAGGATTCCCGATTTATGCACCTTCCGCCGGGCCCTCAAGACGCTTTTATTCCAACAAGCCGGGCTGGCCTAATTTTTAAATTTTTTAATTGTTAACTCTTAATTTTTAAATGTCCTAAATGAGTATTTTATTTTAATTAGATATGGGCCAAATTATTTAACATTTCTTAAATTGTTTTTTAAATTTTATATCTGCGTGTTTTATTCTGGCTGTACACCGCCCTGAGTCCTTCTGGAAGGGCAGTATATAAAATCAATCAATCAATCAATCAATCAATCTCAGGCTGCAGAATTGTACTTCCAAATTCTGTTAATGTAGCTTTGCCATAAAGCAGAATTAATCTTATCTGGTTATGTTCCCTGTCTGGTTGATCTGGTAAGGTTGACACATCCGGAGAAAACCTGCAGTGCTTCGAGGGAATTGCTTCTGTTTCAGACTTGGGATGTCCACAATACTGGACTGCAGATCCTTTAGACCAGACCAGGGCCTTGTACAGCCCCAGGCCGACATCTGACCCTTTGGCTGTCCCTGTCTGGCCCATGTGAGATCACTTGGAAATTAGAAATCAAATGTAAATAAGTGTATACTACTCACGCAATGCAACTACGTTGCTTTTTTTTTTTTTTTGAAGGCAACTATTTTTCAATTTACGCATGTGCGTGCATGCCTACACATCTTCAGTTCTATTGGTTCAGCCCTCCACAACAGTCTGAGTTTGTCATGTTGGCCTCTTGGGAAAATTAACCCTCCCTTTAGACCAGTGTTTCTCAACTTTGGTAGCTTGAAGATGGGTGGACTTCTACAGCGCTGGCTGGGGGATTCTGGGAGTTGAAGTCCACCCATCTTCAAGCTTCCAAGGTGGAAAAACATTGCCTTAGACCAATCATTGCTACTACTGAGAGTAAGTGTAGCTTTCACTTCTCTGCAATAAAGGAGGACCGTCCCCTTTCTTGCTCAGCTTTCTGGATTTCCAAAGAATCCGATACTGTTAGGAACAAGATGCTGGCCTTGCAACTCTTCCCACAGGGCCCTTGTGCAGGAGGAGTCAGGAAACCCACAGGCCTGGCAGGAAGAAGGCCGTCTAGTCTTCCATCCCTGGGGTCTCAGGACCAAGGAGGTTCAGAGGGTAACTGCTGGGAAAGGCCTCAGGCTATGCCCGAAGGAGTCAACGGTTACAGGAGGAAGGTATGAGCTACTGAAAGCTATTGAATACAATACAATACAATACAAAGAAAGGCACCCAAAGCCGCTGATTATGCTGGCCAGACACTATGGCGGGCGGGTCCTGCTGGCTGGGGAATTCTGGGAGTTGAAGTCCCTACAGCTTAAAGCTGCCAAGGTTGAGAAACGTTGAGCTCCGCAGACCATGGAAGGCTCATCAAGGGAAATGGAAGCTTTCCTTCCGAAAAATCCCGCCGTCTCAAACGGTCCCTCCCAGTTGCGGCCCAGACGCCCACCCGCCGCTGGCTCCCAGCACTGAGCAACAGCGGCAGGCCCGGACCGGCCTTTGGCGCCCTAAAGGAACCGGGATTCTCTTACTCGACGGGCGGGGGGAGCCTGCAGAAGCGCCTCCTTGGCTGCCTCTCCAGCGGGGACGCCCCTGGGCCTCACGTGGGCAAATGGCCACACGGGGGAAATGAGCCCTCGCTCAAACTCTCGGCCGGAGCCGCCGCCCCGCCGCCTGAGGAGCAGGAAAGCGACGGGGGGGGCGGGCGGCGGCCTCTGCCCTCCTCCGCCTCTCGGCAGTCGCGGCATCCTCCTGCTAGCCGCAGCGCAAGCAGCGATGCTCCGCGGGGCCTTTCTCCCGCGGCCGCCGGCTCCGCTTGCCCGCAAATCGAGGGGGAGGCCGGCCGGGAGCGGGGTCGGGAGAGGCTGGGCCGCCTCGCCCTTTCCACCCGGCCGGAGCGAGGCCCGCTTTCCCACGGGCGAACACCGGCATCCGGCCCGGCCGCTGCCGACTCTCAGCCGAGCACAGCGGTTCCCAGCCAGACACCCGCGCGGCCCCCGCTCCGGCCACGCTGCCCCCGAGGAGGAAGGCGGCCGCGCCCACCGCCCCTCCCTGGCCTCCTTCCCGCCGACGGCAGCCCGGCGCTCCGACCCGGGTCCACGGGATGCCTGCGACCGGCTCCCCGGTCCTGAGGTCAACCGGCGACTCCCGCCCATCGCTGCCTCGGGCCCGGCTGCTTCGCCCCTCACCACCGGGCCTCCTGCGGGACTTCCCGCCGCGCCAAGCGCTCTCCTCGGGCGGGGCCCGACTGGCGCAGCGGGCGAGGCTGCCGGTAGCGCCGCCAGAACGGTCCCGGCTCGCTCCGAGGCCGAGGGGCTCAGCACCCCCCGAGTGGCCGTGGGCGGAAGCGGCGAGCGCGTGTGCGGGGGGCCGCCGCGTTGGCCTGGGCCCGCTCCCGCGAACGACGCCCCAATCACGGGCGGGACGTCGGAGCGAGACCTCCGCCCTCCCGGTGCCCGGCGCAAAAAGGCCCGCGGCCGGTAGGAGGGAAGACCCCCAAGGGCGCCCCCAGCGCTCCCTCCCGCCCACCCCCCGGAGACGCCCTTCCGCTCCGCGAAACTCCGGACAGCCGCCATGCGACGCAGGCAGAGAAGGTTCGCCCCAGGCCCGCGGCCTCCCCTGCCCCCCCCCTCCCCACACACACAGACATACCGTTTTCGGCATCGTGCCGGCGGCCTGGGCGTCGTGGGGCTGCGGGCGTCTCGGCTGGGAGCTTCGCTGGGCGGCGGGAGTGGCTCGTCGGCAGGCTAAGAGCCTCGGCCAAGCGCGCCGCCTTTATTCGGGGCCGGCGCTCTGGAGCCCCCGCCCCGACGCTCTTGCCGCTCTCCCGCCCTTCCCGGGCGGGCCTCGCGCCTCCCCGCCTCGGGGCTTCCCCACCTCGGCATCCTCTGTGAAGGCTGCCCGGCGCGCGCCCGGCGAGGGCGAGGGCGAGGGCGAGGGCGGGTCCCGGTCCGCGGTGGGGCTCGGCGGGCGCTCCGAGAAGGCAACGCTCGGGAGCCTCTGGCGCGCGGCCGGCGGGCTCTGGGCTGAGCTGGAGACGCGCCGCTTTCGCTCTGGCGGTTTCTGCCGGTGGGCGGCGAAGAGCGGCTCTTGGGCCTGTGGCGAGCGACCCCCTTCCCCCCCTCAGGCGGCCTGCCAGGCGTGGGGGGCCCGGGGCGCTGAGTGCGGCAGGGAAGAGCGAGCTTCTTTCCCCTGCCAGCCCCAGATCAGCACGCCCAGCCAGCCGGCTTGGGCCTTTCAATCAGCGGGGCTTCCCTTGGCACTGTTGCCCGACGACCCTTTGAAACAGTCCCGCATGGAGTGGGTGCTGCTGGCCCTTTGGCCTTGCTCAGAGGTTCTGTATTGGGTAAATGCAGCAGAAGGTGGATTCATTTCATGCAGTCTGGAACCGAATTACCCAGAACTTTGCTTGCAGACTGCACAATTGAATCTGAATAGATGCTCCTTTTTCTCTATATACACCAACACTCAAGGTGACTTCCAACAATCGAGTAATTGATTAGGATGGGTACAAAAAGCTGCTGGGAGACTTGCCATCTTCCTGACTCCTGGAATGTTGGGCGAAGGGAGCAGGGGTGAAATTCAGCAGCTTCTGACAGGTTCTGGAGAACCGGAGACAGAAAGTTTTGAGTAGTTTGGAAAACTGGCAAATACCACCTCTGGCGGGTCCCAGAGTGGGGAGGGAATGGGGATTTTGCAGTATCCTTCCCCTGCCACACCCACCAAGCCACGCCCACAGAAGTGGTAGTAAAAAAAAATTGAATTTCACCAATGGAAAGGAGCCTCCTTGGCAGCCCCTCCGAAGTCTGGGACAGAGGAGAAAGCCATTTACCCAACAGCTGAGTCTTGGGACGGGCATCTTTCTCAATGGCCAGTTAGTAGCCCAGGGGCCGGTTCATAGCCCGAGGCCCCCTCTGGACAGAGTTGTCCCTCGACTCCCTTATCCAGCCTAGTCTTGTGACTAGGACCATAATTATATAGAGAATCCTTCCATACAACCTCCCTAGATTTTTTATTGAAGCTTTTTTTCTCCTAAAACAATGTATCCGTTGATGGACTGGCACAATGTTTCTCAACCTTGGCAACTTTAAGATAAGTGGACTTCACCATTGTCCTTCGGTCCTGTGCAGAACACACTGGGCAGCAAGTGTCCGATCATTTAAGTGGACTTCAGTTCCCAGAATTTCCCAGCCAGCTTTGCTGGGAACTGCTTTGACTTGCCTTTTATCCTGCCTTTATTACCTTATAAGTAACTCAAGGCAGCGAACATATTTCCTCCTCCTATTTTCCCCACAACAACAATCCTGTGAGGTGGGTTTGGCTGAGAGAGAGAATGATAGGCCAAAGTCACCCGGCCTGCTTTCGGGCTTTATAGGCAGGACTAGACCTGCCAGTCTCCTGGTTTCTAGGTCAGCTCCAATAGGCATCCATTCTGACAGTGGGCTCTGACATCGAGTTGCTTTTCCTCCTTTTAAAGCAGGTGGGCGTCTCCATACTCTGAATTCCAAATAAAAATTATTTGCTGTGCTATTTGATTTTTGATTTTTATCCATTTAATTACCTATTCATATAAGAGCCATGCTGGCGAGTGGTTAGAATGCAGTATTGCAGGCTGACTTTGCCCACTGCCAGGAGTTCAATCCTGACAGGCTCGGGGTTGACTCAGCCTTCCATCTTTCTGAGGTCAGTAAAATGAGGACCCAGATTGTTGGGGGCCAGATGCTAACAAATGTAAACCGCTCAGAGTGCTGTAAAGAACTATAAAGTAGTAAATAAATCTAAGTGCTCCTGTTATAAGGCTCTCTTGATGCAGGATTTCTCAAGGGCTTTTAATTGTCAACACAATATTATATGAATGCTTCATAAATAAATCTACAAACATACGTAGTGAGATAAGCATTTTATAAGCCATGTTCACAGGATTTATTTATTGGTTTGTTTGTTTCCTGCCTTTTTATTTTTACTCAAGGTGGCAAACATCTTCTACACACCTTCGTCCTCTTCTTTTCCCCATAACAGCCCTATGAGGTGGGTTGGGCTGAGAGAGGATGACTGGCCCAAAGGCACCCCACCAGCTCTCATGCCTAAAGCAGGACTTGAACTCATCATTCTCTTGTTATCCTTTTGGTGTTTGGTGAATTTATCCTTCGCAACACTTTCTGCCAGTCATCACTAATCAGCCGGCGTTTTCCTAATGCTGGGCCATTCTGAGAAAACCTTTTTTACAAGCTTTCTCAAAAGAGTGAGGACAAGTTTGAAAGAAAGTTATTCAGTTCACGTTGCACTTCTAAAGACACCGGACCGCGAGCCTTTCTTCAGCTTTATAGCATGTTCGTTTCAACATCACTTATAAACATTGCCTCTCTTTTAGAACAAGGTCATTGAGGGTGGGGGTGAAAGAGAACAGAAGGGTTGCCCAGCAGGAGAGCTCAGGGGCACAGGAGTGCCAGGCCTCTCTTTTCAGGGCGCGCTCCTCTCCCTCCTGCTGTCTTCCTCCTCCCTGCCTTGCCAGCACTCAGGTCAAGTGCCAGGGCTCAGACATGGAGTCAGGAAGGCCTGGCAGCTGCAGGGCTTTTGGCAGGCAAGGGACACCAGTCCTTTGCCCCCTTCAGGAGAGCTTCCCCTTCCACACTGCCCATCAAGCTGGCCCCAGGACTGACCCCTGCCATCGCTTGTGCACACAATATGGAGCAGAACAGCTGGGTTCAAAACACTGGGGGAGGGGCGGGTGTCTGAAGCCAAAGGCAGCACATTTCAGCTTCCGAGAGCAGGTGAAAGGGCCCATCGACATCTGTGCCTGGAAAATGCCCAACCTGGTTCAGCAGGTTGATAGCCCAGCAACCAGGAGAGGGGACACCCTCTCTAAATGGGCGGCCTGAAAAAGGCTGTGCTCTGTACGGCTTCACTTGGGTGGGGAGGGACAGCCCTGTAAACTATACCAGCATCCAGATGATAGCCACTCTCGGCAGCTCCTGATGGAGTTCTGGCAAAAGCTTGCACTACCTTTCTTGCCGCGATGCTACATTAGCAATTGCAGCTGTGCCCCAGAATAGCTAAAAATTGGAATAGGTAGCCAATCCCTCTTATGTCCCATTATCTGTAGCTTCCAAATGCCCAACAAAAGCCTTCCTGGACTGAGCTCTGTTTGCCAAACTCCTTTTGCCATCTTGAGAGTTCAAGCCCACCCAGTGGAGTTCTCTGCAAAGGGAACTCGAGACTCCAGAGAGGCGGTGGAGGGGATCTTTGCTAAAGGAAGGATCGCAGCCCCAGAGGGAGGGAGGGAGGGAGGAAATCAAACATTATCTGTAATACAAAGTTCTGCAAAAGATTGTTTCCAGAATCAGTAGATCATTCAAAAGGCCCAGCAAAAATAAAACTGGGCTTTGTTTGCGGTGGTCAGTTTGAGAGGATTCAACATGGCCACAATCCCCTACAATCCACAGCCTCATGGAAGATCCTTGGTTCTTCTTTCCATCCAAAATTTGCCTCAATTCATTTTGTCAAAATCTATTTTTAAAAACCTAAAAATAACCTGGGCGTTGCCGGCTGCTGTCAGCCACAACAGGCTTTGTGAAAACCTAACCGTGCCAGACTCGGTTCCCAAGTTCTAGAAGGTTGCCAGTTTCTCATAAAGAGGCTCCTTTTTTTCCTTTTCAGCGAAGATGAAGGTGGTGAAAGGGGTGGATTGGGCCAAGCAGTCCTAGGCCCAACCATGCAGCCCACTGAGCCAGATCCTCTTTAGTCCACCTAGTGTCGTGGGGATTTTGCTGTGAAGATAGCTGGGGGAGTAGATGCTTGCAGTCTGAGTTCCCAGAGGGAAGGCAAAGAATCTAAATGTACTTCATTCTGCCTAAGAGACGCCCAGTTCAGCTCCAGTCACTTTCTGTGCTGCTCATTGAGATGGGTTGGGAGTGAGAACACAGCCTCAGGCCAAGGGAGATCTATAGAACCGTGATGGAGAACCTATGGTATGCGTGCCAGAGGTGGCACACGCAGCCCTCTCTCTGGACATGCGTGCCATCGCCAGCTGTTCTTCTGGTTTCCGGCATGTGCATGCATGCCAGCCAGCTCATCTTTGCGTGTGCCGGAGCCCTGGAAACTCCAGCACAAAGACCAGCTGGCCGGCACACACGTGCGCACCAGAAACCCAAAACCAGGGGGCCAGCGTGGGCATGCACATGCGCACCGGCCAGCTGGTCTTTGGGTGTCTGGGTCTCTGGCGCATACACACATGCATTCCAGTTTGGGCACTCGGTGCCGAAAAGGTTTACTCTGCTCTAGAAGGTGCAGCCCCAACAGACCACTATTCATACCCTGCTGGTTACCTCTCAGCTTGACTACTGCAATGCACTGTACTTGGGGCTGCCCTTGAAGACTGCCCAGAAAGTGGTCCAGAATGGAGTATCACGGGCATCTTGGTAAGCTCACATAACAGCTTTGCTTTGCAAGCTGCACTGGTTGTCATTTTGCTTCCAGATATGATACCGATAATGATGTTGGTTGTTCCCTATAAAGCCCCACATCGCATAGGGCCTGGTTAGTTTAGGAACCACCTGTCTCCCTTAACGGCTCCAGCTGATCTGATGTGGCAGGGATGGCGTGCTGTGAGATTCTTTGGTTGAACAACATCAATGAGCCTGGAAGCGGCTGTCCCAGCACCTGCCGCCTAGAATAAGGTTGCCTCGCGGTCCAGATGACCCCCGCACTGCTGGTATTTCAAAGGGACTTGGATTTGGCTTTTCGCCCAGCCTTGTCTCCCTCTGGTTGCTTATCCCTGCCATCTTTGTTCTTTTTAATTTCATGTTGTTTCCTTGTTTTAAATGCTTTTAACAATTTGTTCAAATTGGCCAGGTTAATTGGGAATGAAGGGCTATACAATTTTAACATGTGTTTCTTGCTGCAGTAGAGGAAGAGGAGCCTGCATGACAACATCCAAGGACTGCAGTAGTTGCTCAGTTGATCTTCTCCCTCGCCCCCCCCCCACACCCATCCGCCCCACACACACTTGGCCTGACTTTCAAACTTTGTAATATTAACAAAGCCTCGCAAGAATAAAGGAAGTTGTGAGACCTGCTCCCACAAATAAAACAAACAACTAAAAAGTAACTTTACAAAAATAAACTAAAACCCCTGCATTGCCCTTTGATTTAACCAACACTTCTTGCTTCTGCTCTTTGCCAGCTTCTCATAAACCTGGCAAACTCCCTCCGGGCTTCTCGCTCTGCGTTGCCTGCCCAAACCCCGGCAGGTCTGCACAGGCCAAGTGAGATGCCAGCTTCCCCCACTCCTCTCCTCCTCCTCCTCCTCTGCCTGCCTGAGCTTTAAGGAGCCCTGTGAGTCTCTCAGCTTGTGCCTTGCTGGAGCCCAACCCACAGCTGAGCAGCCTTCTCAGGTCACAGTGGGAAGAAGCGGCTGCGGTTGGAGGGAGAGCAGGAAAACCTTTGACTGAACCAAAGGGAGAAAAGAAACGGAACCCCAGAATCAGAACCCTTAGCCACGGTCCTCTCTTTAGCAGCAGATCATTTTCCTACCATCATTGCGGGGGTGGGGGTGGGGGGGTTAGGGTTAGGGTTAGACAAGCTGCTCTTCCTATTTGCTCTTGTGAGATAACCAAGGTTTTGCCCTAACCTCAGTCAGATAGTTATTCCTCTCTTTGGTTGCCCAGGAGACAAGCAACCCTCATTACTATCTAACCTTTCTTGCTGATGCCAGAACTGAGCAGGTTTGTGGGTGAAGGGGGAAGAGAGATGGAGGGGCTCTAAAACTTGCCCAACAAACCAACCCCTTTGTGAGTCAAATCCTGGAGACCGTCATTGCCACTTGGGCTCACCTGGCAGATTGAGAGCAGAGCCCTGGAGTATATTTGGGGAGAGCTTTTCTAATAAAGCTTCTACCAGGCCCATTATTGTCCTGGCGTCTCCTTAGTGTTCTCATTCTTTGGTATTCATCCTGGCATGGATACACAGATTAGTGGCAGCACCATTCATGCAAATGACTGGAGGAGAGAGCCCCCCGCCCCCCCCCCCCGAAGGTAGTATTCCTGCAACTTTCATTCAGAAAATGTCTCTGTGAGGATCTCAGAGCAGGCTCAGATTCTGATCCGCATCTTGGTTTTGATCTTAGGAACCCATCGTGTTTTTCAGTACTTACTGGAATTTTTCCCTTTTCTGGACTGCATTTTATTGTGACAACGATGTCATATTTTTAAAATGCCAGAGAGGATCCAGGATCTGCTAGCTTGGGTGTCTGAGAGGTGATTCTTCTGGGAGAGAAGCAGGAGATCAAAATGACCTCGATGGGATGCATGATGGAGCTACATGAAATTGGATTAGTTTCATTATTGGTTGACGAGGGAGAGAAGATGGTGCTGAAGCTGATAGCAAATCATGTGAACAGGAAGCTGTTGAGATAAAACGGAGTTGCTGCTACTAAAAAGACAACGGAAATGAAGTTCCTGGGTGGAAGGACTCACCCCACCCCCGGTCTTCTGATCCGTCACCCTGCAAATGACAAAATCTCAAAATGTTTCCTTGGCAAGGTGCCTACCGGGCGCTTGCCTGCCAGCTCTCCTCCCACCCTGTTTTGAATGACTGAAGGGGCGGATGAAATCGACTGTGATCTGCAGCTGCTGAGGGCAAAGTGGAAGAAAAGCTGCTGGGCCAGAGATCCCCTGGCTGGGCCACTTGACCCGAAGCTGAAGGCCAGTCGGGAGGAGTCCTGGCCCTGCTCTGCTTGGCTTGGCGGTACTGTCTGGCCGCCATCCAGTTCCTGCCATGGAATGAAGGATGCAGACCGACTGAGATGTTGGAGACCCATGTGGGCTGAAGGCATGAGCTCACATGGTGTGGGGAAAAGAAGTCCAGACGTGGTCCTGCCACTGGGGTCACTGGCTTTTGTGCCAGTTGCGTGAAGATGTTGGTTGTAGCCACCATCCTGTGGACAGCCCCGCTGGAAATCAAGTCCCCTGAGCAGGGTTTTAAGTGGGGCACAGGAACAAAGGATAACACATATTGTTCAAGAATAGGCCTCCTCCGGAAATTTCAAGGCACCTGAGATGATCTCACCCCAGTCCCACCAGGAGCTTTTAGATGGTTACCTTCCTTAGATATCAAATTATAACATCTATCTATCCCGTTGCAGTTCTATGACTCCATATTATGGAGATTTTATTATGGTTTTTATCTTAATTTAATATATTATCTCCATTATTGTGTTGTCCTCATATTTTATGCAAATTGTATATGTTTTTATGCTGATGCTTTATTTAAGGGATGCCTGCAGAGGGAGCCAAGGTGCCAGGTGTGACCACTGCTAGAAAGCCTATCTCTTTGTCAGGAGCATGTGACAGGGACTCCAGAACCATCCCCCACCCTTGGCTCAGCAGGTGCACTGCCATTCTAAGCCCTCCCCCTCCTGGTCACATGACCCAAGGTGAGGCTGAGTGGATTGGAGAGA
The DNA here is from genome assembly GCA_022577455.1 of Arizona elegans. Lineage (NCBI taxonomy): Eukaryota > Metazoa > Chordata > Lepidosauria > Squamata > Colubridae > Arizona > Arizona elegans. The sequence continues at coordinate 20,758,144 of JAKOOJ010000015.1, read as the reverse complement.
GCTTCAGAAAAGTTCCTCTCCAGGTTCTCTCCAACTTTCTATTAGCTCCGACCTCATGACAAATAATCTAAGTTTGGGCAAGTCCTGGAAGAGTCAAAAAAGTCAAGATGATGGCCCTGGTTAAAAGCCCATGGTTGTGGCTGCCCTCTTGCCTCCCCCCCACCCTGTGAATACACCCTGAAGACCCTCTGCTAAACACTGGGCTGCTTGGCCAGACAGCCCTGGCTTCCCTAGAGGAGACAACTCCTGCAGAATGGCAATAATTGACTTTAGTCACACTCCTATGGCCACAGTGATCACAACATCTTCTCCTTGCAGAGGCAGGTCAGCTTAAGGTTAGGTGTCTGTCTCTGTGTGCTTTTCGGTTTTTCCTTTTTATTCTTATTTGGCTGTGGTTACAGTGGATCAACAGAGCGGAGGGAGCCCATTAGCCTTTGTTTGTTGACTCTCCTTGGTTCCAGCACTGTATTTATTTGCTCCAGATTAGACCACGGTCAGTAGCAAAGGGCCATTCTCTGACTTGCAGTAGATAAAAACCAAACAAAGCACCCAGGTGTTTGCCAGGCCTCTGGAGAGGGATTTTAATCCAGTGGCTACCACTAGCAAATATTGGGATTTGAGATTTGATTACTCCAGCCGGAAACTGTGTTAGAAGATGTGCCTCTGAGCACAAGCAGAGTGCTGAGAGAATGCTGGATAATAATAAAGTTGCAGAAGAACCCATGGAATGAAGGGGAAATGCTGACAAGAGCGCCTTGAATACAGACGGTCAGCTCAGCCTGGGATCAGTGAATGCTGCTGACATTCATGGCAGCTGACAGGAAAGGCAGATTGCTTAAGAGCTACAGGAAGGCAGAAACCCCCCCTCCTTTTTTCGGCTTCCTTTCCCCTTAAATATGGGGAGTCACAGGCCCAGCCGTTTATTCCCTGAAACCTCCCAAGTCTCTCTCTGCAAAGGTGACCCTTTTGGACAAGGAAGGCATATCAGTGATGAGTAAGTGCAAAGATCTTCAGTCCTCGGCCATTGGTCCAGTTATGATAGCACTGAACATCTGACTAGTCCTCAAAGCTCTGGCCATCACAGCATTCCAACGGTCACATGATCACCATTTGCACCCTGATACATTTAAAAAAGAGTTGGACAAACGCCATCTTGGCTTGTTCCACTCCCCCTGCGATTGGCCCTGGCGCAATGGTGCAATGACGACACTGGCCACACACAAGAATGCAGGCCAACCGCTCTTCACGGACGCTAAACATGCCCAAATCTTTTCCCTTTCTTTTAGTTTTAAAATGTATCATCCTTGAATGTTCAGTCTGAACTGCAAGTATGATATAAATTAAGTTTTTTCCTCATTTATTTTAACATGTATACATTGTACTATAACTCTTTCCATTTATTGTTGCTTTAAAATTGATTGAAGCCCTTTGGGGATATTTTATGAGAAATAGCATATAAATGTTTTAGTAAGTCCAGAAACAAGGCTGATACTTGTGCATCTGCTAACATTGTAGCAGATAGTTGTATAGTTGTATTCTTTTTTGTAGGATTTGAGGGGCCAAAACAGGCATAAATTTCCCCATGAAAGCTACCAATAAAAATGACCACAAGGATATGCCTTAAAGCAGTTGGCAGTAAAACTAACCAGTCAACCACTGATGGGCTCAAAGTGTCAACCTGAGCATCTCTCTTTCGATCTATTCCTCCAATAAATGAGCAGGAAGATGGGGCTTATTGAGAGTGGAGTCAGCCTATGTGTGTGCTTGAATAGGAGGCCACCTTTGCACTGTGGCCTGGAAAGCAGCAGGATGTGACCATATAGTCACCAAGACTTGATGCAAGAAGTACTTTAGCCGCATGGCAGGTGCAGCATCAGGCCAACCTGGGCTGTCCAAGAAGCTGAGGAGTCAACCTTCTTAGTATCACCAAGGGATCCCAAGGCAGTGGGCTGGAGTACAATGTCACAAACTTAGACACACAAACACCCCCCACCAAAGCCACATGCTGACAAACAAATAAAAAACAACCCATTTCCAAATTCTTGCCAAGAAAACACACTTCCTGAATCCAGAAGCCGAGCAGACCTGGAGAGTCTTTAATTTTTATCTTCTGCCAACTAGCAAGTGAGGCAATAACTTGTTTCTGCATCCCGTGTTACGATTTCCACCTTGCAACTGGAAAACTTCCTATGTATTGAACCCTCTTTCCTAATTGGGGGCCAGAACCTGGAAAGAAGCAGGAACGTTGGAAAGAAGCAGCTGTCCAGGGCAGGAAATCAGAAGCCAGAGCAGTTCAAATGAATACAGTCTGTTGCATGCTAACAGCTCTCCGAGAATCTGAACTACTGACCATCAAAGCAAATTGACAGTGGATGAGGGCCAGCAGACTCCAGAGGGCTGGATTTAGATCTTTTGTGGGTGTGAAGGGACTCAAACCTGATGATTCGCTTGATCCCTCCCTCAGGCTCAGCCTGGTCACCTCCTAGACAAGCACATCTTTCCCCACCTGCTAAGAAGGAAAATGTTTTTTTACAGACATGCATTCAGTTGTCTGTCTGCAATGGGGAGGCCCTGAGAAGGGCAACTCATTGGCACATTGAAAAGGCTGCAGCTATGCAACACAGAAGGAGACGAACCCTAAGCTTAGAGGTTCTTGTTGCAAACCATAATTCTGCTCTCAACACATTTCCCCTCTTCCCTCCTCTCCCTCGCCCACCCCCTGCCTCAAGCTGTGCTTTCAGCAAGAGAAAACAAGGGGGGGGGTCTACTTGGCAGGCTTTTGTGCAGGTAGCAGGGTCTCTATTTTTCAAGGGTTTGGGACAGTTAAAGCAACATTGCAAAAGCACGTTATTGAGCAAAGCGGCATTGAGCATGGAAGTAAAGGTTGAGCCATGGTTGTGGAATAAAAGCTGCACTTGGGTGGGTGTGTTAATCTCTGCTGGGGGAGCCTGCACTGCTCTGCCATTTTTGTTCCCCTTTCCTAGCCCTATGTGCACATCTTCCCCATGGAGAGAGAGGGAGGGAGGGGGAGAGAGAGAGAGAGAGAGAGAGGGAGGGAGGGAGGGAGATTTCCTGCAGAAAGAATTGCCTTGAGAAGCCAATGGATCTGCTGGAGCAAGAGGCAGCAGCAGAACCCCAGTCCATTCCTTTGTGAACCCTTCTTTCCCCTGGCAGTCCTTTATCCTCCATAGACTCCTAGCTACCCAGCTCCTGCTTGAGCCCTGCCAAGGAAGAGAGCAAACACACACACACGCAGTGGGGAACCCCAAGTCTTTGTATTAGGCCCAGTATTCTTTAACATCTTCATAAAGGATCTAGATGAGGGGATATTTGCAGATGACACCAAGCTGGTGGGAATAGCTAATACTTTGGAATACAGACTGCAGATTCAGAAGGATCTTGACAGACTAGAACGCTGGGCTCTAGGCAGTGGTGGGACTCAAATTTTTCTACTCCCGGTTCTGTGGGTGTGGCTTGGTGGGACGGCACCTTGCTGTGAAGGACATCAAGTTGGCCATGCCCACTCAATCACATGACACCCCCCCCCCACCAAGCCACGCCCACAGAACTGGCAGAAAGTCAGAGACAAGACCAAGAGCACCACGAGAGACACCCAGCCCAGTCCTGGGACCTCCGAGATGGAAGTACCACCCACCTGCAGCTCAGCCGGCCTTGACCGGATGGCCCGCGGGGCGGCCAGAGGAGCATTTGGGCCACTGATCTGAGCAGTGACGTTCTGCCCTGGCTGGACAAAAAGTGGGCTGTTCACCAGCTGCTTTTGTGAAAGATCTCCACAAAGGTTGCCAAGCACATCAGAAGGTCTGAGACTTCATGGTCACTTGAGAGGATCATTTCAACTGTGCTAAAACATCTTCCTCCACCGTCATCATTGCTTCAGTTAAGGTGCATTATTGTACGTGGGGTATTTAGTTACTTAGTTATCTCACCGAGTGCAAAAGGACAGGCTAAATAAGTTTTGATGTTGGTCCTGAACTGCTCCTGTCTGGGGGCCCAGGAGGAAGAGTGGAAGAGGGTCTTTATAGAGCCCCACCCTCCAGGGCAAGATCTGAAAAGCAGCTCACAAGTTGTTCTGCAGAGGTGGGGGAAGCTTTCTTGTCACAGCTCCAGTCTGAGTTGGGCCTCTGGGAAAGAGCTGCTCCATCCATCCAAAGGTCTGAGTGCCAGGTAGGGACCCAGGTATGGTCAAGGCCAGTTCCAAGCCCCAGGCCTTTGCCTTGCAATGCACAGTGGAGGAAGCTTGAGGGCTGGCGTTGCCCTTCCCTTTGGCCTTCCCGTGGCTTATTCCTCAATTCTGGATTCCCCCACTGTGCGGAGAGGGGGTGGCTCCTGCAAGGACACAGGCAGAGAGAACTGCTTAGCACACGGACACAGGAGCTGCTCTGTCAAAGGAGCTGGAAGGAAAGAAGAGGCCCTTAAGAAGGGATTATTTGATAGTCAACAATAAAGCAGAATAATCGGAATAATGTGAGGCTTGTCCTGCTTTTCCCATCTGGGACTTTCAGAGTTCAAGTTTGATGATTTCATGGAAATAGCAGAAGTGCTGGCTGGCTGGCTGGATTCCGAGCTGCCTGTCCAATTTCCCAGTGCTGCAGTGCAGCATGGAGATGGGGGGGGCAGTTTCCCCCTTACTTAGCTTCCCAGGTGTTAAAGCCAAACTTTCCTGCCTGTTTTTCAGAATGTCCAAGTCCCATTCTGGGCTCACTTGGTTTTTAAATTAACGGGGCAGATCAAAGCATTTAAAAACAAGGGCCTAAGCAGCCCTTTGAGCTTTGGATTCCGTGCCTTTCCTTTTCCCCGCCAGGCCCAGCGCTAGAGGCGGCCTTTTTTCAAAGCGAGAAGAAAGCAGCGGCAGGTTTTAATAGCCGAACCAAGGAGTTTGAAGCGAAGCCCCGGGGAGACGCTTCCCCTTCCTTGAGCCTCGACGCCTTTCTTTCCACCTGCCTCACCGGCTCTGGAGCTCCCGCAGCCCGCCCGCCGCGCACGAGGGGCTTCAGGGTCCGCGGCTCCCTCTTCCCCGCCCCCTTTGGCGGGAGAGCCTCCCCTGAGCAGGAGGGGCTGCTCCTCCCCCCCAGCCGCTGCCAGAATTGGAGGGCGGGGTCAGGAGCCCCTTCCCCAAAGGCCAGCCGCCACAGAGCGCTGCTTCCCTCCTGCCCGCCCCAGCGGCCTCTGGTGACCGACTTTCTTCCAAGGCTGAAGCGAGGCTTGGCCCCGAGGAGGGCCCGGAGTGAACAGGAGAAGGGACCTTGGAGGTCTTCTAGTCCAGCCCCTTTGCTCGCCCACTTCAGACCAATGGCTGTCCGGGCTCTTCTTGAAACCCTCCAGTGACGGAGCCCCGGCCGCTTCTGCTCGGAACTTGTCCACAGTAGAGGGGGGGGGGGTTCCTACCATTTCCTTACTCATTTTGACTTGCTTTCCTAATTTGCGTTTGACAGTATTTTTTTTATAGATTGGACTGTTTTTCTGCTGTCTCTCTGCTGCTTATCCCCTTCCTGCCTTTTCCTCCCGTTAATGGACCAGTTGCCCGTTTACATACTGAAAGAAGCTTTTGTTGTTATTTTTGACTTCATTTTGAGCCCCGGCTTTCCTGACTTCATCTTTGCAGGTTTGGGCTATTTGCCGATATTCTGCCTTAGGTTATGTACCACTCTTTCCATTTTTATAATTGTCCTTTTTGTTTTTCAGTTTATCAGTTCTTTGTGCAGCCATGCTGGTTTCTTTTGAGATCTCTTATTTTTCTTCTTTATTGAAATTCTGCTAGACTGGAGAGTTTTATAATCTCACTTTTCAAAGTTTCCCAAGCTTCTTAAGGATTCTCAGCCATGGAATCCTTCTCAATCTCTAAATTGATTGAAATCAGCTTCCTTAAAATCCAAGACTCTAGTTTCACTTTGTTCTATTGCTTGTGCTTGCATAATTTGGAATTCCAATATTGCATGGTCACACACACACCCCCCCCAACACCTTCTGTCATTTCATCTCTGTTAATGAGAATAAAGTCTAGTATGGTTGACCCTCTAGGTTCCCTTCTGTACCTTTTGGGAGACAAAGTTGTCTGCTAAGTTTGTCAGGAATCTGATCTTCCACTAGATCAGAGTTTGTGTCCCGTTGATGTCAGGGTACCAAGTCCCCCATTGCTATTGTGATGTGCTTCCTACATAACTCAGTTAAGTGACTAGCAAAAAGTTCCTCTATTTCCAAACAGCTCTGGCAACGTCATTCTTTTTCCCTTTTATATTCGCCTAAATGCAATCAAAACACAGTTTTTATCATTCTTCTGTTGTATTTCTGTACAGATGTACTTATTTCTTAACTATAATTGCAAGTCCAAATCCTCTTCGGCTAGAACTGTTTCTTTTAAACAATTTAAATAGCCCTAGCTGTATATTCCATTCATGTCATCTCAAGTTTCCTTAATGACAACAATATCAAATCTGTCCTCATGTACTTGGATTTCTAGTTGCCCTTGTTTACTCAGATTAACAAACGCAGATGGTAATTGCGGTGGGAAGGAGCCCTGGATGAAACCTGAGTCCTCTTGAACTCACGGTGAGCTGCTCCTCCAAGCAACCTCTGTGCTATGCAAATGGATGCAAATGGCTGCCTTGCTCCATTGGACCAAACCCTGATTGTTACTGAGATGGGAGACCACCAGGAGATCACAGAACTACAGGGCGAAGAAAGCAAACCAGCCCCCTGACATTGTGGCGTGGCAGCCACGGAAACCACGTTGTCTGGTCAATGGGGCCACTATTTGTGTCAAAGAGCTGACTTCCTTCGTGAGTCTCATTAGAATCCAGGTGTCAAACTTGTGGCGCCACGTGACATTTTGCGACGTTTTCCCCATTTGCGGAGCTACTTCGGGTGGGCATGGTCTGCGCCTGACCCATCCGGCCGGGGGCCGCCAGTTTGTCACCCTGCATTCAAAGCATGCTCTGGGTCTGATTTTCTGAGCCGGCTCTCAACCAAACCCAGCCGGGTGGCGGCTGCCAGCGGCTTTTCCCTTCTGGCGGAGAAAGGCAGCTCAGCTACCTGCCTGCCTGCCTGCCATGCGGAGCCAGAAGCCGTTGAATGTGAGGCCGCGGAATGGCCGTTCTTCCTCCTCTTTCATTCGGCTGGCTGGTCCCGGCCGCCTCCCCCCTCCCTCCCTCTCGCCCTCCCCTTCAGCGGGAGCTTCTCCAGCCCAGCCTGCCGAGGGTTGCTGGGCGCTGGCCGGGGATGCCCAGGAGGCCCACCGTCGCTCTCCGGAGGAAGGCCCCCATCTGGCCCAACAGCCCACGACCCCCGCTCGCGTGCCTCTGAGGGGGCCTCCCGGTTGTCCCAAAGGGGCTTTTTCGCGGAGGAGAAGCCCCTTTGGCGCCGGGGCAGGGGGGGGGGCGCCTTGGTCAGCCTGTCCGGGCAAACACGCCAGGATTTCCTGCTATTGTAGCCCAAAATGCGCGGTGACATCATGGCCGTCGCGGGGGCTCCTCCTCCTCGAGGGGCCGATTGGCAGCCTTATACGGCCAGGAGCGAAGGCAGGGGAAGCGGGGGCATCGGCGGCCTTCGATTCCCCCCCTTGGGAAGGGGAGCAGCTCTCGGCCTGGGCGCTCCTCTTCGGGCTCCGGCTCCGGACGGAGGGCTCCGCTCGCCCGGGGAGGCTCCGGAGCGCTTCCTCAGCAGCCCCTGTGGCCTGCGCGGGGGAGCCCCTTTTGCCCGGCCTCAGTCCACCAGGGCTCGCTTATCCCCCCTTCTGACCAAGGGGCCCTGGGAAGCGCACGGCCGAAAACAGGGAAATAATTTAAAAAGTACAAAACAAGAAATCCCTGCAGGTGGGGGGGGGGAGGCAGGGGTGAAATCTAAAATTTGTTACTACCGGTTCTGTGGGCGTGGCGTGGTGGGGGGAAAATGTGACTGAGTGGGTGTGGCCAATTTGTTTTCATTTTTTACTTTTAAAACCATTTTTTCTACAACCTCTTTGCAAAATGCTTGCAAAAGGCTCTGACGACCCCAGCTGAGTTGCCTGATTGGCAGAGGCTTTTTTTCTTTTAAATGCCTCTGATGATCCATCCGCAGAGGTTTTTAAAAGAAAAAAAGCCTCTAATGATCGCATGGCTCAGCTGGGCATGGGGGGAGAGGGGCAGGGGTTTTTGCTACCTCCGAACCACCCGCCACCATCGCTACCAGATCGGGCGATCTGGTCCAAACCGGGAGCATTTCACCCCTGGGAAACGGGCATCATCTGGACTAGGTGAAAGGGACGATGCAGGTGACTTTTGCCAAGAAAACATTTAGGACCATGAGTACATGGTTCCCCCAACACAGGTGCCGTTTATGCGCTTGGACCTCACCAAAGGGACTTCACTGTTACCAGATTGACTATGTCCTGTGCAGTCATCAATGGACCAGCTCCGCCTTGCTTTTAAGACCTATCCAAGTGCCGATTGTGGTTCAGATTATGAATTGTTGGTGGCAAAGATTAAAGTCAAATTATGCACTATCAAATGGCAGGGCCTCCAAAGAAGTTTGATGTCACCAAAATCCCTATCACGTATACAGTAGAGGTGAAAAATAGGTTTGAACTACTGGACGCTTCTGAGAAGACAGGAAATTCAATCCACCATTACTGGAATTGCAGAAAACATGCCACACAAGAAGCCAGAGGAAAAGTGCCAGGGGCATCAAGAACAGATGCCAAGAACACAGAAGGGCTGTACGCAGGTAGCAAAGGGGCCAACCCTCTGGATGATGAGGAAAGAAACTTCCTCAGAAATGACCTACCTTCAGCCCCCGGTCCCTGAGCTGAGTGCTCCTGAGTGCTCCTCCTGGGCCTTGGCAAATTTATCACCTCCTTATTTAGTCTCTGGGAGCCATCCATTCCAGCACAGGAAAGACCCTCGACAGCATTTCTCCCATCTATCAGGAAAATGAGAAGAAGATCCGTGCCTGATACTTGAAGAAGAGTATTCTCTCTCATACTGAAGGAACTCCATATGCATGACAAGTAAGCCATGAATCTTCCAGAAGGGGCTCTTGAGGTCATCAAGTCTCACCCAGGCCACAGCAGGACATCAAAGTGAAGCACCCAAGATGGATGATCCAGTGGAGATAGCTCCATCCCCAGGGCCATGGCTTCTCCTGGCTGACGGCTCTATGTTTAGAAGAGTCCTTCCGATTGACTGGAGGCCTAAGATGTTATCAGTGTTGTCCAGCAAAATGGCACGTCACCAAAAGTTGCCTGTCCTTGGCCTGAAGGTGAAAATGCCATTGGCCACCCCGGACCTCCACGGGCACCTTGTCCACCACACCAGGTGGCTGCTTTGCAGGGCCACAGCTAGCGAGAGTCCAGCAGCTTCTCCCCACAGCTGGAAGAGGGACAAATGGGGGGGGGGGGCTTGAGGTGGGGCTTCTAGACCTGAGCTCCTCTTTAAATGGGCTCCCCCAAATGTCTATGGAGATTCTCAGTCATCCACATCATAAATGACTCACAGTTGTCTCATCAGCCCATCAGGACAAGATTCAGTGATCCATCTGCATTTGAAGGACAAAGGCCACCCTTTTGAAGGCAGCAAAGTCCACCGTTTGGATAGAGAGGACCACTGGTTTGAAAGAGGGGTCAAAGAATACATCTGGGTTAGAATTGAACAGCCCTCCCACCACAGAGGGGGAGGACTAAGACCCCACCTATCTCCTGTCTACAACGCAGCCGTTTCAGCAATGCCAAGAAGATTCCACACCCATTGGCACTTGATTCAGGTCATCCTTGAGGGCACAGATAAATGCCCAAGTGGCCTCAATGAGAGCGCCAACAACCATCAGATGACTGTAAAGAAACAGTTCTTCCATTTCCCCTACCCCATCCATCCTGCCAGTACCTATCCTTCCATCGCACCCACCATCAGAACTGATGAAGCTTCTTGGATGAAAAGCAAAACAACTTCCTCAAGGGGGAAACCCCACCCCCCAGTCCAGTTGCCTTTTTGAAAAAGAACATTTGAGGTTCCCCCAATGGTTGCAGGCAGGAATAAAGGAGGAGGCAGACTGTAGAATGCATGGTGCAGATGCTGGCCTAGGAGGAGAGAGACCCAAGGGTGACCTCAGGCCCAGTTATCTGTCAGGCTCTGCAAGAACCCCACCCCCCCACCCCCCCACCCCCCACCGATAGCTTTCTTTGGTGAACTGAGCAAGGAGATCCAAACATAAGGGACCTGCAACCACGAGGGGCAAAGGCTAAGACATCCCCTCCCCCATCCACAGGAATAAGGAAGGGTCCACCTGCCCATCCTGATAGAGCTGGAGAGCTGTTGCTGTGCATGGAAGCCATCTTCCCCATGCCATTCCTAAGGCTGCATCCCAACAACCACAGTCCTCCAAATATTCAGCTGCCCTACGAGCTTACTGTGGAGGAAGAGGTGGATCGCCCACCCAGGAAGGACAAATAGCCGTCATTCTCCCTCGTGTGGAGGGCCTGGGACAGTCTGGGATGGATGCAACTGTGGCAGAGGGCTGGAATGGCAGTTGAGCTTCAGGGGATACAGAAGAGTCCTCGGCGTCACCTCCAGCTCCAGCTCCAGCTCCTCAAGGCAGGGATGGAGGGAGGCTGCCAGTAGGATACTGCATGAATGTCCCCAACAAAAGTGACCAGCCAGTCAGCTAGGGCTTCTTCCTTCCACATGCCAGCCAGTCCAGAAGGCCCAACTCCACACTGCACAACCCCACTATACAGAGCTCAGGTCTTGCTTTGGCAGAAAGTACAGGCATGATTTTTACCCCAGAGCAGAAAATGGCAGTTAGGCAGCTTTGCTCCTCTGAGGAACGTCGGTGGAAACCGGTAGTAATAGCCAGTAAAAACCAGGTCTGGCAGTCTTCAAGCTGCAAGAAAACAAAGCTCAAAGACCATCAAGGACCCTACAGTCCAACCTGGAGCTACAGATAGTCTTATTAGTTTTTAGTTACTGTAGGGCCACTACGCTGTGATTGGAATTAACAACACCTTTTGTAAATGTACAATTAATATATTGAGCAGAGAAAATGGAGCTAACAACATTCTAATATCATCATACTCCAGAAGGAAAAATGGGGCTCTGATCAACAGACCTCCTTTTTCTTGTGGCCTCATGATACTCGGCTAATCCTCAAGATATATTCTGCACCCCCAGCTGCACCTTTAACAGAATGCTAACAGAATAACGGAGTCGGAAGGGACCTAACCAATCTAACCCCCTGCTTAAGCAGAAGACTCTACGTCATTCCAGAGAAATGGCTGTCTAATCTCTTCTTAAAGGCCTCCAGTGATGGAGCACCCACAACTTCTGGAGGCAACTTCTGTTCCACTGATTGATTGTTCTCACTGTAAGGAAACGTCTCCTTAGGTCTAGGTTGCTTCTCTCCTTAGTTAGCTTCCATCCATTGCTTCTTGTTCTGCCTTCCGGTGCTTTGGAGAATAGGTCGGTCCTTTCTTCTTTGTGGCAGCCCCTCAAATATTGGAAGACTGCTATCATGTCATTCCACTCCTCCTTTTCACTAGATTAGACATACCCAATTCCTGCAACCCATCATCATGCTTTAGCCTCCAGCCCCCTAATCACCTCTAAAGTGAGTAAAGTTAAATCTTGGACCACCTTTAGGTAGTCCAAGAGCTCCCTCTGCTGGGAAGAAGGGGTGGTTTCTAAAATGCAAGCAAAGAGAGGAGGAAACTTACAAATGGGTGAGTGCCAGTTTCTCATATTTGTGGTTTTCAATTATCATGGCTCCTCAGATTTTTTTAATTCCTAAATTCTGTTATTGCCATTCCTTTACTAGTTTGAGATTTTAAAACAAAAACATGTTACTCAGTTTAATATATTTTATTTTTTAATTAAATTTATATGAAATTTGTATTTTATATAATAATCAGATACTTTAATTAAAAGAACAGCTAAAATTGAGCTGTTTAAAAGTTAGCATCATAGATGTATAATGCAAAAGCATTATTTAAAGGAAGCTGAATTTCACTATTTTAAAAAATTCAGAATCAGAATTTTAGGAAATGTTTTACAATAAATATTGTCATATAGTTAAAGTGCTGAAATATTTTCACTGATGCATAAATTTGCTACTATCTTCAAAAGAATAATTAGAAAAATGGGGCTGACTAAAACATTAAAATTAGTGAAGTTTTACAAAGTTACATAGCTTAAATTTTCAGCAAAAAAAAATAATAATAATTTGGAAGCTGCTGGGGAAAAATTCCACAGGACAGTAAATGGTTGACATTTCCCCATCAAATACGAGTAAATAATGCAAGCTAAATAGAAGCAGAGCAGAAAAAACAAAGAGCAGTCATGTTCACAGAATTATCCTTCAGATTGATGTGACGAAGAAAGCAGGTGCTACTTGCTTAGTCTTAGACTTGAGAGACACCCAGAGCATCTTCTCTGGAGCCCTAAAATGGCATTTCTGGGATCCCAGCAGGCTGAGCTTTGTATGGATACAACCAACTTACAAGTATGAAACCCTGCTGAAGCCCTGCTGCAGGTGGTGGCCTGAAGTTGCTGAGGAGTTCAAGAAGTTCACAAATCTCCATGTGATTAAAAATCTCGAGATGCCACAAACTTCTCTTGGGCTCTCATTTACTTCCTGCTGCCTATTCTAAGCATAGCACAGCTACTTGGGGCAGGCACAATATTTTTACACAGTGTGTGAAGCCAGGCTGGTTAAAATATAGAAGTGTCTGCACAGCCCCCTAAGCTTGGTTGGCCTTAGTTTGGGTGCCTGTGCAGATTAGCCTCCTGAGTGAGCCCCCTGCCAGTGGGGGGGTGGGGAGTGGGGGGTGTGTGGCCTATGAATACAGTGCAGGACCACTAGGGAGCAAGTCGAGGGTGGTGGAGGAGCCTGTCAGGTGTCAAGACTGCAAATGGCCTCACAAAGGCCGGCTTGAGGTTCCTGCAGGATGACTTTCATGGACCACAGTTGTGGTGAACCAGAGTCTTGAAGAAAAGCATCTTAGTTGGAAGAAAAAAACCTGCTTTTTTACACCCCAAAACTAACACCACTGCTCTTCTCTCCTCCACCCACAAAGAAGCTATTTCAAGGCAAGGAAATAAACTTTTGAAACCAACCTCCCTTTTATTGCTTGAGATTACGGTCATTTGAAGGCCATGCAGTTAGGATGGGGTGGGGGGTGGGGAAGAGAAAATAAGCAGGAAGGGGGATGAGAGGAAAGGCGAGAGCTAGAACCGCTTCAGTGGCCGAGGGTGAAAGGCGGCTTGGCAAGAGCCCTCCGGCTGCCCTAGGCAGAGAAAGGCAGCCTCCCTGGGGCTGGGGAAGCGGTCCCTTGGCCAGCTAGGCAGAATTCTGGAGGGCCAGCACCTTCACAGCCTGACCCAGCGGAGCCCTTTCATTCTCCCCACACTCCCCTTTCAGGAGGACCAAGGGAGGGAGCAGGCGTGTCCTTGAGCTGGGAGGGGAACATAAATTTTGGCCGGTCCAAAGAGTTGCATTACTACTGGTTACGTCATTCATTGGGCCTGCCTTGCCAGGAATGGGCAGGGGAGCTTCGGAGTGTCCTGGCTCTCGCACGGGGGTGGTAGAGAGGTGGTTCTTTCGGTTCTCTGGAACAGTGGAGCAGCCCAGCCCTCGCCTAGGCTCCGAGGTGTCCGAGGGGACGTCTGGCACTGCAAAATGGCACAAGGGCATCAAGACGACCGGAAGGAAACTCAGACTGGGAGACAGTAAAGGGTTTGCCAGGGATTCATCGGAATGGAAGTGGAAACCAAAAGAAACCTGGTTTGTGATGTTGCTGCAGGGGTCGTTTGCAGGCTGCTTTCTGGGATGCCTCTCTGAAGGACGAAGAGCTGCCGTTGCAACGCGGCAGAGCCCGATACACTCGTCTCAAAGGCAAAACAGGCCAGAGCAGCAGGGGGACCCGGCAGGGACGAAGGTCAGCAAGAGAAGCAGCGTGGGACCATCCACTGAATTGGGCTGGACGTTCTGCAGGGCGTTGTGGAAGGGAAAGGGCTTTCCTCCCCCAAATAACAGCCTCCGTCACTGCATTAGACTTCTGAGGATGTCACGGCTGGCGTTGCCTTCTCCTCTCCCCTCTTCTTCTCCTTAATTACAGCGGAAGTATAATAATGCTTGAATTTTATGAAAAAGATGGGAATGGGGATGATGATGGTTAGCAGGCCACAAAGCACCGCAAAGGCCGCAATTACTTTGCCAGCTGTCTGGGTGGGATATATATCGCCATAGCCGATGGTGGTCAAGGTGATCACAGCCCACCAGAAGGACGAGAAGATGTCATGAAGCAGCGTATCTGGGTGATCCTCAATCAAGCCGGCAAATAACGTGAGGGTGCCAAAGAAAAGGATTTCGAAAAGGAAAATCCACATCAGGATGGCAATCTCCTTCAAGACGGACTTGAACATGTAGGGGAAGACTCTCAGCATCAGCGGGGTCTCCAGCAGCTTGAAGACCTTCAAGAGTTTGATGATATAGACCACACGGAACAAGTTCAGCCAACACGGCAGAGCTCCAGGCTGGTGTCCACGTCGGCTGAAAAAGAGGTCCAGGCAAACTGGGAAAAGCGCCAGGAAATCGACCACATTCAGGGGCTTTCGGAAGAATTTCTTTCTGTCTGGGCAGGAAACGAGCCGGATGACAAATTCACACATGAAGCAGAGAATGAAGAAGAGCTCCAGATGGAGGAGAGAAGGTATCTGTGGACACAACGACTCCATTGAGGGGTGGTGGGTGTGGGTGAAGTTGTGGGGTCCAAAGAAGTCTTCACGTTGGCCTCCTTTGGCACAAAGGATGATGATGAGGGCAACGTTGACCAGCAGGGACATGACTGCAAAGCCCTACAAGGAAGGAGAGGGAGACCCCATGTCAGTTGCCAGGAACATCACCTCCCCAACTCAACGGTAAACCACCCAGAGGAGTTACAGAGCCATAACCGCCAGCCAAGGCCACCACTTCACGTTAAACTTACATACAGTGTACAAATGTACATTCAGTTCCCCTGTAGGTGCAACTTCTCCCTTCTATTATTTTGTGATTGAGTTCTTCCTGATTAGTCTCCCCCTCCCATCAAATAGTGGTAGGAATAAGTGGAGGATGTCTATAGGAGGCTAATTGCTTCCATTTCCAGCTTTAAATTCTGAAACCAAACCACCATCATTTAACCATTCTGTCCTTGGACTTTGGTGGCGTGGTTTGGGCCATCTGGAGACTTTCCACTCCTATTTTCCTCCTTGAAAAGTCTACAAAAGGAAGACAAAAACCAGAACACACATCTCTGGGTCATCAGAAGCTGTTCTGCAGCCCTAGTTGAAGGAATTAGGGCTCTGGTAGTTTAAATGGCTGGGCTAGAAAACATTGAAAATGAAATGTGTCCTTTTCCAAGATTGATAACTCATCACTTAAAGAATATTCATGACTAGATCACAGCGCTAGACCTCTATGGTGTCAAACAGTTTTTTCTAGGGAGACCCAGAAAACAGATCCCAGCAAGCGGCTCCAGGCCAAGTTCCAACTTCTTGCTTCTATGGGGGGGGGGGGGGTTTCTAAATTACCTCACCCATCTGCCCTCCAATCGTCAGAAGAGCCTTCTTAGAGATTAGAGAATCCCGATATGGCGGAACAAGGAGCAGAAAAGGCAAAGGATGGCTTTGATTGGAGGGACAAAATCCAAAGGGGAGGAAATGGGCAGGAACGGGAACAGCAGTAGAGGAGAAAAGCACCGGTGGGCAGAAGCACCACACGAGGCAAGAGTCTGATGCAGGTGCAAGACAAGGAGTCGGTTGAGGCCACATCCACAGGAGGAGAAGCTCGGGATCACGCGTGCTCCCTGCCCTTTTCTTTATTTTGACCCAGAACATTGCACCATGCATGGCATTGTAGGAGAAACATTGACATATTGGAGCATGTTCCAGGAATGGTCAGCCTGGAGAAAGGGACACCACCAGGAAATCCCAAAGATAAAAACCAGCCACAACCCCCTAACTCTGGAGAGGCCCTCTGCCCGTGGATTTCCAGCTACACAGGGCATGGCGGAGAATCTCGGCCTTCCACTCAGTCGTGGGCCTCCTGGCCTTTGGGGTGGGGGACAGTCTTCCACAGCCCCAGGCATTCTCCCCGGGAAACGTTTGCCTTGGGGGCCCTTCTCGCTCCTGCCTGGGCTGAGGCTCCCCTCCCGTTCTTCCTTGGCTCAGCCCCGCCCGCTCCCTCCGCGCTTTGTCCCCGGGGGGAAGGAGCCCCGCGCCGGCTCACCGTGGCCCAGGCCGACGAGCGCGGCTCCTCCAGGAGAGCCCAGGGCCACGGCGCCCACCGGCCGGCCGTCCCGCGCGGACCCCGCTCCAGCAGGCCGCGCCGGTCCTCTCCGCCGCCCTCCTCCTCGGGCTCCTGGTGGGGGTCGTCGGGGCAGAGCTTCCGCCAGCAGCAGGCGGGCAGCCGCGCCTCCGCCAGCCCCCAGAAGGCCAGCTCGGCCCGCAGCGCGGCGCGGCAGGCGGCGGGCCCGTGCAGGTGGCCGCTGCGGCACAGGTGCAGCACCTGCTCGAAGAGGCGGCCGCTGCGGTCGAAGAAGAACTCGCCGGCGCGGGCGTCGTAGGCGAAGCGGGCCGCCGCCCCGGGCTCCACCAGCCCGCCCAGCTTGGTGCCCGGGAAGGCGGCCAGGGTGGCGCGGCTGGGGCGGTAACGGAGCCCGCCCACGTTCAGGGTGACTCGGCCCGGGGGCTCCTCCATGCCCGGCGCGGGGCTCCGAAGAGGCAAAGCGGCGCCGCTCCCCCGGCCCTCGGCGGGACTCTGCTCGCCTTCCTCTCGCTGCCCTCGGCCGGCCCACCTGGCTACCTGGCCAGGCGCTCGGCGGGCTTCTGTTCTGCCCCGCCGCTGCCCGCGCTCCCGCTCGCCGTCGCCCGGGCCGTCCCCGCTCCTCACCCGCCCGCCCGCCGGCCGCAGCCCGAGTGGCGAGGGCGAAAGCGGCGGCGGCGGAGGCTCGGGCGGCTGAGCGAGGCGGCCAATCCGGAGGGACTGCGCTCCCCCCCCCGCCCCCCGCCCCCCGCCCAGCTGGAAGCGAACCTGCCGCCCGAGGCTCAAGGAGGGAAGAGCCGCCCCGCCCCCCGTGCTGGCCCGGAGCCCCCGCCCGAGGGAGCTTTTCCTGGAAGACACCCGCCCCACAGCCAGGCCATGAGCTGCCTTGACAAGGGGAGCCGCCCCTTCAATGTCGAGTTGCGAGCTCCTTTGTCCCTTCCCGCCAGGAACAGCCTGAGAGAAATAACTTGCAGAAGTTAATCAAGAACAAACTCAACAGTTGCTTCGGGGTGGGGGGGACAAAGAGGGGCCAGAGGCCGCCTTTTCAAAGGGCAGCCCCATCTCTGGGATTCCTGCGCCAAGCGGGGTGGTGGCGGCAGACTAGATGGCCTCGGGGGCCCCTGGCCCTTTAGGACCTGGCTGAGCCCCTTCTTCTCCCCAGGTCCCTTACCCACCTAAAACAAATGGCCAAAATGCATTTGATCAGCTTCCCTGTTAATTTCTCTGCCATCCAAACCTGGAAGCGATGGGGGGGGGGAGGTTGGGGGCTGCCTCTGTCTTGGGCAGGATGGGTGGATTCTGTGCTGGTCCTTTAGCCAGGATGCCAAACTGGCCGGCTGGAGCTGCTTTTGGGGGAACCAAGCCCAAAGGGCATCCAAACAGAGGCCTTGAATTAGAGACCATGGGGAGAAATGGACGATGGCACACGTGGGCCTTTGGTCTCCCATATCTCTGGGCAGAGAATTTGGGTCCAGGGGGCAACAGAAACGGGGGGTCCCATCAGAGACTTCATATTCTCCCTTCTTTGTCAGTTTGACAAAGTTGGCCTGAAAATTCAGTCGTCTGTCCTTCTAGGCCACTGACAAAGAGCTGGTTACAATCATTAGAATCGTGGCTGATGAGTTTCACATTGTCATTGTCTAAAGATGCTTATAATTATGGTCAAGTTATATTATGATTTGACTACATTTGCTTTGGGAAGAAAATTGCTCAATTTCTGAAGTAAAATACAGTTGGTTCTTCGTGTGTGTGTGTGTTTTAAAAAATCAAAACTTTTTAAAAAAATTAAACACAGAAGAACATCACTCTGCTATTGCCAAAGCAAGGGGAAGGAACAGAGCATGCTGTTCAGGAGAAGATCTTATGCAATCTATCCCCCCCTTTCCCCCCCTCCCAATCCCTCTGGTGGCTCTGTTTATAGCCTGGTTTTGTTTTTTGGCCTCCGTGAGTTGGACTTGAGCCAGAGCACAGCCTGTTTTTCTCTCCTCTTCTTCTCCTTCCTTTTGCAGGCTACGTTTTGCAAAACTGCTCTGCAAGATTAGAGGTAAAAATATAAAACCTAACCAGACGGTTGGTGGAGCCTCAGCAGAGCTGGGGAAGGAACCAGGAGTTGAAAAGTGGCATTCGTTGATGTTGGTGAGGAGTGAGCTAAAACCGATTCCAGGGACTCCACCACCGCCTTTGTCCAAGAAGGATCCAGGTTGGTTCTTTCATTTGGGTGTGATTGTAAGAGACTTGAGTTGTTACTACCACTTCTGTTCGGGCACAAACTGGCTGAATATGTTTAACATTTAATTACAACCAGGAACTTTTTACTCTCAGGTTATGGGATTTGTGAGCTTCAGAACTGAATTGTAGTTCTTGTTTTTCTCATGGTGATATATTTATTTTTATATTTTTTATAATTTTCAATATATCATTCAGCTAGCTATGGAAATAATTGCTCAATATTTCAGGAAATGTTATGCGTTTGGTTAATTTTTTTTTAAAAAATCCTCATTTTTCAAACCATTCATGTTCCCTAGGCAGACAATTAAAGAAGCAACCGAGTTTCCTGTTCAGCCTGGATCTTTCTGAGGAAATTACCGTGTTAATTACTTTGGGCTCCATAGCTGGAAAGAACCATCCAAAAGATGGTCAGGTACTTGAAAGAAGCAGATGAGTTAACATTTTTTTCATCTTAGGTGCTAAAATGAATGAGTTAAATTTAATATTTCTTTTGATATTTTATTACATACTTCTGGGCCACTGATTTTAGTGATCAAGAAACAACCGGAAAGAATTATACTGATGTAGGATGAAGTGGGAAGGAAGTATTTGAGGGCTGTCTCTGGTGGACAACCTTTTTCTTCTAAATGTTTGGAGACACAGTGTGATTGTGATCTGCAGAAATCCCTCCTTAAGTAGGAAATGTTGGGAGGAAATAATTTGCTGTAATATGATAAATAAAATAAATAATATGGTAAACAACAACTCTAAGCCATAAAACACACTGCTGCTTCAGCAATTGCCTGTTGCTAGATTCGTGAAGTTGAGACTTTCTTCCACGTTCTTTGGATTGATCTCCATCAGAAAAGAGGAAGAGCAGTGGGGAGGAAGGGGCTGCAGGAGCAGCCCCACCAACTCCCTCTCCCCTTTCTGCCCAACTGGGGCAGGGGTAGGAAGGGCCCTCGTCCCTCTCTTCTCATCCTAGGGGAAAGGGAGGCGATCCAAGAGCCTGAAAGTTCAGCCTATTTAGAAGTCTCCCATCACTTTTCTTCTGAAACGTTATTAAAAGGGCTGGACTCTTAATAATAGTAAGAATAATGCTAATAATACCTCCATGATTCCTAGTTAGAACCAAATCACTGGATAACGAAGCCTCTGCTATCTCCTGGATGAATATTGTAGATGATGACAATGATGACAGACTTTTTCCTGTCCTTGGCAGCCAGTCACAAGAGATGAAACCACTGGAGGAAAAGATCTCCTTGAACATTGGGGGTCTCCAGTATGAGACCTACACCAGCACCCTCCAGGCTTTCCCTGGCACCAAGCTATGCCGCCTGACAGAGCCCCAGGCAGCTGCCACCTTCGACTACGATCCAGACACCAAGGAGTTCTTCTTTGACAGAAGTTCCTGCCTCTTTGAGGAGGTGCTCAACTACTACAGAACCAAACAGCTCCACTGCCCTGACCTGACCTGCAAGTCGGCCCTGGACGAGGAGCTGGCCTTCTGGGGGCTCAGCAACGCCCCCCTGGCACCCTGCTGCTGGCAGAAATTGGCCATCGCTGAGGGGCAAAAGGAAGAGTACGGCATCTGGGAGGAAAACCAAGCGGTCGCTGGGCTCCTGGACCAGCTGGGAAGGAACCAGAGCACCTGGAGGGGCCGATGCCGGACCAGAATCTGGGCCATGTTTGAGAAGCCCTTCTCCAGTTTAAGAGCAAAGGTCAACTAGGGTTTTGGGGGGCAGCATGTGCTCCTTGCAGTATTGCTCAGTGGTTTTCTCGGCCTCTTCAGGGGCCATGGCCCGAGGCCGAGCCAAAGGCACTCGCCGGTTTTGTTAGCGTGAAGCGGCTGGTCACTCTTTCAGAACTGCGCTGAGCCCTTGGTCCCCCTGCAGGGAGAGTCCTAGGGCAGGATTGAAGAGCATGGCACATCAAGTATAAATCTTGCTGCTCGTTATAATAGTAGTAAAAGTAAGAATGGGGATTTGATCAGCTCCCCGTGGGGTGAAAATCAACCTATGCAACACTGAAACAGCCTTCCTCCAGCCTCCTCCAGCTCCTCCTCTGTTTCAGACAAAGCTGGCCAGAGATGGGATATTTTTTTCCAATTCTTCCCCAAGTTCATGAGCAGAGAAATTGGGCAGACAACTTTTCCCCTGAATTTTTCTAGGGGAAGGAGAAATTCTCCAGGGAGTGCCTGGGAGGAGGCTCTTCCTGAGATTATGGATGGAAATGGATAGAAGTGGGGGGAGGGGAGAAGAACCAGATGTTAGAGAGAGGATTGTCCTCTGAAGGCCCAGCTATTCAGATCCACCTTTGGCCAGCCAGTCTTAGGTATGACCCCACTGGTCAACCTGGGGGATTTTTCTGAAATCCTCTTCTCTTTGCAAGGACATCTTCTCAAGCTGACTGAGGTTGAATAAGAACAAATTTTAAGAAAATGAGGAGCAGTGGTGAAATCCATTTTTTTTTACTATCGGTTCTGTGGGCGTGGCTTGGTGGGCGTGGTATGTCTTGATGGGCGTGGCTTGGAGGCAGGGCAAGGGAAGGATATTGCAAAATCTCCATTCCCACCCACTCTGGGGCCAGCCAGAGGTGATATTTGCCGGTTCTCCAGACTACTCAAAATTTCCACTACTGGTTTTCTGAACTGCTCAAAATTTCCACTACCAGTTCTCCAGGCCCTGTCAGAACCTGCTGGATTTCACTCCTGATGAGGGGTCATCATTTCCCCTGAGGTTTTAGTTTCAGACAGTTCACTCCTATGCCCTGGATAGGAGAAATGATCCATGTGCTAAAAGCTGAGCATCTGTAACTTAACTCACTTGCACAGCTGGCATTTTGCCCAGCCATCAAGATATTCAGGAATGATCAGGGTCAGGCTCACCTCAAACCGTGAGATGAGTGGCGTATACATGTGATTGATAAAGCAATCCATCCATCCTTCTGACCTCCTCTCTTTTCCCTCAACAGGGCTTGGCTATTGTGTGTCTGCTCTTCAATATAGGGATATGCTGTCTTTTTATTGCCAAAGCTTTTGAAGACACCTATTTTTTTCCTCTTTACATTCTGGAAAACCAGACCAATTTTACTTCCGCCCTTCACACTGAAGCTGACAATCCCTTTTATGCAAAGCCGCTTTACCTCCTTCACTCGGAACTTTTCTGTGTCCTCTGGTTCATGCTTGAATTTTTTTTGCGACTCCTTTCCTGCCCAAATAAGAAGGAATTTCTCCAAAGTCCACTGAATGTGGCTGACTTTTTCTCCCTCTTCCCCGTTTACATCGAACTTTCCTTGCTTGGGCATCCCACAAGCCATCCGCATTTTGTATTCTGGCTGGACTTCTTGCGAGCCTTGTACTTCTTCAAACTCTTGAAGGTCCTCAAGCTGGTGGAGACCCCTGTGATGCTAAGAGTGCTCTCTTATACCTCCAGGGCCCTCATCAAAGAGATCCTCCTCCTCCTGCTGGTTCTACTCTTCGAAATCCTTTTCTTTGGTTCTCTCTGTTATTTTGTAGACATAATTGAAGATAACACATATACACATTTTCTTGACATCGGCTCAGCTTTCTGGTGGGCGGTGGTCACCTTGACTACAGTAGGTTATGGAGACATTGTACCCATCTCTCTAGTTGGTAAACTGATTGGAGCCTGCACAGCACTATGTGGTGTCCTGACCATTATCATCCCAATCCCCTTCTTCTGTATCAAATTCCAAGGCTATTACGATGCGGTCATGATCGAAGAGAAGAGAAAGAGACAAACGATCACCTTGCCATCATGATGGATGGTGGGATGCTGCCAGCGTTTCATCACGAAAAGACGTCTACTTCCAAACTGCTTCTGCTCGTTCCATCCTGCCATGTGTGTCTTCCCGTATGAAAGGTTAATGCTTTCATAAAGCCACTCTCGGTCTGCTCCTGGAACTTCTCCGCAATGGACAGGATCATCCCCACAAAAGTCTTATTTTCAAAAGGTTTCAAAATAATTTTGTAAAAGTTCTTGCTTCCAACTTAGCTGGCAAATAGCAGCCTTTTTCCCACTATGGACACAAGCTTATTAATTTGGAGTCTATCAGAAATTTTGATCATGGCGCCTTCCTTTCCAGCAAGCATCCTTACTGGCTGAGGATAAGAGGAAGGTGAGGTCATATGGCAGACACCGGTAGGGAAGGCTGGCCTGAGTTTGATCACAACTTTTAGAGGAATATAGCAATAGCATTTAGACTTATATACCGCTTCATAGCACTTCACACTCCTCTCTAAGCGGTTTACAGAGTCAGCATTTCCGGGCTTCCTGTAGGCCTGTTTTTCGCCCTCCGGAGGCTCCAGAGGTTTTCCATTAGGCCCCAGGAGGGCGAAAATAGCCCATTTCCGGACTTCCTGTAGGCCCGTTTTTTGCCCTCCGAGAGCCTCTACACAAGCCCTGTACTTACCTGGCATCCAAAATGGGCCGTGTGGAGATTCCTGGGAGGGGAGGGGTGGCTTGGGCATGCACGCACATCTTCGCATGCGCCGGAGAGACCTGAAAATCAGCTGGCTGGCGGGAGGCATGCTTGCATGCGTGGTGGAGCTGATAAAGGGTGATGGTTTGCATGCCCACAGAAATGGCGCCATGTGTCAGCTGTGGCACGTGTGCCATAGGTTCACCATCACGACAATAGGACATATATTGTATGTCTGAGTTTTAAATATTTCATTATTGGCTATTTTGGATTCCTCCTCATGCATCGGTATATTTACCAGGCTCTTCATACACCTGTCATACAACTTGATTTTCTTTGCCTGTTTTTTTGCAAATTAGAAGCCCATCAATAAACTTTCTTCTGCCCATCTAGTAGTTCAAAAACATGCAAATGCAATTAGCACTTTGATGGGAAGGTAACATCATTCCATGTGCCTCGGCCTACAATCATGCTGACCACATGACCACAGAGGTGCCTTCAGACAACATTGGCTCCCTCAGCTAAGCAATGGAGACAAACAGCGCCCACTAAAGTCAGACAACTGGACAGGGAAATCCTTGACCTTTTTTTTTTACACTAACCTTTGAAGCAGTTGTATCTTCTTTCAAGAAAACCTTATCCCTTATACTAATAACATTTTTGAAAATGTTTTCAAAACTCTGGAAATCTCTGTGAATCTCTTTGGGAGACATTTTTGCAGAGAATTTCATCAGGTCACCAAGAACTGTCCCTGCAGTGATAGTGGACAGTACATCAGGGTGTCCGCAGGAAGGCAAAAAAAGTCAAGATGTCCACAATCTGGAGATCAGGATGAGACATAAAAAGGACGGGGCTTTAATGACGTGGTTCTAGCTGCTATCTTGACTTTTTTACACCCCACAAATGCGGACAAACATGCAGTATATTATAATAGAAATACTAGAATTATACTTTAACAATGGAAACATTGCAAACTCTGTAGAACGTATTACTGACAATGTCCAATGAAATAGTCTTTTAAGAATATTTGTAATGAAGGAATTGGAATAATTGTTCTGCAACCTTGGCTAGTCTACTGACCATTTACTGACTTAAGGTGTATTCAAAAATATATTAATCAATTCTTATAGTTTCATTCCACATTTTCTATGTAATCAATTTTAGTTTTTAGATTTTGTAATGTATCTCTCTAATTAAAAAAGATGCAAGCAGAAACCTACCGTATTTTACTGATATATCTCAACCCCTGCCTCACAGCCATCGCCCTGACCCAATTTCTCTGCCCAGAGAGATGGGAGACTCCCCACTTCCCCAAGGCCCACATCTGTGGTCCATTTCTCCCCACCGTCTCTAATTCAAAGCATGGCCTGACTGCATCTCTTTGGGTGCCAATTGTGTTTGCCTCCCTCAAACTCTTGGCTAATCAATTAACAAATGTATGCAGGAAACATACCACAGTAGTACTGGGAGACGTTAACTACCCTGATATCAACTGGGAGACAAACTCTGCAGCAAGTGGGAGATCGAACAGATTTCTAACCAACTTAGCTGACAACTTTGTCCTCCAAAACGTAGAGGAGGGAATTAGCTATATAGGCTGGACCTAATTCTTGCTAATAGAGAAGAAGTGATAGAGTCCCTTCCAGGCCTATTCCTATTCCTATTCCTATTCCTATTCCTATTCCTATTCCTATTCCTATTCCTATTCCACTCCACTCCATTCCATTCCATTCCATTCTACTCTATTCTATTCTACAAAAAAAAGATGAAGTCAGGAAAACAAAGGCTCAGAATGAACAAAGACTTGCAATAAAAGTCAAATATAATAATAATAAAGTTTCTTTCAACATATAAATAACAAGAAAAAAGTCAAGTGAACAGTCGGTCCACTAAAGAGAGAAGATGGCAAGGAAGTAACAGGCAGTAGAGAGAAAGCAGAGCTGCTTAATTCATTCTTTGCATCAGTCTTCACACAAAAGGAAACTATAGCCCAGTCTACAAAAAAACATATTTGTAAAAGACAGACTAGAAATAAAAATTAAAATAAGCAAGAGAATGGTAAGAAAATACCTGTTTGATCTTGACAAATATAAATAATCAGGACTTGATTGATTACATCCCAGAGTTGTGAAGCAGCTGGCAGATGTCATTTCAGAACCATTGTACCACATCTTTAAAAAATCCTGGAGCACAAGGGAACTACTTGAGGATTGGAAAAGAGCTGATGTGGTTCCCATCTTCAAAAAGAAAAAAAAAAAAAAGAGGGGGAGCCAGACCCAGGGAACTACAGACACTCAGCCTAACATCAATACCTGGGGAGATACTGCAAAAGATAATAAAAAACAGATCAGTGAACATCTAGCAACAAATAAAGTTATAACTATTAGCCAGCATGGTTAATGGGTTTATTAAAAACACATCATACAAAACCAATCTTATTTCATTCTTTGACAAAGTGACTAAATTAGTAGACCAGCGAAATGCTGTGGACATAATATACTTAGACTTCAGCAAGGCATTTGACAAAAGTAGACCACAATCTACTTTTGATAAACTAGAAAAATTGACAAAACCATGCTCAACGAGTACTCCTTAATGGGACTACATCTACATGGAAGGAGGGAAGCAGAGGGGTAATAGAGGGTTCTGTCTTAGGCCCAGTATTCTTCAATATCTTCATAAATGACTTAGATGAGGGAATAGAAGGGGAACTCAACAAATTTGCAGATGACACCAAGCTGGCAGGAATAGCCAACACCCCAGAAGACAAGCTCAGGATCAAAAAAGATCTTCACAGACTTGAACAATGGCCCTATCCAACAACATGAAATTTAATATGGAGAAAAGCAAGGTTTTACACCTAGGCAGGAAAAACCAAATGTACAAGTACAGATTAGGCAAAACCTGCCTCAAAATCAGTAACTGTGAGAGGGATAGCTCAGAGTCCTAATGGACAATCAGTTAAACATGAGCCAGCAGTGTGTGGCAGCAGCCAAAAAAGTTAATACAATCCTTGATTGTATAAACAGAGGCATAGAATCAAAATCACGTGAAGTATTAGTACCGTTTTATAAAGTCTTAGTAAGGCCACACCTGCAATACTGCATCTATCTTTGGTCACCAAAAGATGTTGAGACTTTGGAAAAAGTTCAAAGAAGAGCAGCTAGGATGATTAAAGCCCTGGAGACAAAAACATGAAGGAATTGGGTTGGCTAGTCTACAGAAAAGAAGGACTAGGGGTGACATGATAGCAGTATTCAAGTATTTTGAGGGACCGCCACAAAGAAGAGGGGGTCATCTTATTTTCCAAAGCACCAGAAGGCAGGACAAGAAACAGTGGATGGAAACTAACCAAGGAGAAAAGCAACCTGGAATTAAGGAGAAATTTCCTAACAGTGAGGACAATCAGCCAGTGGAGTACAACTTGCCTCCAGAAGTTGTGGGTGCTCCATCACTGGAGATTTTAAAGAAAAGACTGGATAGTCCTGTGTCTAAACTGGCATAGGGTCTCCTCCTTGAGCAGGGGGTTGGACTAGAAGACCTTCAAGATCCCTTCCAGCTCTATTCTAACTGAAAAGCAGCTTCAGCCAGCCACTTTGGTGTGGGGGCTCAAGGACCAGGCTAGAGACCGAGAGGCTGTGGGCTTTGCTCCATCTTAAGGCATGAAGCTGGCGTGGGGGATGGGTGGGTGGGGGGTTGGGGCCACTCTTCCCCTGTGAACCTCTGCAGAGGAAGGCAAGGGCAATCACTTGCGAAACTCTTGCCAGGAAAGCAGCTCTTCCTTTTTACAATGTGCCCCCAAATGGCTTTTCTGATCTTGTTGCTTGCGGGCATCAGATGGCTTTTGAAAGACACCACATAAAAAATAGACAATGACTTTTTGCCACATAAGAAGAAACTGTTGGGAGTTAATACTGGATGACCTCTGGCGGTTATCAGTCTACCCCAGGCCTCCCGTGTTCTGCTGGTTGTCTATGTAGCCACACCCCACTTTTCTCCTGGGTAAAAAGAATTTGGGGAGGAGCCATATCTGTGCTTTCTGCCAGAAATGGCAGCGAGAACGAGGCGAGGGCGGGGACCAGACAAATAGGAGGAGAGGAAGCACAAGAAGATGCAATCGTGTGAGATCCCTCGTGCACAGAAGAACAGCTCTAAACAGGACATCTAAAGGGTTCAAATGAAGGTCATATGTTAGAGAAGTGAGCTAAAAAACAGCCAAAGTGACAAATGCAAAGGGAAACACTGAGAGAAGAAAAAAAGTGGATTTTGAAGCATTGACTAGCATTTATGAAGAAGATCTTGGAATCTCTGGGGCAGGTCAGGAAGTCATGGCCTCTGTGGCAACAACAGAGATCTGTTCCAGGTCATTGAGGACCACACATTAGATCTGATTTCTCTCTTGGGACAGTTGAGATGTGATCCGGCAGTGGAGGACATCAGCATCACTCTGTTGGCGTGGACAGATCAGACTCCCTGAGGTCAACCCTCCCTGCAGGCAGGCAGGCCCCCCTCGATCTGCCTGACCAGGTGACTGATGGGCCCCGTGGGTTCCAGGGACAGCTTGGAGTTTCCCTGAGGATCTGAAGGAGGCCCCGGTCGCTACCTGGAACAGGCTTTGGATGTTATCATTCCTGTGCAGCATCTCCCTCTACTCTGGTCCTGTGGTGCCCGTTGGTTTACTAAGCATCTCTGGGAGATGAAGCACCAGAAAAGATGCCTTGAGCAACATTGGCGGAAGACTCAAAGAGCTCATATCCCATTGTGACAATAAGGCAGTGAAACATCCATACTTCTCTGCCTCCTTGTGTTCAGTGGCTCTGTTTAGGTTAACCCCATTGGGTAGGGAGCCCCTCCACCCCACTCAACTGTGGTG
This sequence comes from Arizona elegans, assembly GCA_022577455.1. NCBI lineage: Eukaryota > Metazoa > Chordata > Lepidosauria > Squamata > Colubridae > Arizona > Arizona elegans. The sequence continues at coordinate 20,730,336 of JAKOOJ010000015.1, read as the reverse complement.
AGGATTTTTCAGGTTGTCTGAAGGATAAAGTCACTCAGATGTTCAAACTTGCATGTACAGCCTTGGGCACTGAGGTGTGAGGGGCACAACCTGAGGGTGTGGTCCTTGAGCGGACACGGCTTTCTGTGCTGTCAGCTCAGCCACCTGTTTACTGGATCTGGGGTCATGAAAACAGCCAGGAAGGTGAGCCGAGGGGCTGTCATTAGACCCAGCAGTCCTCAACAACCACTGATCCAGTGGTGGGTTGCCCCGGTTCGCACTGGTTCTATAGAACCAGTAGTAAAATTGGCGGAAGGCTTCACCCACTGACCCTAATATCATGAAAATGCTTCTGTGCATACGCAAAAGAGCGCGTGCACAGCCCTGTTACAAACCGGTAGTAAAGATAAGTAGAACCCACCCCTGCACTGATCAGTCTCCAACCTCACTTTCTGAGGAAGGTGGCTGGTCTGGAAATGATGAGAATCCAGAGGTAATGGATCATTTAGACTTGAAAGCCAGTCAGGTTCCAGGCCGGGGTGAGACAGTCTCAGTTGTGCTTGTTGGATCACCAAAGCCACGGGGGACGGGAGATGGTGGCTGATCCACCCTTTTTGCCCCTTGCTATCTTAGCAGATTTCAATAATGTCAATCACATTATTTTCTTCTGAACCAGCTCCATTTTATATTATTTCCCTTTGTTTCTCCAGGGCCAGTTCCAGAGGTTGAAGGGGAGAGTTCTCCTGGCCCCTCCTTTGTGGGATGCTGCTAGGTTCTGCTTTCTCTCTCCACCTTTTCCATAACTCCACGAAACCCCTGAGTGAGGTCACCTGCTGTTTTGGAGCTCAGTATCATCACTACCCAATTATATCTTTCGATTCCAACTGGCCAGTGAGGCTGCTGGGGGGAGGAACCATTTTTACTCAGTCCTATCAAGACGGAGTGGCTGTGGGTGCTTGCTTCACCAGATCTGGGGATGTGATCTTGAATGAAGTTCCAGTTCCCCATTCAAGGGTGTGTGCACAATTTGCGAGTCTTCCTGGACTCACAGCAGTGCACCAGCTTCAGCCGTTCCTCAGTCAGGGCTTCTTCAGGCAGCCACTCATGTGCTGCCCATCTATCTAATGGTTTGACTGCTGCAATGCACTGTGGCTGTGATTCTTTTTTTTTTTTGTAATGAGTTTTTATTTTATTTTATAGTATGTAAAAATTCCAACTTCAATTGAACAGTGTGTTGACTGGGTACAAATCATTTTAAGAAGTAATATTCAAAATGTTTACAACAATATTCATCACATTTATATCAATATATATTAATACCGATAATAGTCATACTATTTGTTTAACCAATTTTAACCCATCTTCCTTGTATCACTGATCCTTTCATATATTTTCCTGTTTCTAGCTCCTGTTTTTGTCAGCTGGCCATTGATAAAATAAGTCCCAAGTCAAAAAATATTCCGTTTCTTTCTTTTCTTTAATTGTAAGTGTTAGCTTCTCCATTTCTCCATATTCTAATATTTTTCTAATTACGTCTTCATCTATTGGGATCTCTTCACTTTCCACTGGTGTGCAAATACCGTTTCCCCCAAAATAAGACATCCCCTGATAATAAGCCCAATTGGGTTTTTGAGCGCATGGCAATAAGACCAAGCACTTATATCAGGGTTCAAAAAAATATAGGACAGGGTCTTATTTTCGGGGAAACACGGTACTGTTCTCGCTGCCATTAATATATGTAAAATCAGATTTATTTATGTTACGATATTTTCAGGATCAGACTCAATAAGTAGATTAAGAATTAGATATTCAAATAAAGCACTGTTTATTTACAGAAGGCATTCTATATTCACTGAATATTCACAGATAGAAGCTCAGAAGGAAAGCAAACAGCTCCTTATATATACAAGGGGTGGAGCTAGATATAGGAGTGGTTAAGTATGAATATATTAAGTAGTGAAGAATAAATTAACTCCTGATTTCCTGGTCATGTACTATTTACATAATAAAGAATAAGGCATTTACTTGTGACAAATCCCCCTCTAAATGCCGATTCGATATATAACAATAATTACATTCAGATTCTGAACAATATAAAACTTGTAACTTAGAAGTCAAATATTTGTGCTGCTTAGAGGGTAAAGGCTTTGTTAGTATGTCAGCAATTTGCTCTGACGTTTCACAATGGACTGCTTTAATAAATCCATCTTGAGATAACTGCCTCACATGTTTGAATTTTATATCTATATGTCTGGATCTTTGTCCAATGGCATCAGATCTAGATATTTCAATAGCAGCCTTATTATCTTCATGTATGATAAATGGTAATGAAGGTTTCATCCAGGTGTCTGACAACAAGTCATTAAACCATACGAGGTTATTTGAGGCTTTAGACAAACAGACATATTCTGCCTCAGTCGTTGATGTGGCTACTAAGTCTTGTTTACCAGTATACCAGTAAACTGGACAATTGTTAAGAAAAAATATATAACCAGATGTGCTTTTTCTACATGTGGTGTCGCCAGCCCAATCTGCGTCGGCGTAACATGTGAGGATGGGCTCTTTGTCACTATTGGGTTCCAATAATAAACAAAAATCTAAGCTATTTTTCAAATATCTTAATATTCTTTTGACAGCTTCCCAATGATATACTAGTGGTTTGCTGACGTGTCTAGACAACAAGTTGAGAGGCAAAGCGATATCGGGTCTGGTCCAATTGGAGATATATAGAAGGGAACCGATGACTGATCTGTAAAGAGTATTATCTTTAAATTCAGGGGATGACTCATCTGTGTTCCTCAGGAAATCAGTTTGCATGGGAGTATCACAGGGTTTAGCATTGTTTAAGTTACATTTGTTCAGGAGTTCTATAATCTTATCTCTTTGAGAAAGTTTGAATCCCTTTTTTGTTTTGCTAATTTGAACTCCAAGATACTTATTTACCTTACCTAATGATTTCAAAGAGAAATGTTCTTTAGTTTTGTTACAAATGTTTCTCTCTTCTCTTTGTGTTTACCTATATACAAAATATCATCCACATAAATTAACACGAATTCTAAAGAGTCATCCTCTTTTTTAACAAAGAAACAGTTATCAGCAGTAGTGGCATTAAAATTCATAATTTTGAGCACTTTTACTAAACATTCATACCATCTTTTGCCAGATTGTTTCAGCCCATATAAACTTTTATTTAGTAACCACGTTTCATTTTTGTTTGTATATTGACTGAGGTGCTCTTACATATATCTCTTTATCTAATTTTGCATGTAGATATGCAGTCTGTATGTCGTATTGGAATACATCAAGGTTAAGTGCTGATGCTATGACCAGTGCAGTTTTAACACTCTCAGTTCTTACTGTGGGAGAGTATGTATCCGTGTAATCCTCGGGATATTTTTGTGCATAATCTTGAGCAACTAGTCTAGCTTTGTATAAGGTGTTGCCTCCTTCTAAGTTTTTGATTTTATATATCCACCTAGTACCAATAACAGTTTTATCTTTAGGTGCATGTGTAGGTGTGAATACATTTAATTTCTGCAAACTATCCATCTCTTTAGTCATGGCTGATTCCCACTTTTCCTTTTCTTCGGGGGGAAGTTTTAGCACTTCCTCGTATGTGTTTGGTGTTGATGTTTCTCCATCCATATACATTATATAATCTTTGTATTTGTTTGGTATTTGGTTTCTGTTATTCCTGATTGTTCTTTTTGGTCTACTATCATTGTCATGTAAATACCTAGCTTCCTTTTTTGTTAATGAATCTGTCTTTATTTTGTATTGACTGTTTGTCCATGTTTTGTTTTTGTTTTTATGTATGTTGTGATTGTATTCTTCTCCAGTTCTTTCCTCTTGGTGTTTAGTGTTTGTATAGTTGTTTGGGAAAATTTCATTAAGATGTATTTTAGACCAGTTGGCCTGTTCATGGAATACAGCCGTTCTGGAAACTATAAATCTGTTATTATTATTGATAAATCTGTACCCTTTTGTGCCTGTTTCGTAACCCATGAACCTGAGTCTCCTAGATACGTTCTCACCTTTACGTCTTAATTGCTTAGGTATGTGTACGTCTGCAGTGACTCCAAATATGTGCATATGAGCTATTTTGGGTTTCCTATTATACATCATTTCATATGGTGTTTTGTTAACAATGCTGGACCAAGTTCTATTTTGTGTATAATTGGAATATTGTAAAGCTTCTGACCAGAATTGTTTTCCTAAGCCAGCGTCTTCTAATGTGCATCTAATCATGGTTTGTAATGTTGAGTTCTTTCTCTCTGCCACTCCATTTTGGAATGCAGAGAAAGGGCTAGACGTGTAATGTAACATCCCTTTGTCTTTAAGCCATTGGGAGAATTCTTTTGACATGAATTCACATCCCCTATCTGTCATAATTTGTTTTATTCTAATATTATGTTGTGTTTCTATACGTTTGTAAAACTCCTTAAATTTCTGAAAAGTTTCATCTTTGTGCTTTAGTATATAGACCAAGCCATAACGACTATAGTCATCCACAATGGTTAGGAAATAACGTTTTCTATATGTGATTGATGGTGTTAATGGACCAACTAGGTCCATGTGTACCAAATCAAAAATTTTGTTGGTTGATCTTGTTGATTTTTTGGGTTTGGGGCTAGTTTTGAGTTTTGTAGATTTACATACTGAGCATTCCAAATAGTTTTTACAATTTTTTATTTTAACACCTTCAGCATGTTCAGTCATCTTTTGAACTACAGGAAAACTGGCATGTCCTAATTTCCTATGTAAGACATGAGCACACTCATCATGAATTGGTTTACCAATATTAGGTATTTTGTTGTTGTGTGTGTCTTTGTGATTGTGAATAATCTCATGTTCCTCATTGTTACTATTACTACTGCTTTCGTTGTCTACGTTATTGTTATCTTCCATGTTAGAATCAATGTTGTGTAACCATTTTTCTTTTGTCATTAGATAAGGTAGACCTCCTTTAATAATCACAGTACCTATGTTTGTTCTGTTTTTCTCTAATGTTGCTTTTCCTTTTGAGAACACAATATTTATGCCAGAATCTCTGCTTAGTTTTATTGCACTAAGTATGTTATGAGGTATTTCAGGTATTAACAATACCCCCTCTATTTTTCCTAGGCCAGGTAAGGTTATATTTCCTCTACCTATGACTTGAACCTTCTCTTGATTAGCTACCTTAATTACGAATTTATCCTCTACAAATGAAGATAGTATATTTTTATTATTTGTAGTGTGGTTGGTTGCTCCAGAATCGATAAGCCAATCATTGTCCTCTGTCTGTTGTATGTTAGTGTTGTCATGTTTGTTTAACCCATTCAGTGAACCAGACTTTCTATCTTTTGAGTTATCCCTGCCCCCTCTATGTTCCCTATAGATGGGTGGACTTCTATATCTATGTCTATCAATTGATGACTGTCTGTTTTGATACCTATTTCTGTAGTCAGGATTTTTTCTATTTCTGAGGAGTTTTGGACAGTCTCTCCTATTATGTTCTTTGGATCCACAATTGTGGCATCCTATTGGTTCATGATATCTTTCTTGAAAAACTACCCTCTTATATTGTTTATGTTCCATGTGATTGTTACAACGACTTCTCCTTGAATTATCTTCAGATATTAGCTTGTTAGATAGACTTTCTATGGATAAATATCCTAAATTGATTGTGTCTAAATGAGATATATAGTTATCCCACAATGGGTCTAGTGAGTTAATGATAACACTCTTCATTGTTTGATCTGAAATTATTTCCCCCCTTAAATGCAGTTCTGCTCTAATTTTGTTTAAAGATATTAAATGTTCACTTATGGTAACCCCTGGCTTTATCCTAGCTGAGAAGAAATCTTTAGACATTCTTGTTGTAGTGGCTACACTTTCACTGTGAAACAATTTAAACATGCATTGAATAATTTCTGATACAGTTAGATTTTGCTTAATACTGTGGTACATGGCAGGAGATATACTGGAAATTAATAAGAAAAATGCCCTATGGTGCAGACAGTCTAATTTTAGAGTCCAAGGTCTTTTGGGGGGATTAGTGATAAAAAATAATAAGTTTTCTTTTAGAAAGACAACCTGGAGCTGCTGACACCATTCTTGCAAATTAATGCCATCTATTCTCAGTTTTGGGAAATCATTGGGTAAATTCCCAATATTGTTGGATCCATTACTTACAACTGGAGGTAGTCCGTGGTCTTGCAAATGTTGAAAGTTACAAAATGGCGTGGGTATGCTTGCAACGATTCTGAATGGTTCTCTCTGTTCTTCATGTCCTTCGAAGTTGTCTGTGTAGTCTTGCACATGCGCGTTGTTCATTTCGCTCCTGAAGCCGTCGTGAGAGGTTCTCGCTGCCACAGCTCCCTCACATCGCTCTTCTTCTGAGGAATCGGTCTCCGGCTCGATCTTGGGAGTCCTGGTGATAGCAGGCGCTCGCTTTCTTTGGTTGAGAACGCTGGTCCCTGGGATCGTCTGTGGCGTGGGGTGGTATCTGCAGGGCTCTCTGGGTTCAGGCGTCGGCGCTTTCGTCGTTTGAATAGAAGTGGGTGGATTCTGAGATGTTTGTTTGCTTGCTTGCCTTTTCGTTGATTCTTTAGTGATTTTCAATTTTGGTCCAAAAGCAGCAAAGAGCGTTTTCATTGCTGATTTTACTTGCATATCTATCGAAGTCTCTTCAATCTCTGTGTCTGATTCTTCTGAGGTGTAAATTTTCTCTTTTTCATTTCTTGCATCAAGTAAGGCTTTTCGCGCTAGGTATTTTGAATCTAGCTTTCTGATTGGCTCTGCTTCGCTCATCTTAGGGGTCCGTTGAAACTAAGATGGCTGCCATTCGAAATTTTGCGCGGGACTGTTAGTTTTCTTTTTCGCTGTATTTTTATTTTCAGGCAGATCGCTCACCGTTTTTGAGTCTTTAGATTTATTCGTAACGATGTGCTTCTCTTTCGCTGCTCCGTTGTTTTTTAATATTTCTTGGAGGTTCGCGATGAGATTTTCATTGTTCTTTTGGCTTTTTAAGAGTTTTAGTATCTCTGACCTGAGTTCGTTGTTTTCTATTTCGTTTTCTTCTTGATCATCAGTCTCATCCATTGTTTCTTCATTGTCAGTAGTGCAGTCTTCAGATTCTCTCGATATTGTATTCGTGGACTCATCGATTATTTCTTGATCTGCTTCCATTTCTTTGCTGTATGCCCTGGTGTTGGGTCTTTCTCTTTTATTTCTGGAGTTTTCTCTCTCAGACATATTTAAAGTTTTATTGAGTCAATTTAACCATCCTCTGCTACCAGATTGTTACGATATTTTCAGGATCAGACTCAATAAGTAGATTAAGAATTAGATATTCAAATAAAGCACTGTTTATTTACAGAAGGCATTCTATATTCACTGAATATTCACAGATAGAAGCTCAGAAGGAAAGCAAACAGCTCCTTATATATACATGGGGTGGAGCTAGATATAGGAGTGGTTAAGTATGAATATATTAAATAGAGAAGAATAAGTTAACCCCTGATACCCTGGTCATATATTATTTACATAAAGGAGAATAAGGCATTTACTTGTGACAATTTATTTATTTATTTATTTATTTATTTATTTATTTATTATATTTCTATACCGTCTTTCTCCCATAGGACTCAAGGCGGTGTACAGTCAAGAAAAATATAGACACACAAACATCATAAAATTGCTAATTAAAATTATTACTTAGTTTGGCCAATTAAATAAAACCCAGAATTAGATAACATTTTAAAAATCATTCACATGTTCATATGTTTAGCCCCGCCTGTTGAACATCAGGGTCTTGAGGGCACGGCGGAAAGCACGGAGATCAGGGATATTCCGTATCTCAGGGGGCAGTTCATTCCAAAGGGTTGGAGCCCTCACAGAGAAGGCCCTCCCCTTGGGAGTCGCCAGTCGGCATAATTTGACTGACGGTACCCTGAGTAGTCCCTCCCTGTGAGAACGAACTGGTCGGTGGGAGGCTATCAGTGGCAAAAGACGGTCTTGTAGGTACCCAGGTCCTAAGCCATGGAGCGCTTTAAAGGTGATAACTAACACCTTGAATTGCACCCGGAAGACCACCGGGAGCCAGTGCAGCTCGCGTAGGAGAGGTGTTACATGGGCGTAACAAGCTGCGCCCATAATCACCTGTGCGGATACGTTCTGGACCAGTTGGAGCCTCCGGGTGCTTTTCAAGGTGCTTTTCATATTCCCTTTATTATACATATCTGGTAAAATGCCCAACAAAAATGTCTCTGGTTTCAAGTCTATATGTTGTTTTATCATTTTTTCCAACCGTTTATGCTCTATACGTAGAACAAAGGCATGGGCGAGCGAGTGTTAGAACGATCTTTTATTAAGTAACAACCAACTCGTAACACAGGAAAACAGAACAATTTGGCTGACAGCGGCTTAAATAGGCGGCTGTCAAAACAGAGCGACCAATCGGAGGTCGCGCAGCTTCCCGCTCAGTAACTCCGGAAGCTTCAACCAATCAGGAACAGTAGCAACACGCGAAACCATACGTCATCTTGCTGAGGACTTAACACCCCTTCCCACCAGTACAGCGCATGCGTAATCTTTTAAATACGTAGGCCGGCGTCGGCTCCGCCCTGATCTCCACAGTTCAGGGCCGGCCTTTGGTGAAGGCGGAGCCGGAGCGCTGTCCTCGTGGGAACCATTGGATTGCGATTGCAGAGTGGGCGGCACGACAGCCGGCGCGGGAGACCCAAATCGAGCAGTTGAGTGAACCGACGAGAATGCATTGGGTTGATGTCCAATAGTAGGAGAATTTGGTGCTGGAGTATTGCTGGTTATGCTCGGTGGCCTCTCGTCCCCCGCTGATGTTGCCTGCTTACAGGGAAGGTCTGATGTTAAAGGCATCCTCCTCCGCAGTTGGTTCACGTGCCGCCTCCAGATGCGACCATCTTCGAGCTGGACCCTATAAGAGTAGGGTCCGGTTAATTGGCAGATGTGGCCTGGCACCCATTTATTGTCAGACCCGAAGTTTTGTGCATAGACAGGGTCGCCAATCGTGAATGCCCAGCAATGGGGCGTGAACTCCTTTGTTATTTCAGGTGAATAGGCAGGGTGTAATCTGTCGAGAACCGTCCGGAGCCGTCGGCCCATGAGCATTTCAGCCGGGCTCGTCTTGGAATCGGGGCATGGGGTTGTGTGCTGGGCTAATAAGTATTGGGCGATTTTCTGATGCCAATTAGTGGTGCCCAGGCGGCTAAGCACCTCTTTAGCCGATCTCACAGCCCTCTCCGCCCGTCCATTCGCGGCCGGATGGAAGGGGGCCGTCGTCGTATGGCGAATGCCTAGCTTAGCCACAAACCGATGGAATTGTGCTGACGTAAACTGAGGTCCATTATCGCTAACATATGGCCTGGCTGAGCCAGGCCGGTAGATCAGGCGATAGGAATACCCGGCCAGAAACTCCGCCCAGTGGGACATGCGGGGCGAAATCATGACCGGGGTTTGCCGATCACCGGCCAGCAACCCCAGAAGGGGCTTGTGGTCGGTGACCAGGGTAAAGGAACGGCCATAAAGATAATCATGGAATCGTTTGACCCCGGCGACAGCCGCCAGAGCCTCACGATCCAATTGGCTGTAGTTACTTTCCGGAGCGGAAAGGGTACGGGAATAAAAGGCGAGAGGCGCCTCGAGGCCTGAAGGAAAAACGTGACTCAGAACGGCACCAATGCCATAGGACGAGGCGTCGCAAGTCAAGGACAAGGGTAAGCTCTCGTCGTATTGGACGAGAACTGCCTCAGACGTCAGCGCGTCTTTGACAGCTTGGAATGACGTTTCAGCAGCGCGACTCCACCCCCAGGGCGACTTAGCATCTAGGAGACGGTGGAGGGGCTCGGCGAGGGATGCTTTATGAGGCAAAAAAAATGGAGTAAAAGTTGAGGAGCCCCAGGAACGCCTGTAGCTCCGCCTTGCAGGTGGGCGTGGGGGCATTTTTAATAGCTGCGACTTTGGAGGGTGTAGGGTGTATCCCCCGGGCGTCGATGAGGAACCCCAAGAATTCAACTTGGGAAACCCCTATGGCGCACTTTGATTTCTTCAGGCGGAGGCCGGCGCTGCACAGACGGCCAAGAACGGTCCGAAGCTTGTCTAAGAGGTCAGCTTGGTCTCCAGCGGAGACCAAGACATCATCAAAATAGGGTACCACCCCGGGAATTCCCTGAAGCAATCGTTCCATGATGCTTTGGAATATTCCCGGGGCGACACTCACTCCGAACTGAAGCCGGGTGCATTTAAATGCACCCCTATGAGTGACAATGGTTTGGGCCATGGCCGTCGGCTCATCAACTGGTAATTGCTGATAAGCCTGGGCCAGGTCCAACTTGGCAAATACCTTGCCGTGACCCAGGGAGTGCAGCAGGTGCTGCACCACTGGCACCGGGTACGGGTTGGCCTGCAATGCCTTGTTTAGGGAACATTTATAGTCGGCGCAAATTCTAATTGAGCCGTCCTGCTTTAAAGGAATTACTATAGGGGTCTCCCAAGCGGAATGATCCACGGGGATTAGTATGCCCTGAGCCACTAATTTGTCAAGCTCTGCATCAACGCGCGGGCGCAAAGCTAGAGGCACTCTCCTCGGTTTGAGGCGGACTGGCATCACCTGAGGGTCCAAATTAAAGGATATTGGCCTACCCGTGTATTTACCCAACTGGTCCGAGAACACGTCAGTGAACTCACGGGCCAGAATAGAAGGAACATCGGGGACTACCCTATGCACGCCAGAGATGGACAAATTTAGAGCGGCAAACCAATCCAGTCCTAATAGAGTAGGGCGGGCGTCTCTAACCACAATTAGTGGTAATTTACCAGAAAACGAGCGGAAAGACACCAGGAAATTATCATATCCCAGAGTAGGAATAGCCTTCCCTTGGTAGTCCTTTAAGAGGACAGGGCACGGCTTGAGCCGGCTGCGAGACAAGCCCGGCAACAACTTAGAGAGGGTCACCCACGCTATGAGCGACTTAGAGGACCCGGTGTCCACCTCCATTGTACAGGCCGACCCCTCCAAACCCACAGTCAGGAAGAGCTTATTGGCAGAGGCTGAATGAGTGGCGTTGCTCACAGCGATGTCCGGCGGGTCCTCGTAGTGGGTGACAGCGAGGCAATCCTCGCGGCGAGCAGGCACTTTCCGACCACGGCGGCGCTCCAGGGGTGGCCCAGAGGAGACATCGGACATCGGGGCTGGCGCTCTGCAGACCCTCGATAAATGGCCCCTCTTCCCGCAGCGGCGGCACACGACGGTCTTGAAACGGCAGTCGGGACGGCGATGGTTTCCGCCGCAGCCCAAACAGGTGTCCTGCGCAAACTTAAAAAGTTTGGTGGACACGCCGCGCTTCCGCTGAGTTGCCTTGAGGCGGCTCACCTCCCTTTCCTCGTCGGAGGACTCTCCCTGGTCCGAGTCCTCGTAATGCACTGACAGGGGTTTAACATTCGATAGAGAGGGCGTCTGATGACGGTGGATTTCAGCGGCTGAGCGACCGGACATTTTGGCAGCCCTGGCCTCGTCCAGGGCGACTTGGAGGGTCAGCTCAGAGCGAGCCAAAAGGCGCCGTTGTAGCTTTAAGTCCTTGATACCGCAAACCAGCTGGTCCAACAACATCTCGTCCAAGTGGTCGCGGAATTCACAGTGGAGAGCTGCTGAACGCAAGGAAGCCATGTAATCGTTCACGGATTCACCCTCTGTCTGTGAGCGCTGCCAGAATGCATGACGCTGTGCGATGCGAGACGGGGTAGGGGAGAAATGGTTCTTTAATTTCTCCACCAAGGTCTCCCAAGGAACATCAAAAACTTGCTGAGGCGCCGCTAGAGCCCTAGCAGCGGCAAAAATCTCGCTCCCACAAGAGTTGAGAAATAACCCCGTTTGCGGTCGCTAGAAAGTTCAGTCAGAGCGTTCGCTTGTAAAAAACACTCAAAACGTTCCATATAGGTGTCCCACGTCTCAGAGGCAGGGACAAAAGGAGAGAACGCCGGTAAGAAGGTAGACATGGTAACTCTAGGGGGTGGTGGAGGTTTCCACAGTCAATTTTTTCCTCAGAAGTATACCACCCATCCCACCTTCGTCGCCAGTGCTCTATACGTAGAACAAAGGCATGGGCGAGCGAGTGTTAGAACGATCTTTTATTAAGTAACAACCAACTCGTAACACAGGAAAACAGAACAATTTGGCTGACAGCGGCTTAAATAGGCGGCTGTCAAAACAGAGCGACCAATCGGAGGTCGCGCAGCTTCCCGCTCAGTAACTCCGGAAGCTTCAACCAATCAGGAACGGTAGCAACACGCGAAACCATACGTCATCTTGCTGAGGACTTAACAGTTTATTTATTTTTGTCCAACATTTTTTCGCTTTTTGACATGTCCACCACTTGTGGACCAGGTGAACCAGGTGTCTGGTGACATTTTCAACATTTTGCAGATTTATTCTTAAACATCTTTGCTAATCTTGAGGGTGGGAAATGCCATCTATAAAACATTTTATAAAGATTTTCTTTGTATGCAGTAGACATTGTTAATTTATAATTTCTATCCCATAATTTCTGCCATTGGTCTAACTTAATTGAGTAGCCAAAATTTGTAGCCCATACTTCCATTGTCTCTTTTATTTATTCATCTTCCATCTGAATAGTTAACAAATAGCTATATATTTTCTTTATTAATTTTTCATCTGTCGCTGTTAATATCTGATCTAATTCTGTTAATTCTTTATTTAAACCATACATTTTAACATCCTTCTCATATCTAGATTGTATCTACGCATATGACCATCATGTTGATATGACAAAATCGCTCAGATCCGGGGGGATCTGGATTCTGACTGGGTAGATCAGGGCAGGGTGACGAGGAACAGTCTTGAGAATGTTATCTGGGAGGAGTTTGATGCTGTGACTCCCGATGATGTGGACAGGATTTTGGGGAGACTTAGTGCGGCCACATGTTTACTGGACCCGTGTCCCTCCTGGTTGGTACTGGCTTCCCGGGAGGTTACACGAGGCTGGTTCCAGGGCGTCATTAATGCTTCTTTGAGTGAGGGTCACTTCCCCACTGCCCTGAAAGAGGCGGTGGTGAGGCCTCTCCTCAAGAAGCCGTCCCTGGATCCAGCAATATTGGCCAACTATCGTCCTGTCTCCAACCTTCGCTTCATTGCGAAGGTTGTTGAGAGTGTGGTCGCGCAACAGTTTCCGCAATTCCTGGAGGAAACATCCTATCTAGATCCGTTCCAGTCGGGTTTCAGGTCTGGGCACAGCACGGAAACGGCATTGGTCGCGTTGGTGGATGATCTCTGGAGGGCTCGGGACAGGGGTTATTCCTCTGTTCTGGTCCTATTAGATCTCTCAGCGGCTTTTGATACCATCGACCATGGTATCATGCTGCACCGGCTGGAAGAGTTGGGGGTAGGAGGCACTGTGTTGCGGTGGTTCTCCTCCTTTCTCTCCGACCGGTCGCAGTTTGTGTTGGCAGGGGGGCAGAGGTCGACCTCGAGGCCTCTCATCTGTGGAGTGCCGCAGGGATCGGTCCTCTCGCCCCTTCTGTTCAACATTTATGTGAAGCCGCTGGGCGTGTTCATCCGTGGCTTTGGGGTGAGATACCACCAGTACGCTGATGACACCCAGCTGTACATCTCCACCCCAGGCCACCCCAACGATGCCCTTGAAGTGATGTCCCAGTGCCTGGAGGCTGTGCGGATCTGGATGGGGAGGAACAGGCTCAAGCTCAACCCTTCCAAGACTGAGTGGCTGTGGCTCCCGGCATCCCGATATAGTCAGTTGACTCCATCGCTGATTATTGGGGGCGAGTCTTTGGCCCCCACTGAAGGGGCTCGCAATCTGGGAGTCCTCCTGGATAGGCAGCTGTCCTTGGAGGAACATCTGACGGCTGTTACCAGGGGGACCTTTTATCAGGTTCGCCTGATTCGCCAGTTGCGGCCCTTTCTTGATCGGGATTCCTTGTGCACAGTCACTCACGCCCTCGTCACCTCTCGCCTTGACTACTGCAACACTCTCTACATGGGGCTCCCCTTGAAGAGCACCCGGAGGCTCCAGCTGGTCCAGAATGCAGCAGCGCGGGTAGTGATGGGAGCAACATGGCGCTCCCATGTAACACCGCTCCTGCACGAGCTGCACTGGCTCCCGGTGGTCTTCCGGGTGCGCTTCAAGGTGTTGGTTATCACCTTTAAAGCGCTCCATGGCATAGGGCCTAGCTATCTCCGAGACCGCCTGCTGCTACCAACGACCTCCCATCGACCCGTGCGCTCCCACAGAGAGGGCCTTCTCAGGGTGCCATCAGCCAAACAATGTAGGCTGGTGGCCCCCAGGGGGAGGGCCTTCTCTGTGGGGGCTCCCACCCTCTGGAATCAGTTGCCCCCGGAGATAAGGAGAATCCATGACCTCAATGCCTTCCGTCGTTCCCTGAAAACCCATCTTTTCCAGCAAGCCGGGTTGGCTTAGAAGAAATTTTTAAATTTTTTAATTAGTTTGTGATTCTTAACTTTCGGCCCAAATTTATATATATTTTTAAATGTTTTAATATTTGTATTCTATGTTTTTTATCTTGGCTGTACACCGCCCTGAGTCCTCAGGGAGAAGGGCGGTATATAAATTGGAAATTAAATTAAATTTAAATTAAATGTTATCTCAATCCCTTGATCACTCAATTCCTGTTTCCCCTTTTTCATTTAAAATATCTTTATATCTAGTAACATTCTCTATAGCAATAACATTTGGATAAATCAATGCCTCCATTGTTGAAAGCCAGATCGGTATTTTCAAATAACGTTGTTCTTTATTTTTCTCCCAAACTAATAATAGTGCATTCCTAACATAGTGTCTTTGGAAATAGCTATGTGTTTTGTTTTTTCCATACCATAAAAAAGCATGCCAACCCATTTCAATATCATGTCCCTCCAATGTCAGTAGTCTTTTATTCCTCAATCCTATTCATTCTTTCACCCAAATAAGTATTGAAACCTGGTAATACAATTCCCAATCTGGTAGCCCAAAATCACCCCTACTTTTAGAATCTTGCAACATTTTCAAACTTATCCTTGCTTTTTTTCCTTGTCAGATATATTTTAATATTTTATGAAATTCTTCAAAATATTTTTCCAGCTTTATTGGTATTGTTTGAAATAAATAGAATAATCTTGGCAAAATATTCATTTTTATAGTGCCTACTCTTCCCATCAATGATAGCTGTAAATGTTTCCACTTCTCTAAATCCATTTTAATTTGTTGTGTCAATTTATAATACTGGTAGTTATCTTCTTTAATCATTACACACTTAATTGAATTCCTAAGTATTTAACTTTCTTGACTATCTGTATACCTATTTTCCTCATTAGTTCTTTTTACTGTGTGTGTGACCTTTTTAACTATTATTTTAGTTTTAACTTTACTTATTTTCAGTCCTGCTACTTCACCATATTCTTTTATTTTCCTAATTAGTTTAAGTCCATTTTCTTGTGGGTCTTCCAGGATAAAAACCAAGTCATCAACAAATGCCTGTAATTTATATTGTTCCTTTTTTATGTCCATACCTTTAATTTCTTTATCTTGTCTAATGTTTCTATTTAACATTTCCAATGTCAATATAAATAGTAAAGGAGATAATGGACATCCTTGTTTTGTGCCTTTTTTTATATTAAAATTCTCTGTCGTATCTCCATTTACCATCACCTTTGCCATTTGTTTATGGTATATTGCCTTTATCATATTAATAAATCTCTCACCAAAGGCCATATATTTTAGTTGTAACAACATAAATTGCCAATTCATGTTATCAAATGCTTTCTGTGCATTTAAGAAGATCAATGCCATTTGTTTTCCAGGATGTGCTTCATAATATTCCAATGTATTTAAAATCATTCTCATATTGTTTTTAATCTGTTTCTTATGTAAGGAGCCATTTTGGTCTGAATATATAAATTCATTTAGAAACCTTTTTAGTCTCTCTGCCATTATTGAAGTGTATATTTTATAGTCAGCATTCAGTAAAGATATTGGCCTGAAGTTTTTTATCTGTATTAAATCTAAGTCTTCTTTCGGAATCAAAGTAATATTTCGGAATCCACGAATATTTGCTTGTCTCCATGAATTTGGTATCTTTGCATCAATCAATACTTCGTTATAGACTTCCAACATTGATGGGCCTGGAGTATCTTGTAAATGTTTGTAAAATTCTGCCAGCAGCCCATCTGGCCCTGGTGTTTTATTGCTCTTTTGTCTCTTAATCGCTTCTGATAATTCCATCATTGATATTTGTTCATTTAACATGACTTTCACTGTTTCTGGTACTTTAGTAGTTTAGTACTTTACTTTGCTTTTTCCAATATTGTTTAATATTTAATTTATTAATTAAATGATTTAATTTAATATTTAATTTCGTTCTGTTGAATGTTTTCTCTGTAAGCCGCCCTGAGAATGACAGCATATAAATTATATAAATAAATAAATAAATAAATAAATAAATAAATAATTTTCTCTTCTGAAACTTTCTCTTGCTCATACAACTTTTCATAATAGTCTTGAATTATTTTTTTTTATCCTCATTTTGGTAGTATAAAATTCCTTTTTCATCTACCAGTCCATGTATCAATTTCTTCTTTTTTTCTGTTTTCAATTTATATGCCAACCATCTTCCTGGCTTATTTGCATTTTCAGAAAAGTTCTGTTTAGCTTTTTGATTATTATTATTTTTTTTTTTGCCAATTCTTCTTTATCTAGTAAGTTTATTTTATGTTTTATTAGTTCCATTTGATTTTTTAAGTTTTTCTTGTTTGGTTCTTTCTGTAATTCTAATTCCAGTCTCTTGTGTTCTTCTGCTAATATCTTTTGATGTTGTTTCTTTTTCTTGTTTTTCCCCCTGTGTATGTTATAGTTAGTCTCCTAATGTATGCCTTAGCAGTATCCCATACATTTTGTAATGAAGTTTCTTCTTTTCTGTTCTCTTTGAAAGAAAAGTCCATTTCTTTTTCCATACTTTGTATAAATTCCTTGTCTTTTAGTATTGATTGATTCAATGTCCATCTCCGTTTTTTCGTTTGTCCTTTCCACTTAACTCCAATTGGATTATGATCTGCCCAGGTGCTTGCTTCTATTTCTATTTCTTGCACGCTTGACTTTAACTCTGGTGACATCCATATCCTAGCTATTCTTGACCAGGACATATGTCTATTTGAATAAAATGAATATCGATTTCTTTTCGGATTTATTTCTCTCCATACATCTTGGATTCCTACCCCTTCTGCCATTAAAAAAAACATTTTTGGAAGTGTTTTTCTAGCTTTTTTACTTACTTTACTACTTTTATAATCCAATTCTGCATCTACAATCACATTGAAATCTCCTACCACACAAATATTTTCATATTCCAATTCCATAATTTTCTTATGCAATTTTTCATTAAAAAATTCTTGTTCATTATTTGGTGCATATATTGCTACCAAAAGTATTTGTTTGTAGTCCATTGTTACCTCCACCATCAATATTCTCCCCTCTTCATCTGCAAAAAATTGTCTTGGTTTTATTGTTTTTTTAATATATAAGGCCACACCGCTGTGACTGTGATTCTGAGTTGGAACACAACCTTTCTTTACCAAATGGCAAATTTCTCTGAGAGATGCAATGTTTGAATCCTGATCTCATTACACAAATGCTGCAAAATATGCTGTGTGCGTTATTTTGTTGTTTGCGTCACAATATCCTTCCCTCTGTTGCGTCAATTGGTGCAACTTGCATGATTTGCACCAAGTTACTGAAATGACATTTAGCAGACATTTGTGAATAATGGACAGCCCCTCCCTCCAACTGGTCTGTTAAACAAAGTGGGGGGAGGCGTCTACACTTTAAGGGAACATTCCAGAGGAGGAGAGGCCCATTTACAGGACAAACCCCTGGAACAGGCTCAGGGTTGGGAAAAAGCTTCCTTTGTTCATCTGACAGCAGAGGAGGGAAAAAATCAGACCGGGAGCTGAAGTTTGGCCAGACACCATTTCTTTTTCTCTCTTGGACTGTGGGGTCCTTTTTCTACATAAGTGTGTGTGGGTGTCTTTGTTGCATAAAAACCCTATTGAACTGAGCCAACAACTCAACAGCTAACCTACAAAAGTAGGATCCAGAGGGATCCTCCCTTGATCTCATCCCTCCCTGATTTGTCCCACCCAAACCATGGGTACAGCAGTGTGTGTGTGTGAGTGAGAGAGAGAGATTGCATAACATCTTCTGAACAGCATATTCTGTCCCTTCTTTTTGTCTTGGGAGTCAGCAGGATTCCTGTTCCTGGAAGAAGTGATCCTTAAATGTTGTACAAGAAAGAAACGGAAACAAAACAAATGAAA
The DNA here is from genome assembly GCA_022577455.1 of Arizona elegans. Lineage (NCBI taxonomy): Eukaryota > Metazoa > Chordata > Lepidosauria > Squamata > Colubridae > Arizona > Arizona elegans. The sequence continues at coordinate 20,711,999 of JAKOOJ010000015.1, read as the reverse complement.
AGGCCGACCTTCTTCCCAGGGTTTCTTCTTTCTACCCAAATTGAAGCAGCTAAAACAACACTCTGACTTCCCAGCAGTGGCCACACAGCTTCCAGAGCTCCTCCTTGTCATTCCATTCAAAGAGGGTTGGGGGGTGGGCACATAAGCACAGTGCTTGCATGTGTGTTTCCTTGTGGTGGGATCCAGCCTTGCATGTCTCTGCTGTAAGAGTCCCTGCCAGCCACTCCTGGGTGGGATGCCCGCCCCGCCTCATCCCTCCCTGCAGGGGTTGGAAATCTCTTTTCTGCAGCTCCAAAGCCCCACAGATTGTGTCACTGAAATTCTTCAGGAAATCAGTGTCTTAAATAGTGACTAATTCTTTTAATTTGTGGTTGTTCTCACCACAGCTATTTTATTAATGAAACCAAGAAGGCCAAAGAATCTGTTCCCTCCCTCGATTACGACTTCACTCCTAGGAATGAGGTTCACTTTGAGAAAGGAACCCCGGAGTCACTCCGGGAGGGAGGGACTGATCTGGCTGAGGTCCTGGAGCCCAATGAGAAGCTGTATGATGGAGGGCAGTGCCCTCTGCAGCCTTGCCCACAGCATCTTCAAGCTAGAAATCATGCAGTGGGCCTGTTTTCTCCACAGTTCTTCTCATTTCATGGAGGAGAATTTGCTTTAGAAGTGGCCCCCTCGCAAGACCTGGGTTTCAGTGTAATTCTGATTGAGGAGGTACACTCATTGAGGGGGTAGACCAATTGTTATATTGGTAAAGTGGGTGAGAATTTCAGCCACAGCCACCTCCCTTTCTGGAAAAAGTGGGGCAAAAACTAGTGTAGAAAGTTAGCACCCACCCTTCTCCTAGAAGAATGAAATATTTTAGGAAATACATTGTACCTCCCTGGATGAGAAAAGGAGATACATTCTCTTGGAAAGCAGCCACTACTTTTGTTAATAGCCACAGAAAGACTGGACCATCCTATCTACAAGACAAAGGGCTGGGCCAGCTTATCTACAACACAAAAGACCTTCACCCTCAGGACATAATAGGATTAGCCCTCTACCCATCTCATTACATGGAACCTGGGAAGATTCAGCCAAGCCTGGGACTCAAGACAACCTACAAAGTTACCCCTGCATGACCCCATGGAAGTCTGATAATCAATTAGAATACATTTCTTACACAGGAACAGGACGCTCCAAGGTGGGGCCCAAGAGAGGGTATAAATCTCTCTCTCCCCCCTCCCCTCTCCCCCCTCTCTCTCCTATGTGCTCAAACCATGTGGTCCTGTTCACCATTAAACCATCTTTCCAAATAGCCTCCATGTTTCCAGTGTCTTTCTCCCCACTTGGAACTGAACCCAGATGGACATTTCTTCTAACAGTAGTATAACAGAATAACAGAGTTGGAAGGGACCTGGGAGGTCTTCTAGTCCAACTCCCTGTTCAGGCAGGAAACCCTATCCCATTTCAGACTAATGGTTGTACAATGTCTTCTTAAAAACTTCCAGTATTGGAGCACCTATGACTTCTAGAGGCAAGCTGTTCCACTGATTTTAGTTTCTAATTTATTCTAGTATGTTATAAACTATCATTATAATATATATTAGATATTAAATGATGTAAGTTTTTAGTTTAACTGAGTAATCAGTAATTCAGTCTTTGAGGAATCCTTGGTGCTTTCTGAGTTTTTGTGCTTTCTTGCAGGCATTAAATTACCCAAATTAGGTAACATCATCAGTGGGAATTGGACCTGCCCTCCAATTATCTGCTACAAACACCCATCCACCCTGCACAGAATTCCCCTCCCAATACCTCCACTGTGTCAAGGTCTTTTTGGCAGAAAAATTAACAGTGAGGTTGCATTTCAGGCATTTGTCTCAGGTGGGGTAAGGGAACCGCAGCCTTTGAAAAGAGAAGCCAGTTTCCTAAAGGTTAGGAATGGAAAGGGGTCCTCGAGGCCATCTAGCTCTAGCAAGCCCCAGAAATCTTTGAAGTTGCTTACATGTTCGTGGGGGCTGCCAATCTAGCATGTCCCTCACCTTTGCTGTGTCCATTTCGATCCCTTGATTAGACACCTGGTAGCCCAGGTGGTCCAAAGACTCCTTGTGGAATTCCAATTTCTATAGCTTCGCATAAAGCTTGGCTGCTAAGAGTTTTTTCAGCACTTGTGTGACTAGTTTGACATGCTCTTCCATATTTTAGCGGAATATAAGAATGTCATTCATGTAAACTAGGACCCCCGTATACAGGTGTTCATGTAGCACCTCATTGATCAGTTGCATGAATACTGTGGGGGCCCCCTGAAGTCCAAAAGGCATGACCCGGGATTGGAAACTGCCCAGCGGGCAGTTAAAAGCTGTTTCCCATTCATCTCCCTCCTTTATGTGAACTCGGTAATAGGCCTCTTTTAGATCTAGCTTGGTGAAGACCTTGGCTCTTGACAAGTGCTTCAACAAGTCTTTCATTAGGGGCAGGGGATAGGTGTTTTGTATGCAAATGACGTTCACACCCCTAAAGTCAATGCATAATCTGAGCCCCCCATCTTTCTTCTCTTTAAATAATATGGGCGCTGCCACTCTAGATTTTGCAGTCTCGGTGAAGCCTCTGGCTAAGTTGCATCTATGTACTTCCTCAACTCGGTCATTTCTGCAGGCGTCATGGAGTACATTCTCGGTTTTGGCAACTTGGCCCCAGGTTCTAATTTGATGGCACAATCAGTGGCTCGATGAGAGGGGAGGATGTTACACCCCTCCTCGCTAAATGCCTCAGCTAGGCCTCTATACTCCTTAGGAATCTGGGGTTTGCCTGGAGGTAAGTCTGAAATGGCTGCCGCTTCTGGTGGTGGGTCCCTATAGTTTGGCAGTCTCTTAGGAGGAGGGACGGTGGGTAATGGGCCAACACCAATTATGATCTTCCAGTTTCCTCTTCCCACTTAATGTCGGGCCCCATTTGTCAAGCCACGCAAGGCCTAATATGACAGATTTGGACATCTTTGGTGCCACTATAAATCGTATAAATTCGCGATGCGTCCCCATTTCTGACTTTACCAGTTTGGTTATTTGGGTGGCCGGAACCCCTCCAATTAATGTTCCATCCATCTATTTGAAAATTGGGCTCTCGTTTTTATCCCTAATTGTTCAATGATTGGACGCCCAATTAAGCATCTGGTACAGCCTGTATCTATTACTGCTGAGAGATTTCCTTACTCCCATGTCTCAAGCACCACCAAATTGACTTTAACTGAAAAGCGGGGGGGATGGCTGCACTCACCATTTGGTCACCTTCATCGGTAGCCTCACTGGGAGAAGCTCCTTTGGCCGAAGGTTCCTCGCTCTCTTTGGTGGGGAGGGGAACCTCTACAGCTTGTTGGGTGAAGCTGCTGGTATCTGGGGACTTTCTTGGCGCCCTTCTGCCTCTGGTGGCTGTGGGAGGACGTGATTGTGGAACTGGCACAGGGGCCAGACACTCAGAAGCCCAATGACATTATTCAAAAATTCCAGTCTGGTCATCTCCTATTGAAGCATTCTCATATTCAATAACATTTAGAAAGGAACAAATGGTTAGATATAGTGAATTATTGAATGAAAAGGGTGAACTTAAATCAAAGCAAGAATTAAAAGAACAAGAGATAAAAATGGATTGGTTTTCATACATGCAAATACAGTCTAGCTATGATAAAGATTCTAAGAATGAGGGTTTTTACAGTAATTTGACGAATTAAGATAAAATTCTAACAAGTTCTGATGACTATGTAATTAAAAAACTGTATGGTTATTTATTAGAAGTAAATTTGGAAGAAGAACAAGTTAAAGAAACAATGATTGCATGGGGGAAAAATTTTGGCCATGGGATTAATTTAGAGAAATGGCAAAAATTGTGGTCACATAATTATAAAATGACAATGTCAACAGCATATAAGGAGAACTTGTATAAGATGTTTTACAGGTTGCATTTACCCCTGACGAGGATAACCAGAATGTTCAAGAACAAATCAGAGAAATGTTGGAAATGTCATCAGACTCTGGGTTCATATTACCATATGTGATGGACATGTGCAGAAGCTAAAATATATTGGATTAAAATATATTTAATATATTTTAATTTTTAAAATAATAATATATTTTAATTTTTAAAAATATATTTATATTCTTCTAACCACACATGGTTAGAAAAAATGACAAAGAAACATATTGACTTTAAACCAGAGATATTTATATTAGGGATTTTACCAGAAACATACAATAGAAAGCTGAGGTATTTAATTGTGAATGTTTTAACAGTGGCTAGAATTATATTTGCCAAAAACTGAAAAAAGGAGAAAATACCTATGGAAGATGAAGTTATCAAGAAAGTTATGGAATGTGCTGAAATGAGTAAATTGACATTTGAAATTAGAGAACAGGAAGACAAACAATTTTATATGATATGGTATTTAATTTTATCAATGGCTAGATAATAAAGCATGGAAATAAAATATGAAATATGAAATAAATGTAATAATAAAATAAATGCAGCGGTTTTTACGGGAACTAAGCCATTGTTAAATAATTGTTAAATGAGAATAATAATATAAAGGGATATAATAAATTGTCAAATAAGAGAAATTAAATAACCTGTAAATTTTGGATATGGGATTAAGCACAAAATAATTGTAACCGATCGATACACTTTCTGTAATTGTAATGGATGATGGTTGTTTTATGTTTTGTTTTGTTTAAAAAAAAGAAGAAGAAGCCCGATGACCCATTTGTCCACAAGGGCAGCACTTAACAGCCCCTGTAGGTTGAGAAGGAGGGGTCTCAGCAGGTTTTGAAAGAGGCCAAAGTCCTCCGGGACGGCTTCTCCATTAAGGGCTTGCGGTGTGGGTAAATTTCTCTGTCCAGAGCTATGGACATAGTATACAGTCCCGCAGTCGCTCTGGCCCCCCTCAAACACCACACGCTTTTCTGACTTCTTGATCAATGGCTTCTTTAAAGTAGTACAAGAGGCTGCGGTCTGGCCAATGGGCCAGGTTCCCTGCGACCTGCCTAAAGTCCCACGCAAAGTCTTTTATGGGTCGGCTATGGGTCGGCTTGTTTCATCACATTTATTTTGGCTTCGTTCTCATTGATGCGGTCAGGCTCTTCGAATCTGGCCCGGAGTAGCACAACAAAAACCTTCAGCATTCTTTAGTTCAGCCACTCCCTCATTGTGTAGCTGGGCTGTCCAATCCAACGCATCCCCCTCATTCCTGCCATCGGAAATGGCTGATACTAAGGTCATGATCGATTTTGTATTGTTCTCCATACTGATCTATATGGGCCCAGATTCGGCCGAGGAAATAACCCAATTTGGTAGGCTTGCCGTCAAAAGTGGCTCTAAACCAGGGTGGCAGTGGCCTGGCTGGTGGAACGGCTGCAGCGATGGGTGGCAGGGCAGGTGGTGGAGTGTGCACCAACGGCTGAGCTGGAACTGGTGGCGGCACTGCCACCACCAGTGCAGGATTGCAGCTAGCTGCTGCACTGGTTGTTGAGTTGCAGGAGGGGGCAGAGCCCCAGACAGCTGCTGGATCAGACCCCACTGCTGCACTGGGATCATTGGGGCATATTGGGCCCATAGAAATCCTGAAAAATTTGAGCAGATGGTGCTGGCGCCCACTGGCACTGGACCTACCCCTGACCAGGATAGAATCCCCAGCCTGGGGGGATATATTCCACAGGGGGTAGCATGAAGACCGGTTGGTGAGGGAGGGAAGTGGTTGGTGTAGTGGTCCCCATGCCAGCAGTATCTGCTGTCTTCTCCCCGCTGCTTGAGGCGGTTGCCCCAGTCTGATCCCTTTGTTGTCCCCAGTGGCGTGGAAAGTTGCCGGTGGAATCCTAGTTCCACTGCCAGGTCCTGGGTCAGGAAAAGTGAACATGGATTGTGTTAAACTCAATCTCACTTGAGGGGGCTGAGATCGAGGAGCATAACTGCCCACTTCCAGCTGCTCAAAATGCTCTGGTCAATGATTGGCTTTGAGACGGAGGCAACAGGTTCCAGTCTTAGGAGTTTCCGGACCCCAAAGCTGGCACATCCCTCCATTCTGGCTCATGGGGTGACTTCAGTGGGCTGGAAGTAGCACGATATTCAGGTGGTCTTTATTCTGGTCCCATTTCTTGAGTTGAATCAGACTGGCAACTCTCCCAGGAATCCGACTACTTGGGCTGCGCGCTAGCCTTCATGTGGTCTCTGCAGCTTCAAGGGCTTGCACCACTTCCTCAGAAGGAGAATACCAGGTCTCAATGAGTCCTTTGGTATCGATCCCCATGGCTCTCTCAACGATCTCTTCTCTCGCTTCCATCTTCACTGAGTCTTCACTGAGTCTTCACTGAGCCCAAGGTTTAGGCTGGTGCTGGGGATCAGCACCCCGGACAGCCCCCTGAAACTTGAAGGTTCAGAATTCATGTCAACAAGTTTTCAACAATGGTTGGGACAGTTAAGAATAAAACACAGACGCACAAATCTGTACACAGCAGCTGAGAATGGTGTTGTTCAGAGGCGGAATGAAGTCTTACAAACCATGAAGGACTCACTGCTGGAGGATTCTGGGCTGAGCAGGTCATATTGGGGTGAAGCCATGTTGACTGCTAACTATTTAATGAATAGGCTGTGGAGTTCATCAATTAATAAACCAAAAGCATACTTTTAAACTGGGGGAAACCAGGCTTAATAGCAGTGACTGTGAGAGGGATCTTGGAGACTTAGTAAACAACCAGCTAAATATGAGCCAGCAGTGTGCAGTGGTAGCTAAAAAAACCAATGCAATCCTAAATTGCATTAACAGAGGGATACAATCAAGATCAAGTGAGGTACTAATACTACTTTATAAAGCCCTAGTAAGACCACACCTAAAATACTGCATCCAGTTTTGGTCACCACACTACAAAAAAGATGTTGAGACTCTAGAAAGAGTGCAGCGGAGAGAAACCAGGATGATGAGGAGCCTGGAGGCTAAAACATGAAGAACGGTTGCAGGAACTGGGCCTGGCTAGTCTAGGGAAGAAAAGGATCAGGGGAGACATGATAGCAGTCTTCCAATATTTGAGGGGCTGCCACACAGAAGAGTTGGGGGTCAAGCTGTTTTCCAAAGCACCTGAAGGCCAGATAAGGAATAATAGATGGAAACTGATCAAGGAGAGATTCAACCTGGAAATGAGGAGGAACTTTCTGACAGTGAGAACAATCAACCCATGGAAGTTGCCTTCGGAAGTTGTGGGAGCTTCATCCCTGGAGGCTTTCAAGAAAAGATTGGACTGCCGTTTGTCAGAAATGGTGTAGGGTCTCCTGCTTGAGCGGGGGGTTGGACTAGATGACCGATAAGGTCCCTTCCAACTCTGTTAATCTGTTAATGATACTCCATGTGCAGTGCTATAGGGAGGAAGCCGTCTCTGGCACATTGAAGAGTTTTTGGAAGTAATGTGTGGGTGCATATTCCAAAAGCAATTAGAAGAAAGGGACAACCAAAGGGTAGAGAGCTCAGGTTTATGGGCGATGAGCCTGGCTCAAAGAGCTATCGCTTTAGTGATGGGAGCAAAAGAATAGTGATTTCCAGGTCTGCTAGCTTTGCAGAGCAAAATTGGAACAGAATTGATGCAAAGTTTTGGAATGATTCACTTAGTGACAGTGATCCACTTAGTGATGGTAACTCACTTAGTGACAGTGTCAGCGTTCAGGGAGGAGAAACTGAAGAAGCTGGAAAAGCTATGAAGCAAGAGAGGGTTGAAACACAGGAGCAGTCAATGCCACGCAGGTCAGAGCAATGGAACAAGGGGATTCCAACTGGCAGGTATTCTGCTAGTAAAGTTAAAGTCTGTCATGTGTGGTTTGAGACAAGGAACTATAAGGAAGTATTGGCATTACCAAAAATTGAACAAGTAAAGTGGAAAGAAGCCATGGACAAGGAAAGGAAATCCATGGATGAACATAAAGTGTTCACATCTATGACTTTGCCACAGGGTAGCAAAGGTGTAGGATGCAGGTGGGTATACAAGAAGAAAGTACTGCCCAATAATGAGGTACAATAAAAAGCAAGGTTAGTGGCACACGGTTTTTCACAGATGGAAAATGTGCACTATGATGAGGTATTCGCACTAATTTTTTTTACTACTGGTTCTGTGGGCATGGCTTATTTTGTGGGCCTGGCTTGATGGTCATGTGACAATTATTTAGGATTTAGCAGAGGTACTGGTCTACCAGGCTTTTAACTGCTTGCAGAGCTGTACCGGTCTACCCATTTATTTTTGCAGGCACCGGTCTACTCATGTATTTTTGCAGGCACCAGTCTACTCATTTGTTTTCTTTGATCAGCTGTAGGGCGGCCCTTTGAAGCCCCACGGCAAGAGTTTGAACAGTTTTTTTCCCTCTAGCCATCAGCTGGGACTCAGGAGGCAGCAATAGATTGGAGGTGGAGCCAAATAAAAGGTAAGAATAACGTGGGGGGTGGAGGGTGGGGCGGGGGGTGGAGGGTGGGGCGGGGGGGCAGAACCGGTTCAGTGACATCATATCGTCACTGCTACCGGCTCAGCAGAACTGGGCTGAACCGGGAGGAACCCACCACTGATTCACACCTACAGTAAAGAGCGAAAGCATAAGGCTGGCACTAGTGTTGGCAGCGGCAGATGGCCATAAAATTTGGTATTTTGATATCACCACTGCATTCCTCAATGCAGAGTTAGAGGAAGAAATTTACATAGTTCAAGCCCCAGGGTATGAAAGTAAAAAGCCTAACACAGTGTATAAATTGAACAAGGCATTTATGGGCTGAAGCAGTCAGCCAGGAATTGGAATATCTGTTTCGATACTGCATTGAAGGATCTTGGATTCAAGAGTTGCAAGGCTGACGATTGCATATACACTGGAAAGTTACAAGGTGGGGATTGTCAACTATTAGCATTTGTGGATGCTCTTTGTTTCATTGCAAAGGATGTATCACAGTAAAAGGGTTCTCAGGTATTTGAAGGGAGCTATGAATGTGGGTCTTCAAATGCAGATATCTGAAGAATATTAAAATAATTGAATTTATATCTCTTCCAGTCATGAAGGGAGGAGTGTCAGATTATTCATGAACTGGCAGAAACTTGGTAACAAGGTTAGCCAATGAATAGGCATAGCAACTAAATCAGCCAATTGGGAACTGAGACAGACTGGAGCCAGGGCGTGTCTTAGTCTGCAGCTTCTGAGTCTGTGCAGGGAATTGAAACGGAAACCAGTGTTTGTGTGCTTGTCCATTCTGCTGAAATGAAACTAACTGTTCTCTCCTGCCTTGTGCCTTATTTGTAACTGCTACCACATTGAAGAAGAATCTATATTGGTATTGTACATTTATCTTTATCTTTATATCAGTGGTGAAATGTAAAATTTGTTACTACCTGTTCTGTGGGTGTGGCTTGGTGGTGGGGGTAATGTGACAGGGTGGGCGTGGTCAACTTTTTTTTTAACTTTTAAAAGCATTTTTTCTACAACCTTAAGAGATTGCAAAAAAAAAAATGCTTTTAGAAGCCTCTGACAATCAGGCAACTCAGCTGGGATTGCCAGAGGCTTTTAAAGGCATTTTTTTCCCTACAACCTCTTCGGCCAAAGAGGTTGCAGAAAAAAAATGCTTTTAAAAGCCTCTGACGATCCCAGCTGAGCCCGCGATCATCAGAGGCTTTTTTTTTTACTTTTAAAAGCATTTTTTCGGCAGAAGAGGTTGCAGAAAAAATGCTTTTAAAATTAAAAAAAAAGCCTCTGATGATCGTGCAGCTCAGCTGGGCATGGGGGTGGGGGGTCTACTGGTAGATCATCTGGTCTAGGGGTTTTATTGTTTTTTGTTTTTTGATTGTGTTCATTAACTGCCATTGTTATTCTTTCCTCCAGCCTATTCTTAAGCGTTTCTGAAATTTTATGCAAATTGGCTTTCTCCAGATATTGTATTAGTCTCTCCTCTTCTATTTTATCAGCTTCGTATCATTTCTCATAAAAATAATGAACTATATCTCTTTTCTTTTCAGGTTGGCTATGTAATATGCCTTCCTCGTCCTGTAGTTTTAATATCCAATTCTTCTTTTTTTCTATCTTCAATCTATAGGCTAACCACCTTCCCGGTTTATTGGCATTTTCAAAGAAATTTTGTTTTGTTGTTTTTATTTGTTGTGCCAGTTTCTCCTTTCCTATAAGATTTAATTTGTGTTTATTCAGTTTCATTCTATTTCTTAAATCTATTCTTTATGGCTCTTTTTGTGATTTTAATTCAAGTTCTTTATATTCTTCAAAAGGGTCTTTTGATTTTGTTTCTTTTTCTTATTTTTCTGTGCCATTTAGTTAATAGCTAATCCTCTTATAACTGCTTTGGCAGTATCCCACACATTCTGTAATGTAGTCTCTTCCTTTCTATTTTCTTTGAAAACAGAATTTTCCATCCTTTGAATGAATTCCTTCTCTTTTATTATTGATTGGTTTAAAGTCCACCTTGTTCTCTTCCTTTGAGCCTTCCAACTAATTTTTTTTTTCCCTTGCCAGAAATCCCTTGATCAAAATCCCTTTGGGAATCAGCCGCCTGAAGTTTACATTGTGTCTAATCAATACTGAAGTGAGGAAGTGATACTGTTTTTTTAGATCCCTAACCCTAACCCTATTTTTTTATTTATTTATTTGTTCAACTTGTATGCTGCCTTTCTCCGAAGACTCAAGGCAACTATACAAGTAGAAGACTCAATGCTTCTACTCGTATAGCTTAACGCACTGTAAGCCACCCTGAGTCTCCGGAGAAGGGCGGCATATAAATCAAATTAAAAAACAACAACAAAAAACCCCTATATGAGTATAGGGAAGACTAGGGAAGGTGATAATAATTACTGGTTAAAAAAATTAATTGCCAAAATGTCAACTTTAAATATAACAAAAATAGGTAAAAAAGCATCATCGACACCGGCCTCAATATCTTCTAGCCCTTCTAATCAGAGGTAGGTTGAAAGCACCTTACAGCCTGAGAAAGCTGATTCATCACAAAAGGAGGTATTAATGTTATTACAGGCATTACAAGAATCTGTGACCCGAAGCCCTAGCATAATTTTTACCGTGCACCTAATGGTAAGCCCTACCCCAAAAATAAGCCCTAGTTAAGAGTCCGTCCACTCTGTCCCACTGTCTGTTTTTGTTTGCCTGCAACCATGGGCGCGATGGGGCAGGCAGGCCGGATTGCATGCCTCCCCCTGTGCCTCTGCCTGTGCCTGCTGTTGATGCCGCCATTGTGAGGTCGCCTGAATGCCAAGAGAGCTGGGGCGGAGGCAAGCAGAGGCTGCCTATTTTCTATCCCTGCCCTCAATCAGGGAATCCGGCAGGTGGTGGGCAGGCGGGCAGGGATAGGAGCTGGCCAGAGCCTCAACGATCAGTTAAAACTGCCTTTTCATTCACATTCACCATCAATATTGTAATACATCCCTTTATTTTACAAAAATGTGTACTTGTATTGACCATGATTAGCCTCCTTGAACACCAATAGGAAGGTGCAGTATTCTGTGCATGAGCCATAGAACTGTAGACACTTGCACCCTCAAAGCTCATAGTGCTTCCTCGCTCGGGGCGCACTACTGCTACATTCAACTTCGCAGCTCAGCTAAACTCTTCAGCTGTGGCGGCTGCAGTTCCCATCACCTTCGGAAAACCTGGGCGATGGAAATCTTACGCCAGGCTCCTCACAGCTGAAGCAATCCGGCTCGCCCAGGGTCAGGTTGGCCATCACGGGAGGCCTATTCCTCATGTGTGGCGGAGCTGAAGGATGAGGGTAGATGGGGGTGGTGCCTTGCCACGGCCCCTGTCACTCGGCTCCCACTTCCTGTGACAACCAACCTGATCCTGGGCAAGCTGGATTGTTTCATCTTTAGAAGGGGAAAGCCGGCATAGCCATGGCTGGAGAATTGGGACGAGGTGTAGGCGGCAAGGTGGGAGTGAGGCAGGGGCCAGGGGTCAGCACTCCACCAGGCTGCAGCAGGAGGTAGAGGGAGGCATGTGCCCAAAGGGCATTGGCCTGCGTGCCTTGGATCAGCTGCAGCATGCCGTGGAGAGTATGGCTGACATGGGGCGAACAGGTGGCAGATGCGTACATGACTCCGCTGTGGTGGCAGTGGCAGTGCTTCGGTGCCTCGCCAACTGGGATGGACCCGCTTTTGACTCGACCTCTTTCCCTCTTTCTTCTCCCGCTCCTCCTTTGCTGCCTCTGCCTCCTTCTCCTCATGTTCCACTTCCTGTCCACTTTGACAGTGGTGGGATTGACATGTGTCTACAACACTAGCCTGCCTCATTGTAGATGAGGTCATTAAGTACCATAAAATGAAAGATGAGATCTGCACTGGGGCATGAAAGGAAGATGCCACAGTTGCCTTGGACGCAGATAAAAAACAAACAAACCCAAGAAATCTCTGGTTCAAAAAAGGAGAGTTTGTGGGCAGATTCACTGCTCACTGAGTTGTGTTTGCGATGAGAGTGTTGAGTCCACTGCTCGCCCTCCATATTTTAAGAAGCACTGTTCTGAGGGGGCACCAATTGGGAGCATTCTTTTGATCCCAAAATATGATATGATAACACACACACTCATTTTTTGTCCCTGATAAAGACCTGGGGATGTGAGACTGATGTGAGAGAGGTCTAGGAGTTTTAGTGGATCATCATTTAAATATGAACCATATGTGTGTTGCAGCCATAATCCTAGGCTGCATTAATGGGGATAGAATCAAGACCATGTGAAATGTTAATAGCACTTTATAATGGCTTGGTAAGATCACGCTTGGAACATTGCATTCAGTTTTGGTCACCATAATATTAAAAAGATGTTGAGACTCTAGAAAGAGTGCAGAGAAGAACAGCAAAGATGATTAGGGGATTGAAGGCTAAAACATATAAAGAACAGTGGCAGGAATTGAGTACGTCTATGGTAGTCTAATGAAAAGGAGGGCTGAAGGGACATGGGAATAGTGTTCCAGTATTTGAAGGGCTGCCACAAAGAAGAGGGAGTCAACTTATTTTCCAAAGCACCAGAAGGCAAGACAAGAAGCAAACTATGGAAACTAACTAAGGAGAGAAGCAATCTAAAACTTTCCTCACAGTGAGAACAATTAATCAGTGGAAGGGCTTCCCTCCAGAAGTTGAGTGCTCCATCACTGGAGGTTTTCAAAAAAAGACTGGACAGCTATTTGTCTGGAATTGTACAAGATCTCCAGCCATGGGACAGGGGGGTTGCACTAGAAGATCTCCAAGGTCCCTTCCAGCCTCATTATTATTCTATTCTATTCTATTCTATTCTATTCTATTCTATTCTATTCTATTCTATTCTATTCTATTCTTATTCTTATTCTTATTCTATTCTATTCTATTCTAATCTATTCTTATTCTATTCTATTCTATTCTTATTCTATTACTCTACTCTACTCTACTCTACTCAAGATGGAAAGCATAGCTAATATACACTGTGAGGTGGGTTGGGCTGAGAGTGAGTGACTGACCCATTGGCCCCCCAAATAGTTTTCATAACCAAGGGAGGCCGAGAAAGAGACCTTCTCCTGCTCTCTACTCAGCACCTGAACCTCCACAGCAAACTGGTTCTGTTCACATCTCCTGCTGTAATAGGTGGCACGTTGTTTTCATGTGATATGTAAAGGCTAAGATAGATGAAGAGATGAAACTGACAATAAGAAGTGAGATTGCACCCCACCCTGCAGCTCCTCCCAAAGCTGAAGTTGCCTGGCATTTGAGGACATACTTGTATGGACTTGGCTTTTCTTTGCCTCCAACTGTTGCCCAAACTGGCTATTTTGCCAGGTCAATGGTTCCCTCTGTCCAGCAGGGGGCACACTAAGATTACTGATCATCTCAATGGCAAGTTGGAAGCCCTCCCAGTCACATCTGGCAATGGGCAGCCTGGAAAGATTTGTGAGGAAAGGCAATGTGGAAATGAAGGTGCTACCCAAAAAGAAATAGTTGGAACATTGCAATACTTTGTTGAATGCTCAGGAAAAAGCAGAACTCTGGGTTTCTGAGAGCTTTTTAATGTGCACCCTAAATGGCTGCTACGTAGAAAGGCCTCTTTGCAAAAGTGTACTTGCAGCAGCTATTGGGAATTGCAAAATTTCATTTTTCAAAACAACAACCCGAAGAGGCCCCTCCTGATCGCTCAGAAGTTCCTTTAACTCCAGTGGATTGCTACATTCCCCAATTCACTTTGAGCACCCACAGAATTATTCCTGCCTTTGCTTTCTTATCATCCCCGCAATGCAGGAGAGAGAAGTCTGAGAAAGCCTGAAAGGGGAGCTCTCCACACCTTCCCTCTGCAGCCATGGAAGGCAATCGGCCTGAGAAATGGCCTGGGCAGGGTCCCTGTGCGAAATGCTCCAGCTGCCAGGAGCAGACCCCTCTTATCCTTCCCATCTCCTTGTGAGCTGGATTGGTGGGCTGGTCCCGAGGGCAACAGAGCAAGTTCTGGGAGTTACTCAGGGTCAGGACTGCTGTGATTCAGCACTGCTTTCATGTGTGTTGGAAGGGTCGTCCAACTCACCCTCTTGGGCTAGGTCCACCCTCTCTGAGGGTTCTTGAAGGAAGTTCCCTAACAACTCATTGATTCCTTTTTCCATGTTGCAAACAGAAATGTTCTCTGGCATATGAACCAAAGTCTCCATTTGAAGTTCTAAGGATTCAAAGATGCTAATTTTGCAGGGAAAAGGAATCAACAACCATTCAATATAGGAACTTTGTTAAAGAAACTTGCAAACACTATTGGTTTTTCTAGAACAAAAAGACCAACACAGCTAGAGGCCCCACATCTTTATTTCCAAAGAAACCTTGTATTAATGAGAACAATTCAAAAGATTTTAGGAGAGGCTTTATACTAGCAGCAAGATATTTGTCTACTGTGGTTGAATCCTTGTAAGAATTTTGGAGCCTTGTACATGAACTTTCTGACACACTGACTGTGTTGCAAGCCAGTGCAGCAGGGACACACCTAGCCCCCACCCCCAACCCCATGACATGTGGCCTTAATATCCCTGAGAAGGAACCTGGTATGCCTTGTATATCACATTATATGGCTTAGCAAGTTATGGAAACCCAGGCAATTGTGTCAATAAACCATGGTTATACAAATGACTGACAATAGCCACTCTGTGAACTGGGACCTTGGTATCTAACCCCAATCCTTCCCATGAGTAACTTGGTCTGGGCAAATAATGCCACCTAGATCATAATGTCATGGAGTAAACATACGAACTATGTCATTTGCATCAGTCACCTAAAGTGTGTGATATCTACAGGACATACATGAGGTTGCCGGGACTTCTCCTGGATGCTTATATCCCTGCCTCCTTCACATCTCCCAAACTAGTCTGGAGCTTCATATTTAGAAGACTAAGCTTTTCATCTTATATGCCAAGGAATAAAGTTTACTGAAGTTAAAAAGACTAAGCAGATCAATGAAAGCTTAAGATGGAGTGGTTAATAAGCATACAGGCATAGCTTGTAATAGGTAGGTCTGTAGGTACAACTGGGTCACACGAAGTTGATCAGAGATGGAGTCACCGAGAGCATCTGCATAATCCTCACAGAGGATTTCTGGGAGAGCAAAAAGGAGCGAGCTGAGAGCTGCAAAGAACTAGGACTTTGTACAGCAGATCAAGGTAGCAGCCTTGGGACTTAGTCCCTGAGAGCATCTGCGTAACACCAGAAGATTCTTACAACTAAAAATCCAAAGCAGAAAATCTACAAGATTTGCATCTGCACAAATCCTAAAGAGTAAGATGCAAGGTGCATGCTATGCTTGTCCTCCTGCCCGTGGAAGACTCAAATTATACCTGCATCGAGCGCAAACTCATCAGATTGTGAGAGGAGAGAGCAGAAACTTCAGAACTCATCTAGAGTGGACAGGTATTCTTTTACCATTCTCCTGCCTTTTTAAATTTGAATTTCTAGTCTGTCTTTTGTGGTTCTGTTTTTGGTAGATGGGTTACTTTTTCTTTTTGTATGAAGACAGATGCAAAGAAAGAATTAAGCAGCTTTGCTTTCTCCCCGTGCTCACCACTTCCTTGCCCACTTCTCCCATTAATGGACTGATTGTTTCCTTGACTTTTTTCTTGCTTTCTATGTGTTGAAAGAAACTTTTTTTATTATTTTTATTTTATTCCTACAGGAATGGCTTCTGGCATGGGGAGAATGTGTTTGGAAAACAGCTGGTTCCCCTCATCCGTAGGTCTTTAAACTAAAGCTAGAAGGGGAAGGAGACCAATTTTGGGACCAAACCCGAAGCATGAAGCCCAAGACAATAAATCAGACAATGAGGAAGGAGGTAGTGAGAAGGAAGGGGCATTGAGGCCAGGGGTGAAATGCTCCCAGTTCGGATCGGATCGCTCGATCCGGTAGCGATGGCAGCGGGTGGTTCACAGAACCGGTAGCAAAAATCCCTGCGCCCCCCCCCCCCCATGCCCAGCTGAGCCGCAGGATCATCAGACTCAGAAACAGAGCTAGTTAAGGACTGTATGATAAAATGGGCACAAAATATTGAAGAACCAATAATGATGGAAACGTGGGAAAAAAATATGGGTTAGAAATGTAAAGTTTACACAAGCCCAAAACTTAAAAGAGAGAATTTTTATATAATGTTTTATAGATGGCATTTAGATCCTAAAAAGCTAGCCTGTATGTATCCAAGTTTGCAACCTAAGTGTTGGAGATGCGAATGTGATGATGCCACGTATTATCATATATGGTGGACATGTAAAAAAATTAAGGCATTTTGGATAAAAATATGGTGGATTATTCAAAACAATCTCAAGAAGAAGATAAAATTTACTCCACAGTTCTTTCTGTTGTGTATAATTACAGATTGTACGGTCATAGAGACTAAATTGATTCTAAATTTAATAACAGCAGCCAGACTTCTGGTGGCGCAGTACTGGAAGAAGGAAGACCTACCTACTATTGAAGAATGGACATTAAAAGTAGTGAATTTAGCAGAGATGGGAAAATTTTGGCGTATCTGAAGGACCATTCAAATGAAAGATATATATCGGAATGGAGTAGATGGATTGACTATATTCAAAATAAATATTGGACTAAAAAGTTTCAAATAGCCTATGAATGAAACAAAAATTTCCTTTTTGAATTATGTTTTGTTAGTTGAAAGGGGAGTTAAAGAGCAAGAGGGAGTTGGGGGGAGGAGGGTTGGGGGGGAGGAGGGATGGGAAAAAATGTAATACTTGAAAAAACTTTTTAATAAAAAATAATTAAAAAAAGCCTCTGATGATCGCGCAGCTCAGCTGGGATCATCAGAGGCTTTTCAAAGCATTTTTTCTACAACATGTTCACCCGAAAAAATGCTTATAAAAGTAAAAAAAAAAAGCCTCTGATGATTGCGCAGCTCAGCTGGGATCGTCAGAGGCTTTTAAAAGCATTTTTTCTACTACCTCTTAAGGTTGTAGAAAAAATGCTTTTAAAAGTAAAAAAAAAAGTTGGCCACACCCACCCAGTCACATTACCCCTCCACAAGCCACGCCCACAGAACCGGTAGTAACAAATTTTACATTTCACCACTGATTGAGGCATGTCAGAGGAGCTTCAGGAAGGAAAGGCAGGGTCAGCCATAAAGGGTTCAGATGCCTGTATACTAATACTCAATACAAATTGAATAAGAAAAAAAAGAATACTCAAAGTATGGGGAACAAACAGGGAGAATCTATAGTCCTAGGACATGAGGGCAATGTGATATTGTAGCTAATATTGAAACTTGATGGGATGAAACCCACAAATGGTACATACCCCTCGGGGTGATCTGACTCAGCCTTAGCAGGACCAGGAAACAGACTCCTTGTCCCGAAAACCCTCTCTTTATTTAACTACTGTGAATTCATGGCAGTCCCACACAGAAAAGTCCAGGCAATAATCCTTCCAAGGCTTAATTGCAATAACAGACCTTATCAGTCCTTGGATAATTGCCAGCTTCCAGTCACAAAGCTGTAAATTAATTCCCGGCAAGAAGTCTCTGAGGAACCAACCACGATAAGCAAATCTTCCGAAAGAAAGACGAACGGTTGTCTCCTGCAACCACCACTCCCCGTTTGCTTCTATCTATTCCCCAGCCAGGGAGGGGCCATTCAGCATCCACGTGTGCCTTTCTTCCCGAGTCGGCCCCTGTTCCTCGGTTGTTCTCCTCTCCTGACAGCTCTGCGCATACGTGCATCTGGAACAGGCCCCAGCTGTTCTTCCCCACTTATCTCTGACTCTGAAGGCAGTTGGGAACTGTCAGGTGGCCATGGCTCTATGTCTGCTTCCGACGCAGAGCATCTATCAGAGCCTTCCCCAGGCTCCAGGACTGGCCCAAGTTCCTCCCCAACCTCCTCATCCTCTGAGTCTGCCACCAGTTCCATTGGCAGGTGGCAAGCCACAACAAGGGCATATAAATTGTTAAAGGAAACAGACCCAACAAAAGTGGGGAGGAGTTGCAATGTATGCAAAGAACTACTGTATCTCTACAGGAATATACAATATCAAGGATGAAAGCTACCATGTGTTTAAAGTATTTGGGTGAATATTAGGGGGGGGGGGAAATATCATTACTATAGATGTAGGTTTAGGTTTAGGTTTATTTGATTTGTATACCGCCCTACTCCCGAAGGACTCAGGGCGGTGAACAGCCAAACAATAAAATACATAAATACAAAAAAATTTAAAAAACCAGTTAAGTCAAATTAAATCATTTTGGCCCAGACAAATTAAAACACCCCAATAATTTAAAAACAGATTAAAATTTACATATTAAAAGAGGGAGGAGATTAGGCCAAGCCTGCTTGATGGAATAAAAAAGTCTTCAGAGCGCAGCGGAAGGTGCGCAGATCCGGGATCCTCCATATCTCTGTGGGGAGCTCATTCCAGATGGTAGGTGCCCCCACAGAGAAGGCTCTCCCCCTAGGGGTCTACATCCCCCTAGATGTAAACTATAGTCCACCCAAACTGAGAACTTTATCTCCCAAAAGATGGGAGAGGAAACTAGAAGGTCAGCTATACCGGACTTACCATGTTTTCCTGAAAATACAACATGTCCTGAAAATAAGGCCAAGCTTGATTTTTGGGGTGGGTGTAAATATACGCTGTCACCCTAGTGACGAAGGTGGGCATGGCCAGCACAGGAAGCAGCCTTTCCCTTCCCTGGTCAGCTAATGGCAGCTGAGCCCCTTGATCGCAACCCACGGATCAGCTGAGCTGATTGGGAGCTGCCTCTCTGTTCTATCTCTCCCCAGTGTTCTTGGCGCTCGCCCTGCAGCCGGCTGGGGACTTGGCGATACAACCGCTGCCTTGGAGACGAATGAATGGTTCCAGAGACATAAAGATGACCTGTTGATGGAGGGCTTGGTGTGGAATGGGATATCGGCTGCTGCTGGGGCTGTGTGTGCTGGTGCCTAAACCCCCCCCCATGGGGCGGCAGCAGGGACAGGAGCCGCTGTCCTTTGGTAGAGCGCTCCTGCCGTCCTGGGTGGTGTTGGAACCATTGGCTGCAGGAGGGGAGGAGACAGAGTAGGCAATGGTTTCATGGCCTCCATCCCATGATTGCTGCCCTTGGTGAGGTGGCTCCCCAGACCTCCAGCCTGCCAAACTTCTCTCTCAGCTGCTCCATAGACGGACTGCAAGCTACAGC